>JBBPBS010000247.1:1740936-1847788 GCA_037974835.1 Cicer judaicum
AAAAAAAAAAAAAAAAAAAAAAAAAAAAAAAAAAAAAAAAAAAAAGAAAGAAAGGAAGAAAGAAAAAGAAAAAAAAATGACAAAAAAGTCTCACTTTCATGTCTTCTTGTCTGATGACAAAAGGGGAGTAAGACATTTGATTAAGTGGGAGAAAAAAATACTTAAACTTAGAAGAAACCCTAAGTTAGTGGATGTCAAAGAAATACAAAGAAAAATTGTTATAAAAAATACAAATTTTGTAATCATTAAAAAATAGAAGATTGTTGAAACCAAGTTCATTTTATACTTAGAATTTTTATGATAACAAAAGTATTATATGAAAACAATATATTTAACTTCAAATAGTATGAAAGAAAATATGGTCAAGATTTGATCAAGATTTATCTACAACAAAATATAGACAAAATCTATCTAAAGAAATTACAAATACAATTTGAACAAAATATGAACATAATCAATCTGAATAATTTACAGTCTCTATCTAAACAGAAAATGAACATAATCAATTTGAGAAATTTACGAACACAATCTGAAAAAAAAAAAATACAATTCATAATTAAATAAGAAATATTTGAAGCCAAAATTTTAACTATAAATAGATACGGCTGTAGAAGAAAATCATCGAAAAGTAGGAAAAAAATAATCTTAGAGTTCAAAGAGAGAAACACTTATTCAAATGAGAAATATTATTTGAATTTTATTTTCTTAGAGTGTGAGAGTTATTATTATTATCAACTTTTTAGAAGCAACTACTCAAGTTTCAATCTTTTGCATCCAACCCGATAGTGGTTTAGAACTTTCTTCAATATTGGATTGTCAAGCTGTTAGGAGAAGATTTGACTTATATGGTCAAGATGGTTAGTTAATCAAAAGTATGAGATTGTCAGATTGTTTGAGAAGACTGGATTGAAGGTATTTGAATTAGTGCATTAAAGCCTTCTGAATGAGGGGACTTGATGTAATGTAACCAAGTTAGTGGTGAATCAGAATAAATCGACATGACAAATTATTCATGTTTTCATTGATTGTTGTCTTCGAATTTGATTGATTCTACTCTAAGTAAGTCATTAAAACCGAACTAGTTTTTTATTTATTTATTTATAAATTTTCAAAAAATTATTAACTTTGACAAACGCAACTCAATCTCCCTCCCCTTCTTATGTTTGCACCTTTTGAAATATACTAAAACAAAATATCACATTATAAAACATAAAATTACTCACCCAAATACTAAATCCTTTCATTTTATATTGGTCAAAGACTAAAACCATTAGCGTGAATGAATAATAATAAGAATGAATAATAATAAGATTGATGTTATATATATATACCCTTCAAATCATGAATATGCTAAAACAAAAGATCACATTGCACCAAAATATTTAAATTATATTTACATCGGTCAAAGACTAGACCATTTGATCAATTTGTAAAAAAAATATTTAAATTTATAAAGAAAATAAAATTAGTTAATCAAATAAACTAATCAACACTTCCAAAGATAAAACTAGAAGGGAAACTTCCACACGCTTGACGTGTGCCTAATAACACGGATGCAACATTTATAAAAATAAATTATTCTCGTATTAGTTCTTTTAATTTTGACTAAAATACACCTATATCTTCTAAATTTAATTTAATTTTCGTTTAACTTCAATCTTCATCTTCTTCTTTTTTATTGTCTTCCTCTCCACTATATTTCTAGTCTTCTACACCATCTTTAAAAAAATTTTATAAAACAAAAAAGTTGTAATTCCAATAAAAAGATAAAAAATGTTGATCATATTAATTAGAGAAAATTTAAAATGAGAAATTTATCATTCCAACAAGAGTAAATAATCAATTGTTACTAAAAAGAGAAATTGCACCCTATATCCACTATAAATCTCTAGTAATTTGTGTTTTAATGAAGTCTTTTGTTCGACCCTTTTTAATATTCTTCAAGATGTAATTTTGGGGGTACCATTTTAATGGGTTTCAAGAAGGGGTTTCAAACTACATGTTCTTGCTTCTTTCAACAAAAACAGGTTAAACAATTCATAATTTTTATAACATGAAAGACCAATTAAAAAACATAAAAACATATAAAATTAATCTGGGTGAAACTTCAGGACCACGATGAGTTTCAATTTTTGAATTACAAGAATTCTAATAAGTTTTTTTGAATTTTTTTTAATAAAAATTAATTATATTTTTATTTTTATTTTTATCAAATCAATATTATTGTACACATTAATATTTTAATGGCTACATAATATTTTTTTAACGGAACTAATAAAAAATAACATTTATGTAAATGAATCATAACTTCAAAAAAGGTTAATGTTGCTAATGAGATATAAAATAAATGACTAAATTAAAAGAAAAAAAAAACTTAATAAGACATAAACGGAAACTGAGATAAATTTAAAAGATTGATTGGTTATTTTATCCTGTCAATAACTATTTTTTATTTACTACATATGATAATTATGTTTTTTCAAAAATCTAGAGTTATGTTTATAATTAAAGAAATTATCAAGCAACTTAGTAAGCTCTTAGTTGTCGAAGTTTAAAAACTTTCCTTACCTCAATAATCTTCCAATAGGTGTTGATGGCTCGATATTCTCGAAAGTCAATTACACAATATATTATTTAATAAATCTCTTTTTGATTTTCAAACCTATATGAATATCTTCATATGTTTTACAACAATAAAATATTTAGAAATTGTAGCAATGATGAAAATCAACGTTTTTATTTTGTGTTTCCTTTATGCATTGTTTCTTTTCTATGTTGTGACTACGAAGATATTTAAAGATGGTAAACAATATATATAATTAAAATGTATGCGCACACAATTGTTTTCTTATTATTCATTTAATTTAATAAAAAATGTAAGTTCATTTATTTGTAGGTAGTGCAAAAGAATTAAGGAAAAATGTTTGGAAGGGCAGCAAAGGTGGAAGTATCATGCCACTGTCAACTAAGCTTGATGGTAGGCGAAGACTCATATTTGATCAAGCTTCTGATCTAGAAAAGCCTAAAGATGGTGAGAGAAATAAAACAAGGGAAGAAAGGATGCTGGACAAGGAAATAAGGAAGATCGAAAGGGAAAAGAAAAGGAAAAATGAAGGAAAAGGGAAAGAGAAAGGATGCATTAACTAATGTTGTAAAAGAAATATAAAAAAATAACATAAACAATAATCACTGCGGTGAATGAATAATGATAAGATTGATGTTGTATACCCTTCAAATAATATTGATGTTTTATATATCATGCATGGTTGTTTAGGCAAACTTACTCACGTGATCCTCTATTTTTTTTTATAATAGAATTGCCTCTTTAATTTCATTTAGATCCTTTATGCACAACAAATTAATTATTTTTTATGAACAAATGTCAAGATGAAAATCCATCTAGCATTCCATTAGTATTAATAGAAATTTTACTTGCTTGGAGTGGCTACTAATAGACAAGTTGTTTGGTTGTTGGAAAGTAACGATGGAGCTTGAAAAGAGTTATGTTTTTGGGGACATTTTTTTTGTTTACTTTTTATTAAACTTACAATCGTGATAATGATTAGTTCAAATTTTTTTTAGTCAACAATTATATTTTATCTCCAATTTTGCTACCTATACCTCTATTTTGTTACTCATACTCTTTCAATTTTTTATAATAACAAAATACTTATAATATTTTTATTTATTAATATTATTTATAATTTTTATGTAAACTCAATTTACGTAAATTTGTGTAAATTTAATTTATGTGTACGTAAATTTACCTATGTCTTATTTACATAATTGAGATATATATGAAACGTTTACGTGAATTAAGTTTAAATGTACTTGAATTAGGTTCACGTAGATGTAGATATAAGTGAATTGAATTCACTTAGGTGCAAGGGCTTTAGATCTCCCTACAAAACAAAAATTTAATAAAAAAGTCTCAAATTTGTTTTTATTCAATAAAAAAGACTCATATTTTAATATTGTTAAAACTAAAACTGATAAAATTTTATATAAATTTATCATTATCTTAATAAATATTAAAATTAATGAACTTTATTATCACTTATAAAATAAATATCATATGATATTAATTATATTAATTTAATAAATAATTTAAAGTATAAATTTAAACTCAAAAATATAAATTATACTATTTAAAATTATAAAAAAAAGAGCTTAAGCTTTTATTGAATCACAAAAGGGATATAAATAAATTTATCAAAACAACTAATAATTTCTCTTGGTAATTGCTAGTTGATACAATTTTGAGAGATTTGTTGGTAAAAAAAATGTGTTTGTGAAACTTAATGATATAAATTTTCTTAAAGATGAATATTTGAGACACTTGTTTTAGCGACTTTTCAATTGGATTTGATATTCAATAAAATTTAAGAATTCACATAGGTGAAATCACTTTACGTAAACGTATGTGACTTCGGTTTACATATGCGTGATCTTAGTTACATAAATGAAGCGTACATAAATTAAGTTCACCTAACATAAATTGAGTTTACGTATGAGTTAATAATATTATTAATAGACAACAACATTTTAGGTGTTTTGTTTTTACAAGGTCCCCTTAAATTTTTTCTTATTAAGCCCATAATATTAGGTCTACTATCAAAATAATTTTTTTTAAATCCCCGGTCCATTATTTCATTGGGCTTAAGGGAGGGGTTCGGAGGGCTTCTACGCCTTCAATATTTTGTTAATTTTGAGATTTTTTTTGAAATTTATTATATTTGAAAAAATATTGATAAAAATTAAAAATATATGTATTTTTTTATCAAAAACTTTGTGACAAAAATAAAAAAAAAATTGTAAATAATTTTTTATCAAAAAAAAAGAATTTTATTGAAAAAAAATTTAAAATTTTTTATAAAAAATAATCAAAAATTTTTATCAGTGAAAAAATTGAATAAATTTATTTCAAGAAAAAAAAAACGATTCTTTTTTTGAAAAGTAGACCTATATGCCCGCTAAACCCACAAAATTTTAGAAGACTTATAGAGGTAAGGGCTTTGTTTTTTGAGACTTTTTAAATTATAAATTTTTTTAACCCTTTCAACATGTGAAACGAAACTAATAATTAAAGAATCTGTCAAATTAACAGCTCAAGATGTGAATAGTAAAAAAGAGAATATGCGTAGCAATATTGTTTTATCTTTGTATATTTTGACGATGTAAACTTTGAATTATGTAATGAATACAAATCTTTGATGGATAATGGTCTAATACTTGTGTTGTAAAGAGGAGAGTGAAGCTCCTCCTAAACACAATAGAAAAAAGAGACGAGCATTTTCAACAGTGTAATCCAACATTGAATTTTTATATTGGTTCCATTAAAGATTGAATGGTTCACCTTTCAGATTATTATTTTAATTTATAAACTGAAAATAAAAGTAAACATATTATTTGCTTTTATTTTAGTTAGTTGGTGAATGAAACATTCTTAATACTTAAAAGATATTAATCTTTTTCTTCTGAAATATCTATTGTGAAATCCACCTAGACTCGTAAGTTATACCCACAAATTCAGTAAAGTTACAAGAGTTTTTGAGTGAACATTTACTAAAAATTTAATGTCAAATTTATCACATTAAAGAAAACAACGGAAAAGAAATAATTTGTTCTCATAAACCTAACACAAAATGTTAGGATGGACATCGACTTAGGCTAAGTGGGCACTTCACCAAAAAATATATATAAAAAATGGAAATAGCATCATTTGATAATTTGTTTTAGAAAATGTTTTTATTTTTATTTTCATTTCTTGTTTTCATTCTTTTTCTTTTATAAAATTCAAAAAATTAATCGTCATTTTCAAACAAAATCAAAGAATAATTATTATTTTTAATAAAATTTTAATTTTCATCAAATTAATAACATAAATATTTAAATAAACTTATATTTTTATCTCCATATACAACGTTAAATTTTATATAAATATTTTTCATACCAAAAGGGGACCACCTCAGGCCTTACCCATAATCCGAGAAATTTATATAAATATTTTTAATACTAAAATCTTATTATAATTTTTTATCTTTATATATTGTTTTTTTAGTGAATCTTATATAAATATTTTACAATATTTCTTTTTTACTCAGTATATTAAACCTTATATAAATAATAAACTTGTCATAAATATCGTAGCTTTAAAATATTACTAAATTGTATAGAGATATTATATAGATGGTTTCATACAAAATTATTTAAAAAAAAAAGGCGCGATGTAAAATACATATTAAAAATAGAGTATATGAGAAATTGATAATAGTAAAGAGAAACTGACCACTACGTCCGGAGTGTATAATAATGAGTAGGCACCGATATCTTGTTTTAAAATAATAGACTTAATTGTACATTTAGTCCCTCTATTTTAGGTGAATTGCAAAAGTAATCCTTCCATTTTAGTTGTCTCCAGTTTTGATCTCCTAAATAGAATTTGAGTTCAAATTTTAAAAATATCTTATTTCTTACACAGGTGCATTTGAGTTTGCTAAGCGCTTTTGTTTGCGTCAAAGGTGGATTTTTCTGCCATGTCTGCTCGTTGTTTGCTTGCTTACCATCATCCATATGGTCTAATGGCTATATGTAAATAATTTCCATTCATTACGAAGGTTCTCTACCTTAGTAAGGATAGGTGGTGGAGTGGGTCCTTGCCAAACTCAGTCATACAAGATCTCGTCACTTTGAGCGGGTTCTTGCTATGTACACCAAGCCTCGGGTCGGGGTCACAATGACTATCCATTAGAATTGTGGCTTGGCAGAGTGAGCTCATTCGCTTTGGTCTTCTTTGGAAGATCTATGATTTGGTAGCAGAGAAGGGTGTAGCTTGGAGCCGCCATGTCATCAAGAAAACCTCCCTGGAGCTTGGTCATCCCAGATGAGCTGAGCTACGAAGTTTGGCATTCGTGAGGACGCAGCCGTGTCAGAAAGGGCATTCTCGCTTATCTGTATATGAGAATTGGGTCACCGCGGCAGAGCTTCAATCGAAATAGTGATTCTTTGGCCAAGTTTGCTTATCCAACCCTCGAGTTTAAGGCATCTCATTAGGTCCCAAAGAGACCAGACCTTGGGAAGGCATCACTTATGCTAGAAGGCTTCACATCCCTCCTTACTAGCAGCCCAGATTTGTTTTGTGCTCGGCTTGATGCCATCTCAGATGTCCATTCAAGTAGCCTGCCTACCCTATTTTATCTTAGAGAAGGGGCCTAGCGTGCCCATTATTTTGCTACAACTACTGTGATTTCCACTGCTGCTCCTTCTTTTGCTACCTTGCGGAAGTCTTACTGCAAATGTCCTAAGCCCCTAAGGCCTAAGCGGGGAAGGAGGAAGAATAGCGTTCTAGTGCCCTATTTGTCTAATATCGAAAATACCCCCAAGAATTCGTATTCGTAGCGTCCGATTCCATTCCTGACTAGCAGACATAAAGAAATAATTCCTCCTGCTCTACGATTAACTGTTCCGTTTAAGGGATTAAGGCAGTGAACTCGTTAGGACAGCCAGAAGGGCATAGCTCTATGTTCTATTGAAAGCTGTCTCAAAAGAGCATCAAATCCTGAAAGCAGGACTTAAAGTCCATGTGTTGCGCATGATTAGGGATTAGACTTAGGGCAAGAAGGGCTTAAAGCCCTAAGTAAAGGAACTTCATTTCTCGCCGATTGTACGTCCTTTCAATTTCAACTGATTTTTGACATGAAACTGAATGCACTCGTTAGGTTCAACCTGGGGCTGAGAAAGAGCTTGTGAGTGAGGAATGGGGCTCTCTATGAACAGAATCCGAAGCTATCTTGCTTTAATCTAGCTACTCCCAAACTAAGGAATTTTGCACTGTATACGGTATGGCTACAAACCGAAGAAGTCGGAAGTAGTTCATCGCCTGTGGGAGCTTTCTGATAGTGAGGAAGCCATAATCTCTCTATCGGATTGCCTTTTGTCTATCTGTCTGGTGAAGAGAGAATGGAAGAGACTCTCAATAGGGCAAGCACCCAATACCTCGTCGAGTCCAAAGCTCCTGCTCAAGCAGTTCAATCCAATTGAATTGAGTACCTACGACTGTGGAGTGCTTCTTATATGTTCGTAAAATAGGAACTCAAAGTAAAAACTAGACTTTGTCTTGCACACTGACTTCAATCGTATAGAGATTTCCCACTGTCTGTGTCGATACCAGAAACTACGACTGAAACCTACACCGCTAACGAAGTTAAAGTGATTGCCTACTTTCTATGTCCGGAGACGCTTACTGCACTGCTTCTTCTGTCAAGACAGGCATGCGGTTATCAGGATGTAGTCAAGGAGGTAGGCTTAGAGCCAGCAATAAAGCTAGCAAAGTCTACCGCGAGCGAGTAGCCTTTGCCAAAGAAGGGACATGCTTACTTCATCTTTACTGAATGCATACACCTCTTGGGGATATATTTATTGGAAAGAATTCAGCATCTACTTCACTGTATGCTATCTGGGTCAGTTGGGATTGGGATTCTTAGTGCTTTTTGATTTGATTTTCCTTCTCATATCCTTTTCGCTCTTTCTGGTGATTGGATTGGCTAATTGATCTAAACTCTCTCTTTGTCGATGCTCGTGCAGCGGAAGGACTGCTTCCTTCTTTTCTTCGTTCGCTCCGAACCTTGCCTTGCTAACGAACTTTTGGTAGCCCTTCTTCCGGCTTCCGGTTATTCTGCCTCTCTCTAAGTGCATATCTGATTCAATCTATTCGATTCAAATTATCACCCTCGAGTCAGGAGTTGTAGCCCTAATGTAACTTCCTTTTCCTTCGCTAGCCTTGGGGCTTACTTAATAAATTAAGAGTTATCCCCCCTAGCCTATGAAAGCATTCCCATAGCTCTATGCCTACAGCGTAAATGAGTTAGGAACTAGAGTGAACACCAGGGAATTTCCTTATTAATAGAGTAAGGGCAAAGGCAAGTCTTACCATTCCTGGAAGCGGCTCAAAGCATAGTAGAAAAGGAAAAGGGCCTTTTTTGCTCTGATCCCCGTTTAAATCGAGTTTATACCTGGTGTAGACCGTCGGGGAGGAAAGACTTACTACTACAAGGGCTTGTGCCAACCAACAAGAAGGGGGACGGAGCAAAGACATCTCTTGGCCAGAATCGGACATTGCCCTTTACCATCCCACCACTAGGAGACTGGGACTCGAGGCGTGGTTAAGTATTCCCTTCCACTCTTGAAGTAAATAAATTGCCTATCTTTCGGTGAACAAGATCTTTATTATCTTTTATTTTTTGTTCTAGGAAGAATAACTTTACCTTCCTCTGCAGTGAGCTTCTAGAGAGCGTGAAGTAAGTCTTGTAGATCCAGGGTTTTTCCGCCGTAGCCACCTACCTATGCCCTACCCGAAGGGGCTGTGGTTCCTTGTCTCTGTTATCTCACAAAAGAGACTTAACACAACAATCCATCGAAGCTCGGCGTACGCGATTAGAGTCAACTTGACTACTTTAACTTTCCATAACCAAAATGAAATAAAGTAAACCTATTTTCCTTTTGAAGAGCATATGAGCCTAGGTGTAATAGGGCGGTTCGGGGGGGAGAGTGAAAGCTTTTCTTTTAAGCCTAGTAGCACGGTTTAAGTCCAATCTGTATGAGTGCTAGTTATTTTGAACCTCTAAAACGCTAGCAGTGCAGTAAAGGTTAATTCCACCCCTAGAAAAGCGGTTGAAAGCAGTCTGTCGGTCTCAGTCCTGGGCAAACCACTAACGATCTGTCTTTAGTAGGTCGTCTATTCGCCTTTCGGCCCGGAGTTCCTAGCCCCATTTAGCAGTAAACTGCCTGATCTTCTTTCTTCTACAAGCAGTTCCTAATAGATAGAAAGGGAATAACCCCTATTAATGAACAACGGGTCCCACTATGAATCAGAGAAGCACTGAACTCGCACAAAGAACAAACAAAGAAAAAGTGCTTGCTGCGGGTGAGGATGAGGACTTTTCATTCTCAAGGGAAAGAAAAAAGGAGTGAACGGGCTAAAGCAACTGTACAACAGGCGATGCCTCGCAGCGGTGACCAACAAAGAAAGCATTATTGAAAGAAGACAACAATCGTCAGGTGGAGTAGCCCTATAGTTAGTAGACTTCCCCTCAGCCTCTCAACTCATACAGAGGGAGGGGAAAGAGACTGATGCTACTACCAATACCAGATACCGGGTGAATCATACATATCTAGCTGGAAGCCTTATCCTCATTTCAAGTAGAATCCGAGGCTTGGCACCTTTAGTTCTCGAGATATCCACTTGGTGATTTTTTTTTAATTTGTTGTTTTCAACTAGAAATAGAACTGGAACGAGAACCTCCATCTAGACCTAGACCTGACACCCGCATACCGCATATGCCAGTGGTTGTGGTACATGTAGTTGTGTCTTGAATCGACAGTGAGGGCTGTAGCTCGGGGAAGGTTTGCCTGTAATCGATGGCAGAACGACTAACTCCTCCCTTTCCGTTAGCCCAATCCGCTTTATGATCCCAGTTGGTACTAATCTTATATCGGGCGAATTCTATGTTCAACAAATAGTTGAGCGATGGAAGGACAAAGGAACTGAATAAGAACAAGCGAGACAAAGGGATATTAAAAAAAAAAGCCTTCTCACGAGCTGGAGTCGAACCAGCACCTCTGGGATCAAAATACAGGCCCAGCGAACTACCTTTCATTCTGATCGTGACTTTCAAAAAGAAAGAAGAGAAAGAAATGGGAGTTGGCGCCTACATAACAGGTAGCTTGCTTACCAAGCCATCCCGGCTTTTAGCTCCTCCAGTTTGATTATTATTTTTTATTATTTATTGACTTATAATAAAAAATACTACTAACTATCAAAATGAAAGACGATCGATTATCTACCCAAGAAGATAGAGAGTCCCACATACGAGAAAAGGTCACAAATAGAGTTGAACCAAGTAACATTGCAAAGGCATAATGATAGTAGGGTTGGGATATCCCCGCCCTCCGAACCGGACGTGAAGGTCTCCCCTCATCCGGCTCTCTGCAGGGGAATCTCCACTCACTGCTTCCCCTAATATCCTCCACCACATCATGGGGGTTTACAGGAGATCCCAGAGGCTCGCTCGGAAAGGCTGCTATACCATACCTTTTGACTCAACTCTACTCTAGTAGTCACTGGACTCACTATAGTAGTCCGTCCGGCTGCTCTTGCTGAAATCATTACTCTTCATTCTCCCGTGCTCTAGAAATTGCGCTCCCTAGACCACTACCATGTAGTTAGGTAGAGACAATAAATCCGTAGTGACGGGAATCTGGGGATCCCTATCAATATAAAAAAATAATAATATATGTATAGAGAAGCTACCTTTCTCTCACTCAATAGATGTATCTGGTACGGTACAGTACAATACGAGACGATGGAATGCTATGGGATGGATGGTAGAGGGCTGCCTGCGCCCAAAAGCGATGATTCACTTGTCCCCTTGTCCATAGGGACCTCGTGGCATACAACCGAAACGACTCCCGCTATATAGCCGCCCCTCTCTCTCTTTTTATAGCCTCATGGACGGACTAAAGAAGGGAAGTTACATAACGGGGCAGTGAAGAGAAGTAGACAGCAAGCTTTTCTCAGCCCCCTAACCTTTCGATTATTATTATAACGCTAGCGCGCCCCTATCTCTAATCTAAAGGGGCGTAAGCACTTCACTCACTAGGGGATGGGATTCATTCACTTGCATTCCTGCTAGCACTACAAAAAGCTCCGGTCTTCACGCCCCTACTACTGCTGTGCAGCCTTTCCTCGGGTTCATAGAGTCGGGTTTCCCGTTTACCCACAACGGAGGACCCCACCAGACCAGTCAGGCGGCCACGGGTCATAACGCACTCTTCGCACAACAAATCCACTTTGAAGTTGACTTATCCGCTCGGCCAATCATCGGAATGTGTACGATATACCATAAGGGCCCAATATCTCAATAGCACCTTTGTCTAAAGCTTCGAATGATACTTCATATCCGAAACGCAGGAACGATCTGACTAGAAAGTCATTCAAAACTTGATCGAAGAACCAGCGTTTATTGAAGAAGCTATAGAGTCGATTACAAAAAGTACTTGTTTGAAAGGCTCGTTGGAATTGATCCGCTACGGGATTTACATTATATGCAACAGAAGCACCTGAAATACTAAACAGAATAGGTATAAGTTTGGTAATGGTTGGAGCAGCAAACTCGGATTCGGCAAGAATCTCATTTTTTGGTAGTACGAAGGGGGAATTGGCCCAAAAATTGGATAGGGGTCAAGACGCAGTCGGGCGCCGGCGGTTGACTCAAGTGCCTCCCGAACCGCGCGAAATGGTCGCCTATTACATGGCTCACTAACTCTGCCTGGGGTGTGGGGGTACCTATTATTCGTCGGCGGTCCGGCGCACCCCTACTCACTTAAAGGATGCTGCTTAATGACGAAGGAAATTATTTCTTAATTAATCTAGAGACTTCGTTCCCTTTCGTTAAGCGCATCGAGCCAGGAGTGGACATCATCATCTGCAGACAAATCCAGATCCTGTTTCATCATTAGCTTAGCTAAAGTGGAATAGTATGACTGGCTTTCCAGAAAATGAGACGAAACCCGCTTTCTCACTTTTTTCATTAACACTATACTCAAGTGGGTCTTCCTTTGGGCTTTGGCTGGCCTTGGCTTCGGTGTTCCTCTCTCTGGGGTTCTTATTTTGTGCGTTGGAAGTTACGGCCTTCAATCTTTTGTTGGTTGGAGTGGTTGTCTATTTCTATAGGCGTCAGGCCTATAGACCCCTCTACATCGATGATGATGGATGCTAGTGGGGTCGGGGGAGGGGGGGTGACAATCCTTCTTATTCTTTTTTTGAGGGTCTCTCTGGCTGGTTTCAAAATACCGCGGGAAGAAATAAATTAGCAGCCTTCTCAGGGAGTCGGGCAGCGGCTTCCTGGTGCGCTCGAAAGAAATTCCCCGGGCATAAGCGGCGAGTCTATCTTTAGGGACTTGGAACAGCCCGGAGGAGAGCCCGCACCTCAACCAGAGGCTGCGCAGCCTGGGCAAGTTCCAGAAGGGCCACTGGGGGAAGTCTTTGAGAAGATCAATACAAGACTTATCTTTGCTGCCTCTAAAAAGAGGGGGTGGCAGCCCCCCATAGATGAGATTATAACTTTGATTAACCTCAAAAGTCAGGTTATATCTCGGATGGCCGAGCTGGACCCAGACCCTTTCTGGGTTGAAAACCGAACCAGCCTTTTGGGAGACTCCATTTTAACAAAAAAAAAGTGGGAATATCGGCCAGAGACTCTTACAAACCGACTCGCCCAGTTGGATAGAGAGGGGACAAAATCTGCCTTTTTCCGGGAACTTCGTGCATTGCACGAAGAATATCCACAAAACTGACCCCCTGATTTCCGAGATGTTTTTTTGTCTATCGTTTATTTTCCGAACAAATCTAATGGATCGGGATTGGTATAAGGTCGCCTATTGCTACTAAGAACCTAACAGAACTTTTCAAATGAGAGTTTATTTTTCACACAATTGATTGTTTTTCGGTTGGATCGAGGTCCACTTCTGGAACCCCACCCGCATTAGTGGAGGTGCTTATTTACTAAAATACTAAGTTGGCCTTCTACTCCAGGATGTGCCTTCTACTCCAGGAGACCCTTGACTCTCAACGAGAGGGATCGCACCCCTTTAGCCCTTTCCTAAACTAAAGCTCTTCTCAACTACGAGCCGTAGCGGGTAAAAGAATGAAGAGTAGCTAAATGAAAGAAGTGAAGCAATGCGCTGCGAAGGGACCACCTATTAGTGGCCGACTTAAGGTCAAAGCTGAAACAGTCGAAACTAGGAAGAACTAGACGAAACAACGATTTTGTTTGGTTAAACGTACCATCTGTTGGCAGGCGGCGTCAAACCTCCGCAAACCCTTGGTGGACAGGCTTAAGCAATCGTTGATTCATGTAGTTGGAAATAGCAAATATCCGGCGCTTGCCAGCGCCCTCAAGGGAGCAACCTAAGCGACCAGTTACCGGTTGAATACCTAGTAGCTGGATGGTAAGACAGGACCTATACGCCTCTCAAACCAATCGAGGTCTTCTGGTTTGAAGGTTTGTTTTATTCTTCCGAAGGCGAACCGTGTTCTAGGTGGCCATAAACAGCCTTAAGATCACTGCTCACCACGGGCATGAACGAAGGTCATCAAGAACTAGAAGGCCCCTAACTCATGCGCGAAGGATGTGAACGAGGGGCAAAGATCCCTTACCTTTATCTGTCTTGCTAGAGTAGAGGAATGGATAGAATAACCTTACTTAATGCCGCTTTCTCTCCTGCGGTTAGTAGTGGCATGAGTAGTTTACCCCTATTAGCTAGTAAATTTTTTTGACAACTTTCCTGGATATTTATGGGCTATCTATCTTGCTTGCCAGTCCACTCATTGTTATCTGATAGCCATTGGAAACCTTCTAACTATTATCATATATAAAGAAATTCGGGGAATCTTTCCAGCGTACTCTCGTTGGTGCACACTCTGGACTTGTCGATCGTTATTCTATATGATGAGTGATTGATTGAATTGCTAGTCTGTCAGTGAGAGAAGCTGTGATCGATAAAGTCCCGCCCAAAGAGCTTAGCCAAGAGTGGACCAGGCCATATGGAGGTCCCGCAAAGCCGGTCACCGGGAGCAAAGATCCTTCTCAATTGTTTCACTGCCATCCAAAACTCGGAAATAGTTTAATCAGTAAGTTCCTCCCCGCTGCAAGAGACCGAAGAAGGTTGTTGAATCTCGTGCAAGTTAGGTTGTGCTTGTATTGGCTGCAAGCGGAACGTAAGCGCTTTAGGTAGGTGTGTGTTGACCACGCACTCTCGCGTCATGTAATGTTGTATGATAGGATAGAGGTGGTGTGGTGATTGACCTCAATGCTAATGGTTATCCCCAAGGTTCAACGAATGAATGAAGCTATGATCGTACCCGGATAGAAATGACGGTCTTCCTCTGATGTCTCCAAGCCGGCCATAATCGAATAGATAGGCAAAGCAGCCAATAGCAGTCTGTTTTAGCCTATCGATAGATAGTAGGTTCCAAGCTCAAACCATTGGAAACTGAATTGCAACTGTATTCTTGTTATTGATAGAGTGATATTCTCCGCCCCTGTCAAATAAAGTAGAGGGAGAGAAGGAAAAATAGCAAAGGATTTACAAGTCTAATGGGATAGGAATGGCTGACACGTTGACTGCCTTCGAGAAAAATAGAACCCAAGCGGTCTAAGCCCCGGGACGGACCCCAACCGAAAGAAAGGCGCTAGACGGACTAACGACAAGCGAGATAAAGAAAGCAGCTGGCCCTATGTGTAAAACCTTGCCGCGGGAGAGTCTTTCTCCAATGAGAATAAAGCAAGTTTTTGGGCAAGACAAGAAAGGAACTCGCCCTTTGACACCACACCAAGGGGTAAGAGCTGATTGCTGGCGATGACTTGGTGAAAGGAATCTATGAGAGAAGGTTCTCAAACCGGGTTCCGACCGAATAGAGCGCGGAGCCAACGAGTCTTTAAGTAAGTGGGCGTTAAGCGTAACGAGTCTAAGGTTACAGAAGCGTTCGCCAACTTTGATAGGTAAACGCTTTGCAAGCAAATAGAGTAGAGAGCTTACCGTCTGTTTCTATTAGAGTCGCGAGCTTGTTGTAGTCGGTCCGTGAAGGGAGAACTTGCTGCTTACTTGCTATATCCCCGCGTTCTTGCACGACTCGTTTTTCGAGCCCTGCTTCTCCCTTCCCCCTCTCCCCGTTCGTTCTACCGTCCAAAAGCCGTATGGAGTATAGCCAAGTGGTAAGGCATCGGTTTTTGGTACCGGCATGCAAAGGTTCGAATCCTTTTACTCCAGATTATGAACACCCGATCGGATCTGTCAAGAACGAGCTGACGACTACAGGGGAAGCGGCTGATTGCAGTCCCTGAGCCCAGCCTGAAAGGAATGCACGGTTCCCTGGCGCTTCATGGGACGGGCGTTCGCAGTCCCCCTCCCTCTAATCTAACCCTCCCCCGCTCCCCATACGAATTTGAACTACGATCCCCTGGAGCAAAACGCTTTTGATACACTTTTGAATGCTGTCACCGAAAGTGTTAAAAAACTGACGGTAACACAAAATTTTCCCTGCCGGAAAACTGGACATATTCAAAAATAGTCGAGCAGGTCATTCATTGGGGATCCGGCGGATCTATGTTATATTAGATTTTTTCTGATATTACGGAGTATGGCTTTGCCAGTAATGACTTTCACGAGGCATTAAATATCCTCTATTCTATTGGGGGGCCGGGGGTTGGTGGATAAAGATGGACAGTAAGGATTGCGTAATATAAATTTATCGGCCTCGCTTAGGTTCCTCTCGATTCTCCCCGGATTTTAGGATCACCTTTGACCTGCCCGACATGCTGTTGACTTGGAGATTCATTCTTCGGCCGTACCTTCTGCGGTCGTTACGCTTGGCTTTATTGTTGGGATATTACATGCTGGGACCGAAGAAAAGTAGAAGCCTCAACCGGCATTATAACTACAGTACGCTACCTCCTAAATCAAGATCTACATCCCGTCGCTACCCTTTCAGCCCTTTAAATGTTCATCTTCCCGCGTGAGGGTGATCAGCATTCTCGTTCACGAAGCCAACCTAGTTGCTCATGGGAAGGAGCATGTGAGGGAGAAGGACCAAACTTCGTCTCTTCGAACGGGGCCTAGGTTTCCTTTTTGATACTATGTAACACCTCCTCATCAACAGACGTTTCCTGAATAACCATTCATTTCATGAAAAACCAGCGCTTGTTAGCAGCTGAATCACTCTCTCCTCTCGTAGTGGGCCTTTTCTCATCCTTATCGTACGGGACTAGAGCAAGCTGGCTAAGCCGCATCTTCTGCTTTCTTTGCATTTTGCATTTGTCTTTCAAAAACCCGTTCTTGCTATTCTTTCATCAGCAAATGTGGCAAACTACTGGTGGTCTTTTCTTCAACTAGAAGATCTCTGCTCAAGTCTTTAGAAAGCAAGAGTCCTGCTGTTGGAGTAAAGGCATGCCTTTAGTTAAGGTAGCGAGTTACTTTCCGGTGAGATGGTCGTTATATTTAGAGAAAGTCAAGGCGCCCGATTGGAGCTCATTGGTTCAGCAGGAAGAGGAGGAAAGGAGAATTTACTACGAGAGTGCAGGGATTTGCTCCTCAATAGGTATCGGGGTACAGATAGAGTACATTGAAACAGATTGCTTGGTCGCTTGAAGAATGGCTTTCTACGACGTTAGTGAGAGCAGAGTCCAAAGCAAAACCAATTAAGCTATTATAATTATAGTATGATAATGAATTCATTGGTGGCAAAGCTCTAAGCCTGCAGACGGATATCTGTCGGGACCCGAGGATACCTGCGATGATGAGGTTCCCGTGATGATGACATGCAACGTCATATCCGTCCGAACAGACTGAACATCTAAAGAGCTCATCGTTGAGCTAGACCGGAAAGATGAACGCCGAGCTAAGGGCGAAATAGCCCGAGACTGTAAGGGGTGCTGAGAATGAGGTACAGGTCTCTGTCGATTTAGACGGCCGTGGACCCCTAAATAGGCCGGCATTCAAAGCATGAGAAAGCCTTAGTTAAGCAAGGTAGGAGTAGGAGGGAGTAATTTTGTTAGGAAAGAAAGGTAAATCATTCTCGTAGGGCAGGCAGTAATTTAAGGTCTCGAAGGTACCTTATAAAGGCATCATCTAATCTAGTAGGGCATACGTTCCCCCATCCGTATCAATAATATGTGTTGGGTGAAGAGCTAAGACAATGCCTGGGCCGGGGGAAGAGTCTGCAACAAAATCAATTGAATAGACAGAGAAGTCCGGTAAGCGTATCGATTCAAGCAAGTCCGACTAGTTTAGGCGCCGCCTTCCAGACTTATGATGAACCGCCGGGTGGTATGAACTCCAGAGCCCTATTCTGGTTACAGAGTGCGGGTAGCCGACAAGTAGGTTAGCAAACAGGTGAATCAATAGGCTTTTCTCCTGCCTTCGCTTCAAGGAGAGAAAGAGTACTGGCCTGAAAGCTATTTTTACACAAGATAGGATGGTTGGGAGGGAGTTCTTGAATGCCGAATCCCTGTATTTCATACCCGTCGGTAGGCTTTCTTCCCGCGACCCGATTCCAGTGTATCGTAGAAAAGATACTTAGCTGCTGGTTTGGAACCCTGAGCAGACTCCGGTGATATTGAATCAGAAAGAAGGTTCACCCCTCACCTTTGAAATGGAGCTTGAGCTGCTAATAAGTCAATACCCTCTGTTCTTATTTCACACAATCCAGGAACTTCCATAAATAAGGGAAGAAGTCTGTAGGAAGCTACCCGAAGATAGGACATTAATTCCTCAAAGGCAACGCCTTTAGCTACTCAACTACTTGAGCTCATTCGATACCAGACAAGCGCTCATTGGCTACCAGGGCGCTACCAGAACTACTCAGATCGCTTCCTAACTCCTTTAATTTAATAGGAGTGCGTATGAGAGAATCATGTTAAAGAGAACTATGAGGAAGCATAACCTAGTAAGAAGAAGAGCTAGCAGCGGAGAAGATCCGCTATTTGAACACCGCTTACTGTACCAGCGGTTGCTGATTCAATTGGCTTAGATTCAATAGCTGCCGAGTCGATAACCGGATTCTTCAATACGGATACAAAAGCTCACTCATTCCAGAATGGTCGAGTAGATTAATGAGAGGGGAACCACTGCTTGACTGGAAAGACGAAAGGCGGAAAAAGGCTCCTTAACCCACTCACTCTGAAACCCAGAGAAAGAAAATGAGCCAAGCCTAAAGCCTGTAGGGATAAGACCAATAGGGAATCAAAAGGCAAGATTGAGAGATAGAAGGCCAGGCTTGTCGCCAAGGGGTTAACTCTGAAAGAAGACATCGACTACACTGAGACCTTATCCCCGCTTTCTATTCCTTCCCGGCCTGCTGTCGTCAACAGTCCGCTTCCTTGAATGAGAGTTGGTCTTCCCGATCCACGAATACTGTCTGTTGTCCTTTACTTGTTTAGTGGCATCTGTCTTAGGGCATCTGGAATTCTCAGTTTCGGTATTTTAATTTGTAAACGGCTGAACTAAGCTAAGCGCTTGGCTTGTCTTATTAGGTTCCCAACCGACCTGTACATTAAATATCGAAATCCGTTACAGAAAAGAATTAACATAAGGAGTATCTAAAACTAAGTCCAGCGAACTGGAAGTCTCTTCAGATTCCCTCATTGCTTGGCTATCGAAGTGGACTTGTACATTGATAGCCTTTCGCGTGCGTCGACACGACATGCTTACCTTTCATTATTTTACCCTTCTTCTCCCTCGGCTGGAAGGAATAGAACACAACTATCATAAATAAAGCTGGGAGAACTCCTATATATTACATTACAGCGGGATAAATTCCTACATGAAAGAAGGCTACACCCATCCTAAAAAAAATATCATTGAATAAAGGTACAAGGCTCTAAGAGAGAGCCATGCTGAAGGACAGACCCGAACAGAGACTGGGACGAACAAACAGAGACGCGAAGCGCATCGAAGAGCTTCATTAAGCCCGTTAATTCTGTACGTAAGAGAATATCCCACAGGTCGATCAATCAATGAAATAATTACTACAATTGTGGTGGTACCAACATGGCCAATTAGCTCAGAAACCCTCTACCCATTATAAGAAAAGTAGAGGCGCTTACCCACTCTAATAGTTCGCCTTACGGCTGACCTTGGAAGTATGGCTTACCTGAAAAACTTCCACTCCCCTCGTTGACAATCACCAATGAACTACGACCACGACCAAGATTCTTTCTACCACGACCTCGCACGGTAACCTGTGTTGCTTTAAAATAAAAACCGTTATGGTACTGTTGTCACCAGTCCTCTGGCCTTGGGAAGGCCACCTCCTACACTACAATAGGTCATTGAAGGCGAAAATCCGACGGATCAACCGTTATGGGACAGAAGCTTTAGCACTCAATCTGTCTCTGTTGCTACTTCCCGGTAACATTGATCAATCAATTTACGGGCGGAACCTTCCTTTAAGTCTATCGAGTGCCTGACTTCTCTATTGATCTGACCGGCTCGATTGAGACAGAGAGTAAAGGTGCGAATCGGCTAAAAGGCTGAGTCCGAGACTGGGAGAAGAACTAGCAAGAAATGCAGACTTTGCTCCGCACCTTTAGGTAAAGATCCCCATTGTCCAATCTTCCTTTAATGGAGATATTCTTAAATGTCACTTCCGGTAAGAAAGGGGATAGATTCTCGAAAAAAAGATGTGCTCTTCTTCTTGATGCGGCAGACTGCCTCTTTCTAGATAGATTCTATGGATGCTGATCTGTCTCTTTATTGGACTGGACCAAAGAGTGGCTCTCCGCGGAGTTCGTTCCGATGCTTGTCGTGCCTTGCAAGATTGAGATATCAAGGCTGGTACCAAAGCAAAGAGAAGAATAAGAATCTAATCTCTGCTGCCCACAACATAAAGGGGCTCATTACTCGTTTTCGTATTGGATTGGGATGGGACTATCAAATAAGGAATTCCCTTCTTCTTTCATTTCACTACTCCTTTCTTTCAACTTTCAAGGCTGCTTAGTTCGTAGTTGAAGGAAGGTCTCGTATCCCGAGATCTATGTGAAGAGAATAATCTTCGGTGAGTGAACAATGAGGCTATGCTTTCTACAAGGCACTGTAAGCTCATGGTCAATCCATTCATCGAAACAGAAGGACGGCCAGCCCATAAGAGAAGAGGCTTATCCATGTAAAAAACACAATAGACGAGCTCAGAAGACCTTGCCTTTGAGGCTAATTCGAAGAAGAAGATTCCGGAATAGTCCAACTGGGTAAACCAATTCTTATCCTTCTTCTCGTCCATCTTTGCAGAGACGAAAGGGAATCAGTCAGGAATAGCCTTTAAGGATTCTAGCTCCTCTAGACCATATCTGTTTAGCCGATGTCTTAAATATAAGACTGGTAGAAATTTTAGGAAAAATTGCATTTAGAAGCCATGACATGACCAGCTGATTTGTGGCACTCCAGTCAGCCATCTTGGTCTCACTCATATTGGGGATCAGAGAAAGAAAGCGGGCTGACCTCTAAAAATAGGTTCCTGCTCCATAAACGCTTTCCTACAATGAAAAGACGAACCGAGCGAGCCCAATGCAAAGAACTCCTATGAGGAGATCTGGTTACCTTTTTTTCTAATACGTAATACGAGGAGGTAATTTGTTGATACCGAGAATGATAGAAGAAGCTTCAAAACCCCTGCTTGAGAATCCGGTCTTTGAGAAGGAGCTACATGTGTTCTTGTTTGATAATCCGCATCCCGTCGAATCAGCTGTGAGGGTGAAAAGGGCTTACGACGAATAGGCTCTTTGATGGGGCATTACTAGGTCACTATAAATATCATACATAAGAGAAGAAAAAGGGTAAGTAAAAGAAAGGGATTGCGTCCTTCTCTTTTCCAGTACAAGAGTTCCTATTTTGTGCCCGAGACGAAGGATGGATTGATTGCCCGACTATCGGCAAGAGTTGACTGACTTCTAGGAACTCCTGCAACGTTCTGCGCCTTTTTATTTCTAAGTTTTTAATATCTCTTTGGTCACTTTCTTTGTGCAAGTAATCTTATTTTGCTTCGAGCACAGGGCTTCACAAGTCAAGTAACGGATCCCATTACTGTAGGGCTTCCCGCCCAAATGCTCCAATAGAGCTCTTCCCGCCTTCCAGATAAAACCTAGTGAAAACTTGTTTTATAGGTTGGTTTGAATGGGGGGTTGCTCCTATCTTGACTCGATGCTTGGTCACTAGCAGACTTGTCCCTCCGCCTCCGCGGATTCGTAGACCCACTAAAGTCAAGGTAGGTCAAAGAAAGGACTATCTCCGGTGGATCTTCTAACTTCAGTCTGTGGTCGTAGAGAAGGAAAATAGCCTCATTTCGGGGCTGGAGAGGTCGGAGAAGCCTCTGATTGACATAGTTTCCTATGGCAAACACCCTCCTCTTGCCCGCACCAGACTCAACTGAATGCGAGAACCCGCCAGGATAGCAAAATAAGTCACCAGTACTGTCAAACTCCATAAGAATACTAAATGGAATTGTAACATAACTATTGGCTGATATATTGGATAGCCAATCATTCCATTCATCACGAGGTGGTAATGGATGACCATAAAAAAGGCTGCTGATCCTTTCGATGTAAGCTTTTGTGTCATTCCTAATGCTAATGCAGGGTTAACAGACATCGATAAACGGAGCATAGCGAACCAGAGTCACTGTGATGTAAAATTGGCAAATATGCCTCTTTCACGGCGAGACTGACCAGGTCGCTTACGATCCGTTGGCAGAGCCTTCCAAGTCGGTTCCCACGAGATTCCCTGGTAAAGGGGGCGTGAGAGGGCTTGATATAGGTACCGATTGGCTAGTTTACGTATTAACCCTCGTAGCCAATCTCTGACTTCTGAAAATTTGTGAACGTCAGACATAGGATCAGTTATGCTAGCAAACAAAGACGGATAAATCCGTTTTGCTAACTTAATCGCTCTAGATAAACTAAAGAACGATAAGTAGAGTTTAACTAGCATATCAGCTTAGTCATCCCTTTTATATATAGATTTGTTGTCTATGAAAGGATGGTATGATCCTAGGGTAACCTGATCTAGTGAGTGATACAGGTACAAAAAGTTTAGTATGAATATCATACGGGGTAATCCCACCGTACGCCTGTTGAAGTGTTATTGCGCACTGCTTCAGATATCAAGCAGTAAACAGAGCGCCTGACCGGCGATTCAAACTACCTGCTTGGCAAAGAGGTATGCTCTGATACAGAGCTCCTTGGTTAGGTTAGACCATCAGTGACTACTAAAATCGACTTATTACACATTGACTTTTAGTAGCCGAAGATCTTCCACCATTGGACGAGTCTAACTATAGATATCCTATAAAAAAAGTTTTCCAGATGGAAGCCTATTATCTAAATAGATAAGCTTCCTACGCAGGTTTGGTTACTTGCATGAGGCCGCTTGATATCATATCTTACTCCACCCGGGTGGCTTCCGCGTCACCCCCAGTTGCTCCATTCTGGATCCCTGAGTGATAGAATAGCTATAAGCTAGCCCACCAAACCTCACCTTGATGAGTTTCACTAAGAAACCGGGGGGTGCCTATTTGACTAACATAGGGCTCTGCCTTACCAAGCAGAGTGAGGTTATAAACTAAAATTTTGTGATAGGACTGACGCTGGTGAGAACCAGCCTATCACGCCACCGAGGTTCCGCCTCGTTGGCCTTAGTCTTGCAATCTAAGGGTGAATGAGTCATCCAGCCACCGGGATTGGTTACCCGGTTTACCCCTATCCGTATCTACATCTATGTCCTGATTGAGTTACATAGAAACTAAGAGAACTTGAAAGCAAGAGATCCAACAGGAATTAAATTATTATAAATTTTATAATAATATAGTTCAAAATCCCCCGAACCTCTGATCCGATAGCAGCTATAATATGCATCTACGACTAGCTACAAGAACTAGATGAAAACTTCTACAATAGGGTATCGAAGAATGCATTCTGACATCGAGTCCTCAATCAATGTAGATGATTCAACAAGGTAGACCGAAGCAACTCGTCGATCAGCTATCACCACATCGTTGCCGAGAATGGCATAGCGATCAAACTAGTGTTAGTGACTGTCTACGGCTACGGCTTATGCCTTCACTCGGGGGAGAGCACCCATCCAAAAAGTAGAAAAGTGAAGAAATGCAGGCAGAAGGAAAAGGTAAACCCTCGGATGGACCTAAACTAGACTCAGTCCGAGCTCCTGCAAGAGGGTCCAAAGTAGAGTGGCATGGAATCGGCCGGAAAAGACAGATCTGAGAATTGCGTATATTGAGTGAGATGCCGCTTCAAAGATGCTGCTTACCTAGGATGGTGTGCTTTTCGGTCCTTTGGCTTTCTTTCTCTCGGAGACCATGCCATTCCTCGACACCGACCTTCAAACAAAGTCAGATGAGGAGCTGGCTTCCCTCAAAGTTGCTCTGGCTGGCTTGCCCGTTCCGCTTCTCTCCCGCTTTTGGGCGGTTCTTCCTCCAGCAGCCTATTCTTTCACAGCTTCTATGCCAAGGGCTTATTTATTATTAATAAAATAAATATGATATTATGCATGCAAGATGTATTGGGGTCACATAAAATTATTTATGAAAATAAAGCACTCTTAGTTCAGTTCGGTAGAACGCGGGTCTCCAAAACTTGATGTTGTAGGTTCAAATCCTACAGAGCATGATTCCATTCTTGTTAGATCGAGAATGACACTGAAATAATTGAACAGTAGTCTAAAGTATTAATTTAACCTCCTGCGGATTAGGATTAAAAACAAAGAAATAGGAGGTCAATAAACAAAAGAGATGTTAATTAATCAAAGGTCCAAACGCGGAGGTAGTTCCAGTCCTTGTCGCAGCGCAGTAGTGAGTAGGTGATCCAACACCAGAGATAAAAGACTCAGCAGATTCATATACTGACCTTAGTTATATAGATCGCTTACCTAGGTAAAGAATGAGACCCTGAGGTCCATATCCGTAATAGAAAGACCTGCCACCAAAAGCATTCCGATGGAGCAGAAGTAGACCCTTCCCCCGCCATAATAGCAACACCTAGCTTCGCTGCATCAGGATAGTAGTAGCACATATCTTTTTCTAGTGATCGTTGTAGGGATAATGAAACCAATGATAGAGTTGACCTAGCCTAGCGACATCCATCCCTTGTCTCCGACCGGGAGATAGAGACTACTTCATGCGCAACTTCAACATCTCCTGCCAAGCCAAGGGGTAGGCCTTTTTTTTCAAGACCCTCTTTCGGAAAACGCATTGGCTTTCAATCGAGTTCAAGGATCCATTAAATCAAGCAAAAAATGCACGTTACAGACGAAAGGTAGATGTTCATTGGCGAATAAAGAGAATGCAAGCTATGCAAAAACGGATTTCAATCATTTTCTTAGCCGGAATGTGCCCTCAATCTCTTTCTGACACAGGGATGAGCGCTCTAGAAGCGAAATAATTACCCTCGCAGGGTTGATGAACCTGCCTTTTTGGTTGGCGTGGGGTGAAAGACCTAGCAGCAGAAAGGCCGCTATTCCTGCTGACTAGCTTCTCGCGAACTATGCTACGCTCCGTTCGCTTGCTTGCTACTCACTGTAATTCACATTCACTGGCTTAAGAGCTAATGAATGCGGAGTGAAATCCCCTGTCCAAGTGTGTTACTCTTTAGGGTAGGGGAGAATCCTGGCCTGGGGCCTTCGCGTCCGCCCTGTACTCTGCTTCAGCACTAGAACGAGCAACCAAACTCCGTTTTTGACTTTCAAAAGAAGTGACGAGATTTCAACCCACCAACTGAACCCTTTGCGGTAGACAGTGTCGGCTAGCAAGTTTTGGTAACACAGGTATGGCTCCGTCCGAGGATCAGTTATAGCGTAGGTAGTGAGTAGATGAATTAACGATCCGGCCCTCGCGAGGAGCGACTCATTGGAGCTTCGTTCACGTCAGGAAGGAAAAGCAGAAAGAGGGAGGACGGATCCCAAGGGTAACTTCAAAAGCAAACATGCTTACCATATGGCTGCTCATCAAGACTCTCAGCAAAGACTCCAATCGAGTGACTTGAAGTGGATTTGCCCAAACAACTCCTAGAGTGAACGACTTCCTCTGGCTTTGTGCCCATGATCGTCTAGCCCTTCTCCACACTCGGCACATTAGTCAGGGATCCTGTTGGTGCCAAGGAATCAATGAAAGCACCGACCATGTCCTCATAACCTGCCCTAAAGCTACTAAATTCTGGCCTCCCCTCTGATCTGAACAAGCCTAACCATGGACTTCGTGAGTGGCTCAAGAATGGAATCCAATAAAATATAACTTCTGCCCATGCTAATCTTCCTTGGGCATTCTATTTCCCCTTGCGTGCTGGACACTCTTGTCCGAAACAAAGAAGCCCTGGACCCAAACAAAAAAAAGGCTTTGATGGCAATCCTTATTATATAATAAAATGAAAGTCTTCAATTTAGACTTTAAATTTTATTATAATAAGCAAAGCTGGACTTATTCTTTCTTATCTAGTTACAGCTGATAGGGAAAGCTCTTGTACTCTATAAAGCAAAGCTAGTCTCATAAGACTAGCTAAAAGACTCTATTCCATATGCCAAAGCTTGGAGTGGGAGTTCGGTTCGATCCCTCCTGGAAACTTTCTTTACTTCACAAGAGTCCCCCTCGGATCAGAGAACTGGCTTGACACAACCAAAGAAAAGAGGATAGTTCGATCCCAGATTGAACCGAAGCCTACTTCCTTTTTATCGAGATCTTTCTCTTTCTTTCGGGAAAGGGAACAACACCCTACTATGAATAACAGCAGTTCCTAGCTTAGGCATCATATCATCACTTTTATATACGCAATTTATTAATTAGTCATAACACCACAATCCAACAGACCTTCCCCACTATACTGGAGTAGCGAGAAGAGAAGCCTACCTAGGACAGAAAAAGCACAAAGTCAAAGACAGAAGAAAGGGGCCGAGGAAGAACCTGAGATCATGGAGTAGGAATAACATTATCATTCATCAAGAACTTTTCTTCCATACAGTCCTATGGGAAAGAAAGACTGTAGGACTGTAGCCATCTTCGGGTCGGGTTAACAACCACAGAAAGGAAAGGGATGAGATAGGACGAGCTAAGTCAGCAGCAGAGTAGAATTCAACCTTCTATCCTCGGGATAGGGCTATGAAAGAACTCGTTCCAGCTTCACTTCAAGCACGGAACTTCAAGTCCATGGTTGAAGGAGCTGCCCTAGGCATTTAAGGTTATCAGATCAGTCAACGGCGGAGAAGGAGTAGCGACGGTAGCCCTCCGATAGCACAGGTTCCGGCTTCGAGGGAGTTGAAAAAGCCTGTCTTTTATTCAAGCAGCTATAGCTCAGCCACTCAATTACTTGTGAAATCGAGCAGTGGAGAAGCTCGAGCTTTTATACTAGATTGAGAGGGATCGCCTGAGATCATGTCGTAGGGATCAGAGATCCTGACTGAGGTTAGTCAATCAGTGGCAGCTCAACCATAATCAGAGGAACGAGCCACTATCGATTAGACAAGAACTGGCCTTTCTTTTTGTTAAAGAAATAAGATAGCCGGCGCAAAAGCAACAATACAGGAATCATAGAAGCTCAAGCCCTCAACTCGACCTGAGAAAACAGCAGCGGTTAGGCAAGGAAGGGCTGTCATAGCATCGATGAGTTCGCGCCTTCTATTCGAGTAGAGATCCCCACCCAGGTCTGTCTGTGGGAGAAGAAGGGCTGAAGCAAGGAGTTGAGTTTTATCCCCATCTCGCCCAACACCAGAAACTATAGATTCTCCAAGAACTTGGCTGGGCTTTCACTTCTAGCGTGGAAGAAAGGGCAACGAGTTCTACTGCTTACCCAACTTTGTGACATAGCGATAGCGGATAAAGGAAGTATAAGAGTTCCACCGCCCTTACTTAAGGGTAAGGCAGAAGAGCAGCCTTTAGGCAGACTCTAGTATACCACCAGATGGAATAGCTGCGGCAAAGAGGGCGGAAAGAAGAAGAGCTCAAGGCCGCCACAACATTCGATTCGCTACCTCTCTCTGATTAGCGATAGGGGCTGTCAGCCAACAAAGCGATGGGAGCGAGACAGCCAGAAGCAGAGGATCAATCGACTGGAATAGCCCTTAACTCCTCACGCAACGCGCACTCTAATGATTCATGAAATGGATCACAGAATAAGACGTATCCGAGATGAATTCTTTTTTCATTATATGAGTGGAAAGACAGGGAGAAAAGCATTGATAATTTTCCAGTTCCACCGCTTGCCTAAATTTTATATAATAAGCCCGAGGGGACAAGAGAAGAGCAATAAAAGGCCCAGCCTTGATTGTTGTAGCTTCAAGCCACTCAAGCAGAGAGAAAGCCCTTGTTCAAGCTTAGAGCAAAAACCAATGGAATAGGTGAAGGATCTCCGCAGCTAAACCATCGACAGGTTCTCATATAATGGGCTAGCGTCCGGTTTAATACAATGAAAAAGGGGAAGAAGCGGATCAGGATTTGGAAGATCAACCACGAGCTCTATTGATTCTCCAATCCACTGGGCAAAGACATACCCGGCATACTCAAACTAAGATGTTCAGCATATCCGAATTCTTATCTATAGTCACGAATTTATCGATTCCTGAATCTGAAACTCTCGTCATCGAATCTGTCAGTTAGGGATCGAGTCATTCTTGATCACTAGCTCTCTCTTGATCTCTGATTCTAAGGTCATGTCAAGGTTGTTTTTCCTGAGAGTCTTCGGTTGGCTGTCCGGGGACCGGCTTCGCGAGACCATTTCGATCCACACTGGAGAAGTCCTTTCTCGGGCTAGGCTCTATTGGGCGGAGGTGATCCTTTCTTTACTAGAGGAGCTGGAAAGGAAGAGGCACCTATTTCGGTGCTTGCTTCCCCTGCACATAGAGGATCTAACACTGATGGTGACTATAGATCTGGAAGTTACTTAGATGCTGGTTATAAAAGCTACTCAATCTGTTACTTGGGACTAAAAACCTGCTCCTGCCTTTCTTTGCTTCTAATGATAGAAAGGAGGGGAGGGAAGGATGCGCGCCAGACAAAGGGAAAGCCCGTAGCTTCACGGGGCTGTTCTTTACTCAACATACGCAACTAAGTCTACTAAATAGACTCCTGCCTTTTCCTCTACCTGATTTTCGGTTCCGTTCCGTCAGGTGCTTTAATAGCTCGATCTGGAACCAACCTATGGTACTATCTATGCCCATCATGCTATTAGGTTAACAACTGACTATGGAGCTTGTTATGTTCCTGCCCCAGCTCTCTCTGTTGACTCTGCTGCGGGCGTCCCCTCCGAGGGTCTATCTGCTACTCAGTCAACAGGCTCTGGTCCCGGATCAACAAGGTCATCTACTGGAACTGCGCCTAGATATGCGTACACAGGAATGCTGGCACTGGAAAGGAATTGGACTATATGATGGTGGGACATTCCCCTATCCACGCCGGTCCATCCACACTTCTACTGGGTGGGATATTTTGCTATATCGGAACAGGGAAAGATACTGGACGGAGTTGTGCTTTTCCCACCTTGGCCAAGAAGAGATGTGAGACGAGGTTCTTCAACCATTACTTTTCTTCAACTTTTAATTCCGTTCTGTCAGGGTCAAGATCAGGTGGTAGCTTATTTGCTGTTGCTGGTGCTACTGGAGGATCTGGGTCTCGCTTACGAACATAAGAATCTTTCGATCCCAAACATCAAAATATAGATCACTAGCATCCGGCTCTTCCTAACGATCACGAAAGACAGAACCCCGATAACTAGCACTAGGATCCCTACTTGAAGTTAATTCTGGATCTTACTCCCGATAACGAAGATCATAATCTCTATTACGAGCATCCGTAACTGCATAGCATCAGAATCTCACTATCGATATGTAGTTGGCCAGCAGCATAGGCTAGGCACCATAGAACATGCCATAGCAATGATGACCACCATAGTAGTGGATAGGCATATTAGTGTTAGCCACCTTTTTCAAAATAATTTCCAAGTCTTCCTACTCATTGACCAATTCCTGTTGCTTCAGCTCCCGTTCCTTCACGAGCATCTACACCCGCTCTGGTTCTTCCTGTTGTTTGCTTCCTGCTTGTATCATTCAACCTGTGTAAACCATTGTTTAAAGTAAAGAAAGTGGTACCCCTTTCATAAGCCACTGTCAACCACTGTAATAAGAGCTAAAGGACTATGAACCTTAAGATTGCACGAACAATGGATCGAGTAAATAGGAATCGGGGAGGAATCGAACCTCCCGGCCGGCTAGCCCGCGCTCCAACCGATTCGCCTCCATCCTCCACTCCGTCCTTCGTTCTCCCTTAGAATCAATTGGAATACTATCTGTCTTTTCACCGCTCCGTGGGTAGTCCTATGCATAGTCCACTAGAAGTGATTAAGGGTCTGCCCAGTTAGAGTTTAGTTATTTCTAATAATATTATTATATAAGCCAAAAGGAACTCTTTGACAGTAGGAACTTGAGACTCGGCTTAGTGTCTTACGTGATTAGGCCTCTATTTAAGCATCAAAACAAGAGTTACAGGAGGCGAAGTAGGAATAGGAGAAAAACAAGTTCCAGCACAAAGCTCTTCGACCACATTGTAGCGCTCCTTTCTAGGCTACGTTCGACTCGTAGAAAGAAGATTCCGAGTTGAAATCGCCTGGCCGATGTCACATCAAAATGATTAAGACGATTCTTTCTCCCTTCGATCATTATCCACTTCAACTAGAACTAGGAGAGGACTTCCTCCCCAGCCTGAATCCGAATCTTAAGCTTAAACAAAATAATGCCTGTCCTCAGCACCCGAATCATTCCTATCTGAATCTCCATCCACCGCATTTGAATCAGAGTACGGAGGTGCGGCAGGTGGTATCGTAATCGTATAAGAAAATCAAGGTTTCATTTCACATTCATCCCCCTCTCTTTTCTTTTGAATGGACAAATAATAAGTTATTAAGGCAAGGAAGTCACTTCTTGCACAGATTACCCGCTACGCTCTTTGCTTTATGGCTTACAGGAGTACTTGACTAGCCTGCTTGGCTGATCTTACAGTTCTCGACTCAGCAGGGGGTAATTATGCTTAACACAGGGAGTTCGGACTTTGCAAACATTCAACTGAAAGAAGGGATTGGGAGAGGGGATAAAGGGATTAGGCGAAGGGGAAGTTATTGCTAACGATGGTATTCATATCACTGAGTTGGAACACGAAGCAAGCTTTTGGATTAAGTGAAGGCGTGAGGTATCGAACACAAGCTAAGGGTTAGTAAAGTGGCTCAGGTATAGAAAGTTACCTACTACAAAGAGTACCATAGCAATGAAGAGATAGAGATCGTCTATGGATAAGGTTGAGCTAAGCGAGGTAGAGTAGACTTTACAGACTCTGGATGATCCTATGCTTAGTACACTCTCCAATTCAAGTGAGATGCCGAAGGCAAAGTACTTTAAGAAGGGAAGAGCTTGGCCTAGAATGAGCAAGGGATAGAGATGATGGTATGAATGCATTCATCAACAGAAGTTTCATCCTCGGATTCCCACCTACCCACTTGCCTCCAAGACTTTCTTACCTCTCCTAGAATGGAGGTAGAGCGAGATTCAGTCTTCGAGAAGCCCTTATGATGATGGGCATGATCCATAGCCGATGTTGGCTATAAGCAGTATCAGTTGAAGCTATGGAGCACCCCTTCCAGTTTCAGATCGATATTGAGTTCCATATCCTGTTATAGATATTCCAGATGTAGAGACAGATCCAAAGCCATTTGATCGAGATCGAGTAGCTATAGCAGATCCATTTAGAGATCGGAACCCGGGTACACCCATTTTAGTAGAAATTGCCCCTAAGCCGGTAGGTCTCGGCTCATGATTCAATTGCCATGTATTTAGCTATTGAGCCTCAAAGTTTATGTTTTTATGTGATGGCAGCATCAAAAAGAAAGTCTGAATTTTCCACGGAAGCCGGCTCGAAATATTTGATCTTAGGTGCATTTTCCTCTGGAATCTTACTGTTTGGGTACGACCGGACAACTACCGATATCTAAAAATCTCCTTTCTTAGCTTAGAATGTTGTTGTTAAATATATATCGTAAACTATCGGATTGGGTATTACTTAGATGTTAAACTTGCAGACCTCATTGGTGATCTTACGAGGGGAACGAAATATATAATAATATATAGACTTGTAGAGACCCTCTATGTAGTTGTCTATCTGAGGCGATCGATCTACATCTTTCCTCAAAGCCCTGGGGTTGTGTCTCGATCTCCTACGTGCAAAATCTGAGGGACTAGTTCCTATGGAGATTCCCCTTGGTCTAATTCCACGCCTTATGACGAAAGGAGAGTCGGCGTGGCGTAAAGTGAAGATTGAGGGAAATAGAGATAAATTCCCTTCTGCGGTATTCCGAAGGTGTAACCTAGGCAACGAAAGAAAAAGGGGCCCGAGACTTCAACTAGAGGAGCGACCAGTTGGTTCACCAGAAAAGATGTTCACAGGGGCCAGAAAGACTCGGTCATAGGAACTTAGACCGCCTACGCGCTGGTAAACGAAAACCACCTCGACCGGATCAAAGTAAACAACAATGTCGAATCAGGCCGCCCCTTGCCTTGAAAGAATTCACAGGCGGCCACCATAAAAAATTCAATCAATAAGGGGAGATCTGCTACTTACTGCTCACGGAAACATCCGACCTATACTATAGTCAAGTCGTCCGCCTATCTTTCTGATCTCTCTTCCTTCTATTTATCAGATTTTTGGCTTTGACCAATTCAAGGTGAAAAAAAATGGGGTTGGCTAAAGCTAAAAAAGGGGAAGAGAGGATAGCTTTGGGGTACGCTCACTTTCATTTTTTTTTAGGTTATCGAGATTATCAATCGCTCTTTTTAGTGGGGAGGAATAGTGCGTGAATGGCGGTTCTCAGACGAGGGAATTGTTCCTCTCTAAAAAAAAAGATAGGCTAGAATGAATGCTTCTATCGATAGAGCTTTCACGTCTGCATATAGAATAGTTTTTTTGCCTTTCCATTCCATTCCGTTCTTACTATATCGTGGGCAGTTGGGTTGGAATCCGTGTGATGGTTCGAGAGTAAAATATTATTCGCATCCATCTTCGGCCTTGTGTTAGAAATGTCCTGCGGGACTGAGTTAGTGGTCGAGTCGTTTTTGGTAATTGACACCCGTCGCATTAGTTTCAATTCATATGTTACCATTCATAGTGAAGTAGCCCTCTTTTTGATGTCTTAGTGCCTTATTCTATCTATCAAAGTCCTTCTTTATCTATAGCTCGGGTCAGTCCCCCGTGGTCTGCTTTGATTTTCTCGAACAGTGCCGGCCCGCATCAGGGGCTCTCATGCGAGCCATACAACGTTCCCAGGCAGGAACTGCTCTTTTCCTTGAGCTCCCTATTTAGTTCCTCCCATCCCAGGCGTTGATCTCGAAACGGCCCTCCAGCATGTCCTCATATCGCGTCCGTCACCACAGCAGCGCATCCCCAGATAGATACTTGCCATTGTGACTTGGTTGTAAAAAGGGGCACAAACAAAAAGTACTATTCCATATCCCAAAAGTCTTCGATCCTTAGCATCTCGGGTGCCAACGAATGCCTTTGGTTTTGCTTGATTCGAACCATCTCCGTCGAGCCACTACTTACGGCCTTTTGTAGTATGGGGACCTCGCCCCTATTCTCTAAAGTTTGCCACCCCGTGGAAGGTCACACAAGAAGGCTATTCGACCGACAAAACTTAGGAATTAGTGCATGCTGAAAAATGGACTTTTCTTTCTATTCTAAGTGAAGGGCTGGAGAAAGAATCTTGCATCTATCTCGAGTTGCTCCCTTGAGCGATCTATCCCTGGTTTTGTGACGTCGAGTTTGCTCTATTCTCTTAGCTCGGGCTCCTATCAAGCTTAGCTTCGCGCATGATAATGATAGCGGCATTCTTTTTTTTGTTTTGGGGAAGGAAGTCGCTCGCTAGTGCACAGCACCTCACCCAAGGTTCACGTCGCTAGGTCAATTCATGCTTCGACGCACTCCCGCCTCGTGTTTTCGCCAGAGTGTTGTGCCATACTTCGAGAATGACACGATTCGGAGGAACTCTAACTCATTGGGGTGAAAACTCCTTCTTCCAATCCCGTAGAGAGGCCCGGAAGAATTGATTGAGAATAACAAGACGATTGACCAATTGAATCATCTTAAATTAAAGACATCATGCCCTAGACGCGAAGGTGAGTAAGAGAGTCGGGTAAATTCTGCGAAGATAGAAGAGCGGACTTCTGAGTAGACTGGAAGCCTATAAATAATAGGAATGGCAAACTGGAACCTCATCCTTCAAAGGTTTGGTGTATATGTGTCCTATTCGTAACGACCCCGACCTTGCGTCAGGGAAAGTGGGAAAAAGCCTAAGACTCTACGGGCTAGCCGGGCCTAAAGGAGCTTATAAAATTCCACCTATGTAGTGACTCGCATTCAACAACTAAGAGTCTTCCTTCTCATCTCCTTATTTGGAATTCAATTCTTCTTCATTTCCCACCCTAGCCGCCCTTCCTTAACAAGATGGCTCGGAGCAAGCCAAGCAAAGTCTTACGTTATCTACTATCTTTTTTTGTAGAAAGAGGGGGGGGGGGGGTAAGCACACAATGAAATAGGTGGAGAGTCACATTTCTTTAGAAAGCCAAAAAGCCCGTTTAGCCCTTCGGACTAAGGTGTGACCATAGGATCTCACAGTGTCGAAATAAGTTGAAGACGAGATGTGGTGTCCAGTCAGATAGGGCGAGGCGAGAAGGGGAACAAGGATCAAAACAGGCATGGTGCTTAGGGCGGCCTCTTTCATTTCCTGACGTTGGGTTCATTCACGAACGAGACAAGTTTAGCTAGGAGCCTCCTTATTGCCCAGCCCCCTTCTTAGTTGCCGAAGTATAGGCCCGCTTGAGATCAAAGTAACCTGTCGTCCGTTCGCTTTGTTTTGGTCTTGACGTGCTTTGAAAAACATAGATATATTATTTGCACTAGAACACTGACGATAGACCCACCGGGAACACATTCACTACTAGGCATTGACATCTTAATGCGTTGCAATCAGGACATTGATCGATCTTTATGCTTCCCAGCAGCTATACAATCCGAATTGGCTACCAGTACCTATTAAGTTAACACCGCTCGAGTTCTTGAGACCGGGGAGGGGCACCCCCAGTGCAGGGCCAATTTAAGTGCCGGTTGGAGACCTAGTTCGAGATGCATATCTTGAAAGAGAGCCATCACCTCGCCCAACATCCCTTCCTTTTCAATAGTCAATTCGAGAGCCAAATCCAAAAGCTTAATTAAAAAGCAGTTGATCTTGATCCAATTCCCGATGCATAGGGCGAAATCTGGTTGAAGCCCCCAAATGGGAACCTATCGAACGATCATTTTTAGTAGTGCTGCTCGCTATAAATATCTTTTTGAGGACAGCGGACGTCAAAAATTGTAGTTAATTATGAATCTTCTTCTCAGAAAGACCATCGAAGAAGAGCATATCCACCTTGAAGACCTTCTGGAAAGTCGCCTATGGAAAGAGCATATCCAACCAATATGAGCCTGTCCGAGACTTGCCATTCCCATGGAATAAAGTTTCCCTGCGTATTGATTCATTACCGACTGAACGGAATATGCTTGCTTCTATTCCCTCCCTCCGAGCGATTAACCGTGATTGTATAGCTGTACGGAATCCCTGGGGAGTTAAGGGATAGGTGAAAGAGGAGGGGGTGGAAGAACTACTTCAAGTCATCCATAAGATTCCATACCTTTCTGGCTATACATAAGGGCGGAATGGATCATCAGAGGGTGGAAATTTACTCCAATTGGAATACTGGCTTTTCAATAGGGATTGCATGCCCATTTTAGGGATTAATCACTTCACGGGAGAGAACACGAGGGATGAGCGACGATCGGCCTACGGACTAGTCATCATCGGTTTACCCGCTTGCTAAAACCACCCTCCATAGCCGATTGGATGGTTGGATAGCCACTCAACTCTTCACTATACTTCCTATATCCCACTCCCCTCTCTATCTCTCTCGACCCATTCACCGGAGTATGTTGGGCTGGAATGCCTCCATTCCCATCTCTTTATGATCTCTGGGCCTTCCCGCTATGAGATATTCCCGGCGCAGAAGCATATTCATGCATAATACTAAAATATGAATTTACCCTCTCCAGGAATCCCTAGAAGAGGATAGAAGGTCATTTTATCATCAGTGGAAAAGCATGCGTGATAAGGATACTCCTCTATGTGAATGTTCTTGCTTTCAAAGGACGGGGAGGAGGAAGGGAGTTTCGGGAACAAAGCCCCCGGATTTAAAAGTGAAGCCAACCCTACCCTAGTAATATCTTTTCCCTATCTAAGCTATATCAACATAGCCAACTATAAAACAAATGCGCTTGTCAATTAATTCTTGGTGTAATACGTAAATGATTGGTGTCAGAATTTTTCACTGATCACTCTCATCCGTGTAAGAATTAGGAATTCGTCTTCCAACTCGTCCCGGAATGGGCGTTATGGCAAAGAACAAGAAGAACACAAAAGGAGGAATTTGTCCAATAGTAACAAATGGTGCCTCCACAGGTTGACATCCGATCCAACCTAGTAGTAAGCGATCCACCAAAAGCAACCAAAATATTCCTTGGTGAATAGGGCGAAAACTTGAACTACGCACGTACATACTTTTAAAAAAAGGTAAAGCCAACAGACATATAAAAACAGGTGCTATTGCGGCTACACCTCCCGATTTGTCAGGTATACTATGAAGAATGGCATGGATCGGTAGGAAATACCATTCCGGCACAATATGAGGCGGGGTGGGCATCGGATTAGCAGGTATATAATTGTCGGGATGCCCCAAAACATTAGGAGCATAAAAAATCCAAATGGAAAAAAAGATAGCAAAAGCTACCCAACCTACTAGATCCTTTACATAAAAATAAGGGTAAAAAGATATTTGATCCATCTCTGAATGTACACCCAATGGATTATTTGATCCATATTGATGCAATGCGGCCAGATGAAGAAGACTGGCGCCTACTAAAATAAAGGGGAGTAAATGATGAAGACTAAAAAAACGATTTAAGGTGGCATTGTCCACGGAGAAACCACCCCAAAGCCAAGTAACTATGGTATCTCCTACTACAGGTATGGCGCTAGCTAAGCTTGTAATTACTGTAGCTCCCCAAAAGTTCATCTGACCCCAAGGTGGTACGTATCCTGTAAAAGCTGTCACAATCATTAATAGGATGATTACAACTCCGAGACACCGAACAAATTCCCTAGGACTGCTATAACTCGCATGATATAGACCACGAAAAATATGAAGGTGAACCACAATGAGAAACATACTTGCCCCATTAGCATGCATATAACGGAGCAACCAGCCCCCTTCAACATCTCTCATAACGTGTTCTACGCTGTTGAAAGCTAGATCCACATGAGGTGTGTAATGCATTGCTAAAAAAACGGCAGTCACTATTTGAATTACTAAACAAATACCAGCTAACGAACCGAAGCCCCACCAATAACTGAGATTGCTCGGGGTTGGATAATCTATCAAATGTTGATTAAGTGTGGAGGATATAGGTTGTTTTAGAAGAGATAATCGTTGGTTCCTTATAGTCATTTTTATCTCTTTCCTATCGTGACAACTCTGGTTCCCCCACCTTTTTTCGTTCTGGGGCCCTACTTAAAAAGAAGAAATAATCAATTATTTATAGTACATTTTCTTTCTGCCACCTCCGAAGGATGGAGGGGGTATACAGCGAAAGAAGCGAGCGTCGAAGGGGTCATCCTGGGTTACTGAAGAGTCGTCCGACTGCTCGGTGACCGAATCTGAGGGGTTTTTACCGCTTTCTCTTCTCCCCAGCACTCTCGGACTGATCATCTTACTGCAACAAAGCAAGCTTAGGAATGAATCTAATGGAAATTTAGGTCTCTGTCCGCTTGGAAGATTATTCTTTCCTCTTCGGTGAAAGAGGGCAAAGGTGTGTGGGAGAAAGAATTCTAAAAGGAGAGAAGATTTCATCCACCAAGCGGGACAGAGTGCGGCCCCTAAGTAATAGGAGGTTCTCGTCCATCTCTTGGGGGTCCATATCATCTGAAAACTTTTCCTGTTCGATTAACATAGCTAAATTTGAATAGGATGACTCAACGTCAGGAAAAGTCAAGTAAGTAAGCCCCCCTTTTGCCTTGAAAGAATTTGGTTTCGCTGCGCCCTGAATCAATCTAAAAGCTTTTTTTTTTGAATTAATCCCATTTTTTTTGGGCGAGAGGGAGGCTGTGAGTCGCCTGGGCTACGGATTTCTCGGTTGGTTGATTCTCGAAATCACCTCTTGAGAAAAAAAAGGTCCCCGGGTCCCGACCCAAAAATGAATAGGAAGCGGGGCGGGCGAGGGTCTTTCATTAAAAGGGGGAAAAGAGGGGTGGGGCTGCCTTGCGCAGCTTTAGAAAGGAGATAATTTCATAAAGTAACTCTCTCCAACCTTTTCTATCTATCCTTAGATGTTGGGCGAGATAAAGTAAATATGATATTTGCGTTGGTTTTTCCAACGAAACTAAGCACTTTTTTTTTCTTTATCATTCGGAAGGCTCAGTCCCACACTCTGACTTCAATGATGGGAACAACCCCCGGACTCCGGTGCTCCAATGAACAACAGTTCTCCGCCTTACTTTATTTAGAATAGTGGTCGATCCCTCGGGAGTTACATTCGTAACTTAATGTTATGTTCACGTTCACGCGGTGATATTATATCCAATCCAAGAGTACTACCCTGTACGTAGTCTATGTCTGGGGAGCATACTAGACAGGAGATAGACACAGGCGGTAGATAGGTCCCCCACTTCGATTCCTGCCTCGTTAGCATCTCCGATCCGAGATAAGGGATTACTCTGTTAGGTCTTTTCGGTCCGGAGCCGGCCGGTAATGGACCTACTTACCTTGCTTGTGGACCAGCTGCAGAGCTAACCCTTGTTTTATGGGTTTGGCGGTTGCTACCAAGACGATTTCTTTATGCCCATCAAAGGACCTCGAGATGCTAATCCACGAAAAACGATACGAGAAATTCGAAAGAACTCATATTACGGAACGAGGGCGACCCGTGGAAATACATCGGTTTCTTACTCGTGCAAAGGAACTATTTCTTGGCAACTTGGACAACTTATAACGAAGTTTGTCCCGCATATCACTAGGAAGATCGGAATCTTTACAAAAGACTTTATAAAGCTTTCGTCTCAATTCATATTTAGCCGCGAGCAATCTGCGTTTGTGATCTCGTATATTTCGCTTCTCCGACATCTCTTACTGAGTTTCTCCCTTATCTTTTTGCAAAAAGCCGCTCCACGGTGGTACGGAACACATTCTAATTCCCACTGAAGCTAGTACGCAATGAAGACCAATCCGCGAGCTAAACTATAACATAAAATAGCAGACAAGCTTGCGTCTCCGTCTTGGCTAGAATCCTTCCACTCTTTCTCCTACAAGCCACTCATGCATGCAGTCTAGCTCTACTTATTCTTTCTACGAGATATCTTGTTCTTGGAGCAGCTGAGGAAGGAAATTTACATTGCGAAGAAGTAGCTCTAGGCTCTGGGGAAGGCTAATATGATGACAAGATGGCCATACTATATATTTGGTATTCGTGGGAATCAGATTCATTTTTAGCGGAGATCCTTTCATATCGGGTGAAATCAGAGCTTGAGCGTCTGGACTCTGGGCGTTCGAGCTACAGTTTTTTAATAAGGGCCTTAAATTTAAATAAAAGGATATTTGACTTACTTATCTTTTTAGCCCGACGAAGAAGTTATATAGATACTGGGAAAGCACTCACCCATACTACTACTACCATACGTCATTTTCCCATTGGCTACATTCCGATCACTAAGGAGACCAGGGGAGGTTGTCTTTTTTTTTAAGAACCTTCTGACTTTTTAGCTACCCTTGCCTGAAAGCGCAAGAGACCAAGGAAAAAAAGGAAGGAATATCAAATATAGTGCTAGCTTCCCCTGAAGCGCCCATGCTTACTACTTAAATATAACAAGAACAACACGACTTGGAATCCCCATTTCAAGAAAAGGTTGTACTAGCACCTCCTATTAAGTTAAGTAAGGCAAGAGCCCATTGCCAGCTCTCCTCCGGGCGGGCCTCCCCCCAAAGACTAATTTTCTAAGCCTTCGTTCTGAGTTTTCTTCTCTTATGCGGTAAGTTCGTCTCATTAGGGAATCGTTGTCTATCATTTAGATATTTGTGCATCCCCGAGCCTGATAGTGATTCCTGAGGACCTTCGGAACAGAGTCAATCAAATGAATAGCTGTCATAATAGAATCACGGTTTACTAAAGGAACAAGATGATCTTTCTTTCCCATGCTCTTCCAGACCTATCCATAACGAGGGGTCCCTGAGTGGCATCTTCATTCGATAGGTTTCTTTAAAAAGGGCACATTATGAGACTAAGATAGCCTGACTGTTCTTATGAGCGGACTCACTTTATTTTAAAGGCTTCCATGTATCAATCAGTCCCTCCCTCCCGTCTCGATAGCTCGGTGGTAGAGCGGTTGACGGTTCATGTCGTGATCTGTTGATGAGCGTTGGTTCAAATCCAAGATTTTTAACTATACATATATTAATAAGTAAGTTCTTCGCTTTCTGAATGAATGTCAGATCGGAACTAAAAGGAGAATATGGTCATAGGATTTGGTCTCAAATAGATAGATTTGAAATGGCTATCAAAGGTATGTAATGGGGCTAGAAGCAATAGGAATAAGACTTGTTGCGAAGAATACTAGTTAATTGGAATGCCCAAGTTGGCATCTTCTGCCGGGATCTCTCCTAATGGCTGTATTAGATTTCGAGTACCTATTGATGGAAGAATTTCAGGGCATTCCACTTACAGCGACGAAGGGAAGATTAGTTATGAATCACTTACACCATCTTGGCTTTAAATGCAAATTCTTTCGATTAAATGCTCGAATCTTAGTCTCAAACCTGACAATAAGACTTTACAATTTATTGCCTGCCTTTATGTTATGTATCACGGTGCTGTAATGGGCTCCCTCTTAGGATGATTCTAAGAAACCACAACTGCTGTTACTTAACTAGTAGGCTAGAAGCCCTTTCTGCCTGTCTGTGCGAATCTAATAGCCAAACAACCCATAGAAAGGTTCATGCAACGCGAAATGAATATAAACCCTTCCCGCTCTAACAATGTGTGAGCAGCCATGGCTCTCTCTTTGACGGTTACTTCTTGAGATAACTAAAAAAAGGCGTAAAGCCAGCCCTCCATTAGCATAGGAGAACCTGATTCCAGCCATACTATTAGAATAGAAAGTAACTTCTATCTTTAGACTTGTTAGGAGTAGACAGGCTTTAGGCATAGGCAACCTAGCTTACTCGTTTTGATAGTTTTCGCTATGACTATGTTATGTATGTAATTACGGTCTTTGTTGGATATTGTTTAACCTAACCGTAGACTTTCTATTTTATTTTTCAACCCATTCATAGGACCACCGCCTACCGCATTCCTGCCCCGGCCTTTCATTTCGCCCGACACAATGGATTCGTCATGGGGAACCCTAGCTTGAGGCTTGCTTGTCTCAATCAATTTGATTGCTTTAACTAGTCATGCTATGGAGAATTCCCATTGAGAGCCAACTGCTTCATGTGCGAGGATTCTGATTGTGTGTGGTCATATTTCCTATTCATTGAGTAAAGGGCCGCGGTAGATTAGACCCGCAAGGCTTTCATCGGAGCACATCGCTTTCGCTCCTTAGTTTCTCAGTGGAAGAGGACCTTTCTCGATCAACTATCTTACTTGAATGAAGAAAGAAGTCAACTTTCTATACCAAATTATCTGAATAGCCGAATAAAGGAATTTTTTGCTTGATAGCCACTCCCCTGAAAAACTGCAAAGAAGACGATTCGCTACTTCCGAATTGCTGCATCCAGCTCCTCCAGTCTCCTCGATTGGCCCCCTTCGCCGTTGTGATCCCCTTAGTTAACTTTTTTATTGTATATTGAGTAGAGTGCCTGTTTGTGATTCGGGTTTGGATATTATCCCGTCTTCCCTGCCGAGGAATCCCTCTCTCTTTACCTGCTACTGTGCTAAGGTTTCCCTTCTAACAGCAAATAGGCCAAACCAAGCGCTCGAAAGCAAGTAAAGAATTAGCTCAGGTGAACAGAAAGAAGATAGAATAAAAAGAAGAAGAGGATATAGAAAAGGAAAGGTATCCCCCATTGAAGAAGCTGGTAGTTTTTCGAGTGGATTGCTTTTTATAGCTATCTTTCATACCCTTGCGATTCTACTTTTCGGAAAGAATGTGTTGGTATAGAATCTAGCAGCAATCCTTCTTGCTAGGCTAGTCTTAACTGAAGAAGTCATTTCTAGACTCAGCAGTTCTGCCCGCAACTCACTAACTACAGCTTCTATCTCCTCTAGGTCCCATTAGACTGATCCTTAGTCCTTCTCCCCCGCAACCAGGCCTAAATTAAGGCTTTCCTTATGAGATGGGATGCTCACTAATCGAATGCTTCTCTCGAGATGTGAAGAATAGCTTAAATAAAGACTCTTTTTGGTCCTTTCGAAGCAGATATTCGTACGTCCATTGGGTTACTTGAGGGTAGCACTAGTTTTGGCTTGACAGCTTTGCTTCCTCCTATAGCAAAGTCTTACTCTTGGATCGGATCAACGGTTTTTTTGTAAAAGGGTCTTTCATATTCAAATTACAGATATTAAAAAATCTATCCAATTCAAATTGTTGTACCAAGCTTCCCTTCTTTATAAGTAAGAATAAGTAAGAAATAACTTTACTTGTTCAAGTCAGTCTAGCCAACTCCCCTCACTCTATCGAGTAAGTAATCCATTCCCTTCGAATCTAAGGCTCAATGATGGATCCGGGCGCTTTCTAGAGGCGAAGATTGAAACTTATATCACCTGGCTCCGGGTGGACCATACTCCACGTTACGTCCAGTGGGTAGCTCCGCTCAGACTTCTACTTAAAAAAAAGGTGGTTGGACCTATGCCTACTATGTCTGTGAGGAAGTTGGGCTTCTACATCTTGATTAACCGGGTGACTCGTGGGATGAAATAATAGTTCATTTTGGATAGCATGGCCTGGGCTGGTGATCTGGGATCTATTCTAAGTCTCCCTATGGGAGAAGATGATGAAAGGATAAAAAAAAAGCATCTATTGACAAGTCGGAGTCGGTCTTACTGCCTTAGCGCATCTGTCTTTACTCACTCCATGTGTGTGGGGTAGGCATCCTCCGCACATGCGGGTGATGCGACGTGGCTTATAGTAGACTAGACGATAGACTAGAGATCATTCGGAAAGGATCTCCCTCGAAAATGGGGGGTCGATCCTCCCGGTGAACTGACCGTACCCCCAACCGACCGCATGACTGATTGATGTGATGGTCTTCAGTCTACCCTCTCCCTTGTCAACTCTGAACGAATGCTTAGTTAGCCGTGAATGAGAACTCTTGTTGGCTGGTAGCTCCATGTAAGGTTAGCTCGAAAGCGAGTTCGGAAGAAAGTTGTGATTACCTGGGGTTAGGTTGACCTTCTTTCTGCGGTACGGCTATTAGTCTTATTAGAGTCAACCCGGATCAGGCATCACCCTTGACTCTCCCATCCTTGGTATAGCTCTCCTCTCCCATCTGCTCTCGGGGATAGACTATTGATCTGACTCTCACGGTCAATCAGTTTCAAGCTTGAAGGCAAGTGCCGCCTTCATCAAGTCTTATTGCACTAGCATCAACTATGGCTGTTTCCACCACCAATACTGCTTATTCCGCTAAAACTGAAAAGAGACAGGACATCTCATGCGAGACGGAAAAGTAATAAAGTCAAGTGCTAACGTGCAGCTCCCATTCCTCCACCAAATCGCTAGTATAAGTAAACAAATCCGAATTGGTGGATTCGGCAGCTCCGTGAGGCATCATGCCATTCCCGATGGAGAGCCCCCCATCGACACTGAATAGTGCTCGCAAAAGACATCCTATTGCCCAGGCAAGTCCCCCCGCGAGGCCAAATTTAAATAAAGCAAAGGAGAGGACTCGACTACCAAGAGATAACCCTATTTTAAATAGTAGAGACTGAAAGAAAGCACAAAAACTAAGATCACGAACGAAAAGAAAAACTTCTTTCGCAATTCATGCTTTTCTGTTTTTATGACCAGATATTTTTTCTTGATTTCCATTTCAAATTGTTCTCTGGACTTTTTATCAATATGAGGTGATCGTAACACAATATATAAGACTCTTGATTCAGGCAATCCAATCTTCCGTGTGTAAGGCGGAAGCCCCCCAAAATTGTTTTCCAAAAATGGGTGATCAAAAGATCGAATCACTATGCGTATCTTGATGGTCATTACTTTCAAATTTCTTTTTGGCTGACTCCTCTTCCTGTTCTATTGATCAGAAGCATCCAGCAGCGCCACGCCAGTAGAAAGAGGCTGTGCCGGGCTGTGCACTTTCAGCCCATCACATCAAGGTGACAGGATTCGAACCTATGGCCCTCTGTACCCAAAACAGATGCGCTGACCAGACTGCGCTACACCTCGTCTCACCCCCTCAGCATATAGATCCACCCGATCGATGAAGACTCGAACCGAACTCGCCCATCCTTTTGGGCATAGGGACGCGAGAACGTAATCAACCGCTTTTTTTAGAAAATCTGCCTCCACTCCAGCAAGACAAGATAGGGCGACGCCAAAAAGCCGTATAGTGCAGGAGCGCTCACATTTGATTTTGGCTTCCTCTTTAATTAACTTAAATTTAAGAAAACCCGGCTCGGCTACCTGTCCTTTGGACCCAAAGCCCGCTTAGAAGTGGATTCGAACCACTGACACAAGGATTTTCAGTCCTTTCCTAAAGTATGTTTTCTTCATCGAATAGCGCCCTACCTTACTTACCACTTGACTAGTCAGGGAAAAGCCCTTTACTAATAACAAGAAAGAAAGGGCTTTTTTCGTTCGTCAAGCTTTCGAGCAGCTCTTTCAACTGCCGCCTAATCTCCTCTCCCAACATGCTCAAGAACCGAGAGCCGCCCAGGGACTGCCGGAGGGAGCTTGCTTATAAAAAGAAGATAGGTCGGTCAAAACAACGCGCAACGGGCTCTCCGCTCACTAAGTAGTGCTATTCTGTCCTCTGGGGGACTCCACCAACACCAAGAGGTTCTTTCTCTCACGTAATTTCGCCCGCCCGTTCCACTTCTGTGCCGGAGGGAATGGGATTCGAACCCATGATACAATCTTCTTGTATGTCGATTTAGCAAACCAATGCCTTAAGCCACTCAGCCATACCTCCAAGTTGTTGATCGGAATTTTATGTGCGGTTGGTTGCCCGAAGGGCTATCTGATCCGATCAACTGCGTAAGCCGTAGCGCGCTAGCGTGCGTACTCTTCCTCTATCTATGAGCGAGACTCCATAAAAATCTGCCACTCGTTGGGCGACGCCCTCTTTTCTATGAACACCCCACCATTGAATGATGAACTTTGCCAGTCTTCGCCTCCGACCCAACCAAGAGAGAACAGAGAGTCAAGCCCTCCTTCGGTCGGTTCATGAGCTGCCAAAAGCTAACTCTACGCTCGGTAGCTACCGGATCTAATGCACCATTCTTCGGCCTATTACGAACAGTTTCGATGTCCCAGATCGTCTTGTGTTTCATCAATCTTCGGCAGGAGTTTGATGCGGGGATTCCCAGCTGTAGTGGGCATCGCTTGGAAATCGAAATAGTAATGGTATTGCCTACTCATGTTACTGATCATTATACGAACTAATGCCTTTTCTGGGGGGGGGACGATCAGCTCATATCTATTTATTTATATAATTTTAGAATTAGAATTGATTCTTTCCCTCGGGGAACGAAGGCTATAAGAGAATCAGTAGCTTTGGAAAGGAAGTAAAGATGAGCTCTCTTCTGACCCTAAGGGCTAACTGAACTCACTTGAAAGAGGGAGACAAAGATGTGAACATGAAGTTAAGAAGTTCCCCAGACGTGGGGACTAGGGACAGAGATTCTTTGAAAGAAGACCGCTTTACCATGAAGTGCGGTTGAAAGATCGGATTATAATATAATAAGCTTTTTCTTTTTTTTTTTTGCCAGAGAAAGAGAAGAACCTACGACTGTGGAATGCTTCTTATATGTTCGTAAAATAGGAACTCAAAGTAAAAACTAGACTTTGTCTTGCAAACTAACTTCAGCCATAGTGAACAGGGGAAACTGCTCACTTTGATAGCCCTACCCTAGTGTATGCACTCAAGCAGAGTAGACGGCACGCGTCACCAAGCATACTGCCCGAGGTTAAGGGTTCATCAGCGAATGGAGTTAGGCCCATTTCCTAGCCTAGTTTTAAGCAGAACATCACCATCCTAGTCTAGAGCAGTACTTCTCTTATGGGCTCGAGGCAAGACAAGTAGCCTGCTTTGCTTCCTCAATTGCTCAAGGAACAAGATGAAATAATGCTTATGTGGAACGTCTTCTGGCGAGGTTTGGGGATTAAACCAATATCTTTCTATTTGAAGCAGTGTGCGGTATGCCTTAAATTCAACAAGCATACGCTGGCCAGAATAGTACTTAGATTTTCGTCTCTGTTTAGTTTAGCTGACTCGCTCGGGATATCCTCACATCATTCCAGCATTTCACCGTCAGAGGATCCTTAAAGGTTATTCCAAAAGTTATTTGCTTGTCCAATGGTACTTGTCGCTTTTCTCTGAAGGCTATTGAATTAGCTAAACCACGTGGGTGGCAGTTGTCCATGGATGTCCCTTGGGCCTATTCTTCATCGGATACGAGAGCAGGAAGAGCTTCTATTCCATCAACACCTGTTATTCCAGCAACAGCTCTTACTGTAACAGAACTAGGACCATCAACTCCAACTGTCCTTATAGGCGAAAGCCACCTCCTTGACAGATTACAGAGCTACCCAGCTTCTCTTCCAAGTAGTAGAAAAACCGCCTTTCACCCGCTTCTCTAAGGAAAAAGTCTAATGTCATGTTGAGAATCTAAAGGATTGATCGAAAGGCAGTGATTTCGACATAGAGTGAAGCTTTGGCTTTCGGCGGCTATTAGATACGGATTGACGAGTTGACCTAAACGAGTAAGAACAATTGTTGGAACGAGATTGATCACTGAAGAAATGCTAGCTCCTTCTTCAACTCCTGGCCCGGCAAACTCCGATCCATCACTTCCTTGTCCTCTTCCTACTATGGATGCCCCCTGCTCTTATAATTCTATTGATCAAACCGTTTGATGACATAGAGACAGAGATTCCTAAGAGATTATTTCTTGCAGCCTATAACAGCTGATTCTCAACTATTCTTGCCAAGACATTCCGACTACCCTATACTATTAGGCTCCCACAAAGGCTGAAGAAGACTCCTACCCTCCCCTTCTCAATAGGGCCTTAAGCTAGACTGAACTGACTGTAACTCGCTCAATCGGGCGCAGCGCATTAGACTTAATTAGTGTTTGTTTTGGCATTTGTAGCAGGAGAATAGGAAGAATTGAATTACAAAGCGATATTATCTTATAAGCAGAACTAGCGCTTAAGGTGCCTAAGCGGGGGAAGAAGTAAAGTCTCATCCCTTGACTACGAAACCGAAACTAAGCGGCTATTCTTCATATCGAGAAATGAAGTGAGAAGGATTTCTAGCTAGTCTTCCTTATAACCGGGTAAATGACTTAACCAATCGAGTTGTTCACATTCAACTATGGCAATTCTTGTTAAGAGCTAAAACCAAGAGTTCAGAGCGGCCAAGCGGAATCCTAGTTTCTAAAAGCACTCATTCCCTTAGGATAGGAGCATTCGTTAGCTAATCTTTCTACGCTTAGATATCCATCTATTATTCTCTCTTTCTAGTTCGAGGGAATCGGGGCAGATAAGGTTTTTTTTTATCCCTTAAAAAAGCCTTTTTCCGTTGCTCGAAGCAACCACGAGCTCTAACTTAAAGTAGGTCTAGAACCACTAATATTAAGTTGTTTTTTATTTTCTCCAGGCTATGAAAGATCTGGGACTTCGTTCCAGGAAATCCGTATATTCTTTTAGCATATCTAGTAGGGAGAGGGGGAGACAGACAGTAAGGTATGGCGAGATCACATCTCCCGTTACTATAGTAGAGCCTGTACAGGTAATAATATATAGTGATGCCGATAATTCAATAACTAATCAGGAGAGTAACGTAACTCACTGAACCGAACCAGCCCCCACTGAACCGAACCAGCCCCCACTGAACAAAACAAGCTTTAAATGGGGCTTATTCTCGCCTTACTGTAGAAATATTTAGATTTTCTTTCTCGGCTTGACTAAACTTTCTTATACCCCTTAGTGCTACGAAGAGGAATTGAGAAACAGATACTCGTGGGCCGTTAAACGACCACCTATGAACCTTTTTAATAACCTTTTCATCGCGGGAATTACATGAATAAAGAATCACCCTTTCCGTATAGCATTTCATAGACCTCTCGATTAGCCTACTAATAAATAAAGTGAAGCACTAAGGGAGTTCCGAGTTAAGCGATAGGAATTGGTCCACAGTGAGAAACTCAAGCGAAGCAAGAGGGAAGATGCCCGGCCGAGGGGAAGTCGTAACTGGAGTTGAATGTATAATGTCCCAAAGGATTGATTGTTCATGGGATGGATACCCGTTAAACGTTGGGCTATAGCTATTCTTTAAAGGACAAAACAACCCATCTAAGGTAAGGGTAAGTAGGGAGAAGAGAAGAAGGTTCCCCGTAGACCCTTTCTAGAAGCATTAGCCGGTTGGGAAGTCACTTTCTTTAAAAACGTACAATAATCATCTAAATAAAATATAAACTTTTGGTACCCAAAACAGTATTCCATATCGACAGGTCAGAAGAGCCCTTCACTACTATCGTCTCTTTTTAGAAAGATGATAATAGTAGAGTCGGATTTTTTTGGGGGGCTCTCTCTTCTTTCTTTTTTGATGTTTTTTCCGGTATGCCGCTCCGCCAGCAAGGAGTGCCATGCACGAGCGGAGCGAAAACAAAGCAGGGGGAATTCTGTGTTGGGAGAAATCCTTTGCGTGTCTTTCTTGTTCCACTAGCTAGGAGAAAATTATCAGATGTCCCTTTCGTTATTACAACCTTCTTTTTTGATGTCAAAGACCAGAAGCTATGCGCTAATTTTCATTGGATCTCGGTTGTTCTTAACAGTGATGGCTATTCATTTAAGTCTTCGGGTAGCACCATTAGATCTTCAACAAGGTGGAAATTCTCGTATTCTTTATGTACATGTTCCTGTGGCTCGGATGAGTATTCTTGTTTATATCGCTACGGCTATAAACACTTTCTTATTCCTATTAACAAAACATCCCCTTTTTCTTCGCTCTTCCAGAACCGGTACAGAAATGGGTGCTTTTTTTACGTTGTTTACCTTAGTGACTGGGGGGTTTCGGGGAAGACCTATGTGGGGCACCTTTTGGGTGTGGGATGCTCGTTTAACCTCTGTATTCATCTCGTTTCTAATTTACCTGGGTGCACTGCGTTTTCAAAAGCTTCCTGTCGAACCGGCTCCTATTTCAATCCGTCCTGGACCGATCGATATACCAATAATTAAGTCTTCAGTCAACTGGTGGAATACTTTGCATCAACCTGGGAGCATTAGCCGATCTGGTACATCAATACATGTTCCTATGCCCATTCCAATCTTGTCTAACTTTGCTAACTTCCCCCTCTCAACCCGTATCTTGTTTGTTCTGGAAACACGTCTTCCTATTCTATCTTTTCCCGAATCTCCTTTAAGGTATGAAATAGAAGCTCGAGAAGGAATAGCAAAACCTAGTTTACTTCCCAGCTCAAACTGAACGCTATGTAATCAAACTTATGGTTGACGCCGTAGAGAATATAAAGCCCATATGCGAAGTGGAAAAAGTAGGAGTAGCAGGTACTATTTATGATGTCCCTGGGATTGTAGCCAGGGATCGTCAACGAACCTTAGCTATTCGTTGGATCCTTGAAGCATCTTTCTTTCGAACATTCGGACATTGTAGGCTCTCCTCCAACTAAGGACTGGGAAACAAAGACTCACATTCCCGGATAACCAGACAGTCTCGGAAGATATCAACCGTGGAAGGTCTCCTGTAAGCCAGAAGGTGCTACTAAGTGGTCTAACTCGAATCCCTTCAAGGAAGGGATAAATGGGATAGCTTTCATCTAATGCCTTTGTTCGGACCGGACTCTTGACTTGTCAACTTCAGCCAATTTCAGGTGCTAGAAAAAAAACTCAAACTTTTAGGAATGGAATTTAGGGATAGATCTAGTATCGCTGAACAGCTAAAGTCAACAGTAGCGGTAGGTTCTCCAACTCGATAAAAAAGAAGCTGTACCGAGAAAGAGGCACTTCGCTCTTTAAATCTTTAAATTAAAAAGGATAGGTGGAAAGCCAGTCGTTATCCTGGAACCTTAGCCCGAGCATCTTGTTATCATATCTTCGAGACTTGTTGGTCTGCTATGTTAGGAGAACAAGTCCTCCCCCATCTCGCTTCCTAGAAAGCCTTTATTGCATGCATTCGGGATACCTTGAATACTAAAGATCTTGGCATCTTTACCTTATTTAGGAAAGTCGTTAATTTGTCCAATCCCGTACCCCTCTGGTCTGGCAAGGAATCAAATAAGTACATAACTGAGGCAAGGCAATCGTTTCTTTAAGTCAGTGTGCTCCAGTCTAGGTATTTGATGACCCCTTTGTAAGGGAAAGGGAAGTCCGGCTAACTCTATATTTGATTTCTATTTACTATATAGGATAGGGGCAGGTCTCGTTCTGTTGAAAGTGTTCGTAGCGCTGCTGGTTTAGTTCCCCACTCGGATTGTCGGGGGAGGGGAATTGCACATTTGGTTTGAAACTCTCTATCTAAGAGTCTTAGGTTATAGAAAACCTTATAGTAAGATGCAAGCTTAGTTGAGTTCAGTTACGCCAAGTAATTGCATATAGAGAAGAGAAGTAGTAGTTGAAGCAATAGAAATATCATAAGAGAGAGAAGAAAGCTACTTTTTCGCCCACCAAATCCCATGTCTTTCTTGGTTGGTAAACCCAACCGGCGATTTACATTACAACAAGTCTTTGCTAAAACATTACAACAAGTCTTTGCTAAAAGAAAGCAAAGCGGATCACTTTGACTGTTCATATATAATCATGCCAAGCTGGTGCGAGTTTTTTAGAGCAAGAAAAGAATATGAACGAGGAGAAAGCATTCGTTATCTTTATATGGATAGCCAATTCTTATTAAGATATTGTTTGTATTCTTTACCCGGAAAATGGGTTTACTATTTTGAAAGATCGGAGCATGGGAATAGATATGGAACCAAAACGGACTACCTATTTCAATTTGTGTGCTTTCTTAAATTGCATACCTATACAAGGGTTCAAGTTTCGATCGATATTTACGGAGTTGATTAAAAGAAAAGCCAAAATTAAATAAAAAACCAACAATACATCAGCCCGAAAATCAACGCAAAAATTAGACATGCAAACACTAAAATCAAAAATCAAGAAATCAATCATCATAATTCCATTTGAGCTTGTTCTTCGTCTTCTTTGGGTAATTTTATGGGAAAACAACAATAACAATATCTTAGACACTTGAACTAAGTTTTTTCATTAACAAATCCTACAAGAAGGGGTATTGCTAAAGCCATGACACGATTTTCTAATTCACATAAACCACCTCACTCAAGTTAATTACAGGAGAGGACGAAGACACTACAAGAAATTGAACGTTTAACGATAGTGAAAATCTGTAGGTAAACGTATAAAGACCGTAGGGATAGGCAAAATTACCTATACCGACGGGGTTTTTTTTTCGTGGTATATAATTACCCAATACCTACGGATTTTCGTCGTGGCTATACGGTATAGCGACAAATTTATTTCTGTTGCGGTAAACATTTGATTTTACCTACGAATATTATTCGTGGTGTGACGGCAAGAACGATGAAGCGACCGCGACGGAAGATTGTTCGATGATAACAACAATGGTGTGATGGTGAGAACGAAGGTGCTGCCGCGAGTGCACGGTGAGAAGGAGAAGGTGGCGATTGGGATTCGAGATTCACGGTCAGATTGATGAGAGAGGAGAAGAGTTTTGGATTTTAGGGTTTTGATTCAACAACAATGATTGACGAGCACATTGGGTGAAGAGGAGAAGAGTTTTGGGTTTTAGAGTTTAGAGGAGAAGAGTTTTGGGTTTTAGGGTTTTGATGAGAAAGGGTTTAGTTGATACTTGATACTCATTTAGGTTTTGGCTCTATTAATTTTTATTTTGGCTCCATTGAAAAAATTTGGAATTTATCTCAATTGATATTTTTTTGCCTCCATTAAAAAAAGTTAGGATTTTGCCTCCATTAAATTTTTTTTGGCTTAAATTGTGAAAAATTTGTATAAATTGATTTTTACAAACAATTAACATTTTAGCTCCTTTAAAAACAAATATTTTTCAATTTTGATGTCTATAGCCACAGATTTAAGTGTGTAACTATAACAATTTGTGACAAATTTATGTCATTGAAGGTATAAGACACCTATACCAACAACAACTAATTTATCTGTAGGGATAGTTTGTCTATAACAATTTGTTGGTTTTTTATTTAATTTTGGTTTTTCTTTTAAAATTTGACACAATATAATAAAAGCTTTAAAAACATAAATTGTATTTTTTAATTTGAAATAATATAATAATCACTTTTAATCCATATAGACGTCTGCCACGTCATCATTTTTTTGACACCTCATTAAGAAAATGATAACTTTTCATGATTTGGACTCAAATTCTGTTTGAGGGACTAAAACTGAGGACAACTAAAATGTAGGGACTACTTTCGTGATTTACCTAAAATAGGAAACCAAAAGTAAAATTAAGCCAAAATAATAATAGCTTAAAAACTTTCAAGGTAGCTAGTTCCAAAATTCAATAATTTTTTATATTTAAAATTAAAATCGTATAAACTAAATTAATAAAAAATAATTATTTACTTATTACTTTACTATTTTTGGAACTTATTGGTAAATAAAACTATTAATAGATGACAAATGGTGAATTGTCTTACATACATCGGAGTATTTGTGTATTTATGTTATTAACTATCTAGTATGTTAAAAATCATATTCATATGGTATAAAGAATATTAAGATATATATATATATATATATATATATATATATATATATATATATATATATATATATTTTATCTTTGATGTTTAGTCTTTATACTACGCCAAAAATAGTCTTTTACAGCGCTTTAAAATAAGCGCTGTAAAAATCTCATTGATTGAGAATGTTACAAATGTTACATAATATTTTTTTAAAGTCTTTTACAGCGCTTCTTTCAAATAAGCGCTGTAAAAGGACTATTTGTTTTATTTTTAAAAGAGTCTTTTACAGCGCTTATTTAAGTTATTTTTGTAAAAGGCTGTATAGTTATTTTTGTGTTTTGTTAAGTTATTTTTTAAACTCTTCCTATTCACCAACATCAAAGATTACATGCATGGCTTTTTTAAACTCTTCCTCGTTGGAAGGTTTTTATGCATCTTCTTCACAAACATCAAAGCCATGTTGAACGTCTAAGCAAAACAATCTCCAGGTCTTCAGGTTCCTTCTTAAATCGAAACAACACCCTTTTTATCTCTCTACATTCTTTCTTAAATCGAAACTTGGTCTTCAGGTTCATTTGCCATGTTGCGAAAAATTGATTTGAGTATGATTTTTTTGTTAACAATGTGTTTTTGTTAAAGAGCTTGTTAACAATGTGTTTTTGCGAAAAATGCGTACAAGGTGTTTGAAGAAAATCATGTTAGATAAGGTCCAGTTAGGTGTCTGATGAATGTTATTTTTAAAACGTTTTACAGCACTTTTCCCAATAAGCGCTGTAAAAGGTCTCCATCAGAATACATTAAAGTTATATTATAAATATTAACACATTTTTGAATTCCATAAATTATATAGTCATATATTTAATTATTGAGCGTTAATTATTGAGCGTTAATTTTTCCTTTAATATTAGTTACTCTTGAGCATTAACCCCTAGAATTCACACTTGGAAGGCCTCGGTTCGAATCTGAATTAAGTGAACTTCGTAACTGTAAGCGCTTTTAAAAGGTTCTTTTACAAGAGTCTTTTACAGCGCTATTTAATGTAACCGCTGTAAATTGTATCTTTATTTAATTTTTAAAAGGGCCTTTTACAGCGCGTGTTAGAAAGAGCGCTGTAAACATATATTTTTTTTTAAAGGGCCTTTTACAGCGCTTGTGTTTAAAAAAGCGCTGTAAAAGGCCTCAATATGTTATTTTTGTGTTTGTTTTATTTGGGTTCAATATTGGATACATAGTTCTTAAGCGCCTCAGACATTTATTACATGCATAGTTCTTAAGAATTGAAATTGTCCAAATTTACATAAACATGCACTTCACCAAAGACCCTTATCTCCAACCCCTCATCAAAATAAAGACTCATCAACCAAACTATCCCTAATTGTATTTATAATATTCCCTAAAATAATGCTCCTGCACTTATAATATTCCCTAAAATAATAATATCCCCTAAAGAAACAATTGAAACACACGTATAACAATTACAATTGTATTTGATTGTAAAGGCAATAAACTCAACTTCCACAAAGGCTTATGTTTGCAAAAGCTTCTGATATGAAATCTGTCATATTAGTGTAAAACACTCAATTCAAATTACATGCATATTTATCACAATAATTCAGATTACATGCATGGCTTATATAAAACGATTAAACATGTACATTAAGATGCCCTTCTTCTTTTCCTGGTGGGATTCACATTTGTTTGTCCATTTACAATACGAAACGATGGATTAATCCAAATTCCCTCGTCATGATCATCTCTAAGATATAAACCATCATCAGTTGAATCAATTTCATGTGGTTGTTGTGATGTTGCAAATAAAAGATCATTACCAACATCTTCATCATTATTGTTATCATCACTAATTTTATTGGTTGATAGGATAATAGACCATTTATCATCAGAAGGATCAGTGACATAAAACACTTGTTGAGCTTGCGACGCTAAAATAAAAGGCTCGTCTTTGTATCCCACCCTATTAAAATCAACAAGCAAGAATCCTGACTCATCAATCCGAACGCCATTATTATTATCGACCCACTTGCAACCAAATATGGGAACACGAAACATTGTGTAGTCTAACTCCCACATGCGCTCGATAACCCCAAAATATGATAGATTTGCATATATTGGGTTTTTGTCTTTTGCACTAGAGACATGCATCGCTTCAGCTACGAGAGTGACTCCACTATTTTGCATAGTGGTCTGAATATCTTGTTCTTTGGTATAAAATGTGTAGCCATTAATAACATAACTAGTGTAAGAAAAGACATGTAAGCTCGGACCATTTGCTAGCCACCTCAATCTCTGTGAAATTGATCCGGGGTCTATATCAAATTTTGACTTTATGTGATTTTTTAACCATGTTATAAAACTTCGATTGTGCTCTCGAGTTATCCAATTTTGATTCCTATTCATGTTCAAACGAGATAACTGATTCATGTGTATTGTAACATACGGTTGAACCTCATCATCATTGTGCAGAACATACAATTGTGCCTGCTCCCATTCTGTCCTTGATATAGTCAACAGTCTCCTTCCAATTATCCCTTCTCCTGATATTCTTCCCAAATGACGAGACATGAGAAGCCCTATGGATTCAACATTGGACAGATATTCATTACAAAATTCAGCAGCCTCTTCAACAATGTATCGTTCAGCAATACAACCTTCTGGTCGACTTCTACTTTTTATGTACCCTTTTAATATTTTCATATATCGTTCTATCGGATACATCCATCTTGTAACACCCCAAATTTTATAATAAACTATTTTATTAATTAAATAGGATTTTAAATAATTAATTTGATGTTAAAATTATTTTAATACGTATTGATAAATTTTGGGATAATTTTCCTTATATGAGTGCTTTCTATGATGTGCTAGTTTTAAAAATATTAGATTAAATGAGCGACATAAATAATATTATATTTTATTATTTGATATATATTTAAATTAATAATAATAATAATAATAATAATAATAATTGTATTTTAGTGTAATATTTGAAAGAAAAAGATTTTATGTGATTTTACGAGTATATACTCATACTAAACTAATATAATATTTTTTTTTGTGCGTTTGACTGATATTAAGTATGCACATAGATATATTTCCATTATTTATAACTATTTTCTATTTTTAGTTATTTTCTTTATAAATATTTATCTTGAGATAGAATTGATATGGTGTCTGATTTTGTTTATTTTTATATACTTGTTATGACATTGTGATTTTATATATATTTATTATGATTTAGTAATTAATATAAAATATTGATGTTGTATTTATTTATTTTATAATTTTGACTATTTCCTAATATGCTGGTATTATTATAATGTGAATATTTTGAGAAATAAGTATAATTGTAGAAATTATTTTGAATGTGAAAGTTTCAGTCATTAGTAATATGTTTTTTTATATATTGATTATTTTAATTACTCTAATTTATAAAATATTAGTAACGTTTGGAAAACTAAATGGAGCTTGGAGGAATATTAAAAAGGAAAATAAACAAATATTAATTTTATTTCCACAAAATAAAAATAATAATAGTAAAACAAAAACATAAATAAAGAGACCTTGTGAACCCTGATTTTTACTAAAATAAAACAAAACAAAGAAAAGGGAAGGGAGTTGGACAGGCAGCCTTAGAACCAAAGAGTAAACACAACAATAACCTATCGTTTGACACTGGTGAGCCATAACTGTCCCAGAAAAGTTTCTCTGTTTTCGTCCAAATTTCAGTATGTTGTTTTACTCATTTATCTATTCAATTAAACACAATTTTTCAGATTTTTAACAACCCGAATTTCTCCCTAAAATACCCGATTTCTCCGATTACAGAAATCCTTATTTTGCACCGTTCTCCTTCACCGTAAGTACGAATTGAGTGAAACCAACGCCAAAACGACTGTGTGAAAAGTGGCTATATTATCCACTGATTGGTTTTCTGATTTATGGTAATTTTCTTTGACCGAATTTCGAAATCAGTTTTTAGACTATTTTCTCATAATTTATTTTTGACGTTTACCCATAAATTGTCGAGTAAGATCAATTGAAGGACAAAAAGTCAAAGAACAAATATTGTTTGCTCGTGGAATTGTACTCGTGTCTGAAAGCGTCGAAATAAGGTAAGGGGTGGGAGAGTGTTTGAATTCATCAGTATAATATATTGTGAGATGAACGGGAAAACCGTATTTCCCAACGATTCATCCGGGGCTCGCTAAGTATGGCAGAAGCCCTTTGAGGGATAAATTAATTAATTTACAAATATTGAAATTGTGAGATTAAAATATAGAATAGAAACATTTGTAGGGTGTTGATTGATTTAATTTCATTGAATGTGTGAAATTGATATTATTGTGATATTCGGTGTCGATTTAAATTTATGTATATATATATATATGTGTGTGTGTGTGTGTGTGTGTGATTAGATGAGTTTATGTGATGTGATAATAAAAGATGGATGTGTTGTGGTAGTTTTATGTGATGATGATGATGTATGATTAATTATTGTGATGTTATAAATTTGTGAGAAGTTTATGTGATGATGTTTGATTGATGATAGGGATGCTATAAATTTGTGATGAGTTTATGTGATGAGATATGATTAATGATAGTGATATTGTGAATTTGTGATGAGAATATTGAAGTAACCCCACAATTGGTGAAATAATTATGATTTAAATTTGTGTTTGAGATTACGGTTTTAATGGAGTATCATAAACCAACGAGGGGAGAAAATAAATATTGTGAATTTGTGAAGTGGAGATTATTTTGTCATCATATAGGTAGGGCCTGACAAGCCTAGTGATTATGGGGAAGTACAACTGAATGAGCCTGATCGTGGCGGTCTGCTGTCGAGCCTTAAGGCAAGATTGTTAGACCTTGGAGGTATTCCGGTGGGGAATTCCTAGGTGACTTGGAGGTAGCACTCCAAATGTCGGGAGCTACCATGCAACACACGTTTACCTCGACTGTCACGTATATGTGTCTCGGGTTGAGTTGAGGGGATCTATGAGGACAGGGCCAATTTGAATTGTCCGTCCACCGGGATGGTGGCATAGTATCATGGCATCCTAACCAAGTACTTCAGAGTTAGAATGGTACCACATTGTGAAGTAGAGTCTAAGCTCATGCATAGCATTGCATTACCTTGTGATTGTTTTATTGTGATTGATGTGTTTCAAAGGTAATATTAATTAGATGATTTGATGTATATTATAATGAGATGCTTATTTTACTTGAGTGACTTTGATGTTATAGTATGATACTATTTAATTAAATATTTTGATATATCGTAAAGTGATCATGATACAGTTTTATTATGATTGTTTGCGTGTTCTTGTTACTCATATTATACTATTAACATGATTTCAAAACTCACCTCCTTCGTTGTTTGTGTTTGACTGGCTGGGCCCTGCGTTTGTGAAATCGCAGTTATTACAGGTTAATGAGTCTTGAAGTTCAAGTTTGGGAGGAACCCCGCTCTAATAGGTGATACCGGGAATAAGGGTTTTAACTTGTATTTTACTTATTTAATTTGAATTGAATTTTGTATGAAAACCTTAGAAGTACTAGTAAGTTTTTAGAATTAAATCAAGTAATTATACTTAAATCAAGCTTATCGAGATTGTACTATTTTAATTGACAAATTAAGTTTAACGTGTTTTTATTTTTATTTTTGAGAAACGTGATATCCTAAATTAGATATTAAATTTTTATTCTCTTTAACAAATTTCTTTATCCGCTGCAAGTTTTCTTTAAATAATTTAGTATATATTATTACAAATAATATTTTGGGATTTAGGGTGTCACACATCTCATATAAGCTGGCCCACAAAGTTGTGTCTCCTTAACCAGATGAACAGTAAGGTGAACCATTATATCAAAAAACGATGGTGGGAAATACATTTCAAGCTCACACAAAGTAACAACAATTTCCCTCTGCAATGTCGGTAATTTCTAAGGGTGGATCACTTTACTACAAATTTCCCTGAAGAAGAAACATAATCTAGTTAAGGCTAGTCGAACTTTTTCAGGTAAAATGGAACGTATACCTATTGGTAGCAAATGCTCCATTAGAATATGACAATCATGGGACTTCAAACCTTTTAACTTGAGGTCTTTCATACAAACCAAATTTTTAATGTTCGAAGAGTGTCCTTCTGGAACTTTATCTTTGTGTATAAATTTACATAAAACAATTTTTTCCTTTCTAGATAGAGTATGAGCGACTGGAGGTAGATATGTGCGATTTCCTTTCTTTACTGGAGCCAATTCATTTCTTATTTCCATATCGACCAAGTCCAATCTTGCGTTGATGCAATCTTTAGACTTTCCTGGAACATTGAGTAATGTACCAATAACACTATCAAATACATTTTTTTCAATATGCATCACATCAAGGAAATATCTTATATACAATGACTTCCAATATGGCAATTCAAAGAAAATTGACTTTTTCTTCCACCCAGATTTGACTAGCTCTCCCGCAAAAGGTTTGCCAAATTTATTAGTCATTCCTTGTACTTTTTCAAGTATTTGATATCCAGTCGGTGCTAAAGGAGCTTTACATTCCTCTGATTTTCCATTGAATGCAATTCTCCACCCACGATACTGATGACTATAAGGTAAAAATCTACGATGTCCAAGAAACACATTCTTCTTACAATGTTTCAACCGCATCCAATTTGTACTCTCTTCACATATAGGACATGCACACTGACCTTTAATGCTATCTCATGATAAATTACCATATGCTGGAAAATCATTAATTGTGTCGAACAACATAGCCCTCAAATTGAAACATTCTTTCTTATACCCGTCATAAACTTCCACACCTGTCTCCCACATACGTTTTAAATCTTCGATTAGAGGAGTCAAGTATATGTCGATATCATTCCCTGGTTGTTTGGATCCAGAAATTAACAGAGACAACATCATAAACTTACGCTTCATACATAACCATGGAGGTAGGTTATATATTACCAAAATCACAGGCCATGTGCTGTGTGAGATGCTTTGAAGACCATGTGGATTCATTCCATCAGTAGAAAGTGCAAGTCTTAGATTTCTTGACTCTATCCCAAATTCAGGATACTCGTGATCAATTTTTGCCCATTGTGGGGAATCTGCAGGGTGTCGAAACATTCCATCTCTAATTCTTTCATCTGCATGCCATGTCAAGTGTTTTGAATCTTCTTCACTGCAATACATGCGCCTAAATCTTGGTAGTATAGGAAAATACCACACGACTTTTGTTGGGGTAGATTCTTTCTTCTTATATCGAGAGACATTGCATTTCGGACACGCCTTAAGTAGTTCGTATTCATTTCGAAATAAAATGCAATCGTTAGGACACGCATGAATCCTTTCGTAACTCATGCCAATAGAACACAAAATCCGTTTAGCCTCGTAGGTTTGACTGGGAAGTTCATTATCATCTGGTAACATATCTTTTATGAGTGTTAGTAATTCTGTAAAGCTTTTATCTGACCATCCATTACTCGCTTTTAAGTTGTACAACTTTAATATCGCCGACAGTCTTGTGAATTTAGTACAACCATTATATAATTCTTTCTCTGCATCACTCAACAAACTTTCAAACATTTTAGGACAATCTCGAAGATCTTCTTCAACTGCTTTTGCGATCTCATCAACTCGGTCCGGCTCATATGTATCTGTATCGAAGTCAGTTGAAGCATGTGTTGAACTATTCTCAAAATTAATGTTTCCTTTTTTTTTTCTCACCATGTCTTATCCAACATGTGTAGCTTTTGATCAATTCCATTACATACTAGATGTCCTTCTAATTCATCTTCTCTAACACGTTTTCCAAAACAACATTTTAAACAAGGACAAACTACTCTATTTGGATCTTTTGCATTCTTCACTGCAAACTCAACAAACTCCTTCACTCCAATTTCATACTCTTTTGACAATTGATTGGCTGACATCCATTTCCTATCCATATTATACCACCTATATAAATGCAGTTACAAAACTAATAAGCTTTCAAAACAATTTAACATGTTTCAAAAAGAAACAAATATCAACTAACAATTTCAAAATAGAACAGATCATGTGGTATGAGTTTTTGACAATTTTTGACAATTTCAAATTTACATAAACGGATCATGTGTATATATGTGTAGAATTAAAAAACTAGGGTAGAGAATATTGACAAAAACAAATTAAAAAATACTTGAGACAACGTAGATGGCTGCACACGTACTGTGTTTAGAATAATATTAGGGTTTTGAAAGATGTAGAGCTTGCTTAGAATAATTCATGACACAGTACGTATATGAGAGTTTTCAACGTATATAAATATTTGAAAGATGAATTTTACAGCGCTTGTGAAAAAGCGCTGTATTAGGTAGGAAAATTCAATGAAGCGCATGTATTTTACAGCGCTTGTGAAAAAAGCGCTGTAATAGGTAGTTAAAATAAATGAAGGCGCATGCATTTTACAGCGTTTGTGAAAAAAGCGCTGTAAAATAATACACGAAAGCGCTTCATTTGACAGCGCTTTTGTTACAAGCGCTGTAAAAGCCTTATAACGTTATGCGCAAACGTTATATGACATACAACAGTGCTTCTTTTACAGCGCTTGTCATCAAAAGCGCTGTAAAAGACTCCGTTATTTTTAAAATAGATTTACAACAGCGCTTGTGTTTAGGAAGCGCTGTAAAATGCGCGCTGTTAAATGTCATTTTTGGCGTAGTGTTATCTTTGCTTAAGTCATTTATTAATTTTTAATTTGGTCTCTTAGGTGACATTTCGTTTACAACTTTAACTTTTATATTATAGTCCGTTTGTATAAATGTTTTATTTAGAGATTTCATTAAAAAAAATGTGATGCAACTATTACAATTTTGACGAATGAATAACAATACTAACGTAACAAATATAAAAATAACTGATGCTTATATTTTAATTTTTTTATAATAATATATTTAATTTTCTAAAAAATTTAATGTAAAATAATATGATTAAATTATTAAAATTATAGAAAATTTATAAAATGTTATAAAATATAAAATTTAATATATCGTAATAATAATAATAAAAATAAAATATATTATTTATATTATTTAAATAGATCAGAAAATTATTTTATGACTTATAATATACTTTTTTTTTTTCAAATCTTGTTCGGCCTAGGGATGTCGTAGGATAGGCTGTAGGATTTTATTGGACGGCATGATAATCCCTAGTGGTATAAAGGAAAAGCCTAAGGATTTAAGGAATAGCTCCATTGAAAACTAAATGCATAGCATATATCTGATGCTCATACAATAACCAATGTTGTAAAAAATGTAAATTAAAACATAAACTATAATCATTGTGTGAATGAATAATAGTAAGAATGATGTTGTATACCCCTTCAACGCATGAATATGCTAAAACAAAAAATCACATGACATAAAATTACTCACCTGAATACTAAATCAATTGAATTAATATAGGTCAAATACTTCCCTTTGAGTTTGTCAAAAAATAATTAAAAATTTGTAAAGAAAATAAAATTACTCAACCAAATAAACTAAGGAAAAGACCGAAAGACAGAGCTAGAGAGGGGGACCACCACAGGCCATGCCCATAGTCCATAAACTTTTAGGGTATATAACTCTTAGTGATGAATTTAAAGAGTCTTTTTAACGCGGACGTTAGATAAAAATAAAATTGTGGTTAATATGATATTGAGCAGAAGTGAGTGGTTACTTTTTGAATGGGAGTAGCGCGAGTCGTGAGTTTTTTTACTGGGATAAGGTGATAGTGTCGGAATGTAATTTGTTATTGATTTAATATTTAATTCATTCAGTAGTTGTAGTTTTTGTATTAATTAATCTTCTTGGTAAGTCATTGATGAAAAAAATTACTCTTAAAATAAAAGTAATTTTGAAATTATACCAAATGATGCATTAATTTAATAACTACATTTTTCAGTGTGGTTCATCTTTTTAGTAAATTGTAGATATATTAATAATTGTGGATAAATGAGGTTGTAAGAGTTGAAGCAAAAGTTTCCCTGTCTATATCATTCTCTCAACTAATACCTTTAGACTACTCATTGGTTTTATTTATTTTTATATTTTTATTTTATTTTTATATCTAAACATATTTGTAGTTTGTCCAACGAGTCTACCTCAATTGATATAAAAAGATAAATCCATCTAAATTAATAATAAAATAATTTTTATATGTACATGTTTTTACTCTTAATATGAAGATATTAAAATTGAAATATGAGACTTTATTTATTTATAGACATCGCATGGTGCAGTAATCAACCAATTATTGTCTCTTGATAAAATTTAAGATCTAAATCTGATTTGTGGTCTATCATAATTTTTTTTTATAGGTCTGAATCTAACCTTTATGAAAGTATAAACGATTTGTTATTTTATTTCATATTATTATGTTAAAATAACTATTTAGACGTATTTTTTAATAGATTAAAATACTAATGTGAAACCAAATTGAAGATTTTTTTATATATATTTAACATCATATTTTAAAGAATTTAATTTTATATTATATCAATTATTTTTATAATAATATATTTAAATATATGCTAAATACCACCTATAGTCTCTTAACTTAATTTCAGTTAACGTTTTAGTCCTTTATCTTTTTTTCTTCCCGATTTGGTCTTTTATTTTAATTTTAAGTGACAATTTGATCTTTTATATTTTAAAATGTCAACAATGTTATCCTTACGTTATGCAAAATTTCAAAAAAATCATCAAAAATTTCAAACAAAACCCATACAATTAATTATCATCCTCAATATAATGCAATTTCATCAAATTCATAACTTAAATAGTTAAATAAATTCATATTTTTATCTTTAACAATATCAAATAAAGAATGACAAATATGAATTTATTTGAAGATTTGAGCTACAAATTTGATAAAGTTTATTTTATATTAAAGAATTTAACTAAATTTATGAGTTTTGTTTGAAAATTTTGATGAATTTTTGTAAAAAAAAAGGATAACATTGTTAATATTTTAAAACATAAAATATTAAATTGTCACTTAAAATTGATAAAATATAATTCATAAACTTTTATGTTGCAAACTAATTGAGAGTTAGTTACAAATTAGTTAGTTAGTTATTGTAGTAGATAACTTGCTTAAAAGCAAATTTTGTAACTCATATATAAACACAACTTTGTAGCATGAATGATATATACCAGAATTTTATCTCAATACCTTCCCCCTCTGATTTCCTGTTTTTGCTGCACCTGGGCTGTGCTTATCACAGTTCATTATTCCAACAATTGGCATATAGAGTCGGGTTCAATCAAAGGGAAACACGAGTGAAAAGTGAGGGGAGCAATAAAGGAAAACACTGAGTGATAAAATTCTGCAGAGGCAAGATGAATAGCAATGGTTTTGGATCAAATATTTTGGTTCTTGATGGCAAGAGTTGGGTTCGATGGAGTGCCTTGATGAAATCTTTATTTGGAGCATAAGAAGTAAGTGAAATTGTGAATGATGACTATGAAGATTTGGTGGGGAATCCAACTAATTCACATAGGACTACATTCAAGGAAGCCAAGAAGAAAGACTGTAAAGCTTTGTTCTACATCCAACAGAATGTTGACAATCAACATTTTGAGAAGATTTCTAACGCAACAAGATCCAAAGAAGCATGGGACATCTTAGAAAACTATCACACTGGTGGAGAAAAGGTGAAGCAAGTGAAGCTACAATCCTATAGAAGAAAATATGAGATGATGCAAATGGAAGCAGATCAAAAAGTAAGTGACCACTTTTCAAAATTAACAGTCATTGTCAACCATATGAGAAATTGTGGGAAGAACATTATAGATCAGATGGTAGTAGAAAAGGTGATGAGATCTTTAAGTCCAAAGTTTGATTTCATAGTTGTAGCTATTCAAGAAGCAAATGATGTGAAAACTATGAGAATTGAAGAGCTGCAAAATTCACTGGAAGCATATTAGTTGTTGGTGCTTGATAAAAGTTCTAAAAGATCAGTACAACAAGCATTTCAAGTTCTAACTTCCAAGAAGGAGGGAAATCAGAAAGATTTCAAGAAGAAGGGAAAAAGCAAAGCAAATTGGTCCAGCAGTGGAAAGAATAAGATTGAAGACAAAGCTAAATCTTTAAGAAGAGGTCTTGGCAGAAGTCAGAACAAGAGGAGATAATTTGACAAAAGTAAGGTACAATGCTTCAACTGTGAGAAGCATGGGCACTTTGCTGATGAATGTTGGTTCAAGAAATATCAAAAGAGTGATGAAGAAGCCAATCTGGCTCATGGAGATGATTCCAGCATAGTGCTGATGATGGCTACTACCAGTGATGAGAAGATTTAAAATAAAGAGTGGTTTCTTGACTCTGGATGCTCAAACCACATGACATCACATAGAGAGTGGTTGACAGGCTTTGATACTAGCAAGAAAACAAGCATCAAGCTGGCTGACAGTAGAAATCTTGTGGCTGACGGCAGTGGAAACATAGTGATTAGAGGCAATGGTGGCAAAAGAATCATTATTGAACATGTAATGTATGTTCTTGAGATGAAGTGTAATCTCATGAGCATTGGCCAACTGGTGGAGAAGGGATTATCAGTAACTATGAATGGTGACACCTTGAAGCTGTTTGATGAAAAGAAGAACTTGATGCTCAAATCAAACATGTCAAAGAATAGAACATATAGATACAACATCTCAAGTGAAAGAATGATGTGCCTATTCGCAGCAGGGAGTGAAGATGTTGAAGACTTATGGCACAAGAGGTATGGCCACTTAAATTTTAGAAGTCTTAGTGATTTGAATGCTAAAGGACTGGTGTATGGCCTGCCAAAACTGAATGGCAGAAAAGCCATTTGTGAAGTATGTGTGAAAAGTAAGCAAAGTAGATGCTCATTTGGTCCTAAAGCATCTAAAAGAGCCAATGTAGCACTGCAAGTAGTTTACTCTGATATATGTGGTCCTTTTGAAGTATATTCATTGGGGGGAAGCAAATACTTTATCACATTTGTGGATGAATGTACAAGAATGATATGGCCGTATACAATCAAGGTTAAGAGTGAGGCTTTAGAGGTTTTCAAGAAATTCAAAATCTTAATAGAAAAAGAAAGTGACAAATCCATTAAAATCTTGAGAACTGATGGTGGAGGAGAGTACACCTCAAAAGAATTTGAAGATTTCTGTGTAAATCAAGGCATTGCATATGAAGTGGATGCCCCATATACACCTCAACATAATGGAATTGCTGAGAGAAGGAACATGACCTTACTAAATATGGCAAGAAGTATGATCAAGCAAAAGAACTTACGACACAAGTTTTGGGGAGAAGCAGTCACTACAGCTGCATACATACTGAATAAATGTCCTACAAAGAAGCTAAATTCAAAGGTACCAGAGGAGGCATGGTGTGGAAAGAAGCCTAGTGTGAAGCATTTCAAAGTTTTTGGCTCCTTGTGCTATAAACATGTACCAAATGTTAGGAGAAGCAAGCTGGAGGATAAGAGTGAAATCATGATACTTATAGGCTATCATCCTACAAGCACCTATAAGTTGTATAATCCTATAACTCAAAAGGTACATGTTAGTATGGATGTGATTGTGAATGAGGTTGAGAAATGGAAATGGGAAGAGGAACCAGTATATAGTAGGGAAACTCAGCAAAGCTGCATTTATCCTGACTCAAGTGATGAATCAGATAATGCAGAAGTAATCGTTAATGATGTAGATGAACCAGAAGAAGTTGAAGCAATTGTGAGACCTCAAAGAATCAGACAAGCTCCAAGCAGGCTTAATGATTGTGAATTGATTTCTGATAATGCAGTAAATGATGAAGGCGATATCATTCACTTTGCATTATTAGCAGATGTTGAACCTCTCAATTATAAAGAGGCACTGAAGATAGAGGTATGGAAGAAAGCTATGATGGAAGAACTCCAATCAATTGAGAAAAATCACACCTGGGAGCTAGTAAATCTGCCAGATCAGAAAAAGAAAATTGATGTGAAGTGGGTCTTCAAACTGAAATTAAATCCTGATGGAAAAATATCAAAGCACAAGGCCAGGTTGGTGGCCAGAGGTTTCTTACAAAAACATGGTATTGATTACAATGAAGTGTTTGCTCCAGTTGCAAGGCTTGAAACTGTAAGCCTAGTAATAGCTCTAGCTTGCAAGAGAAGGTGGTCACTCTACCACTTAGATTTAAAATCCGCCTTTTTAAATGGTCCACTTGAAGAGGTTGTGTTTGGGTCACAGCCTCCTGGTTTTGAAATACAAGGCAAGGAAAATATGGTATATAGACTCCATAAGGCTTTGTATGGCTTGAAACAGGCCCCTAGAGCCTGGAACAAGAGGATTGATCAGCTTTTGATTCAGATAGGCTTCAAGAAGTGTTTAGTAGAGTTTGGAGTATATGTGCAGAATTCAAGAGAAGAAGAAACCATGATAATCTGCCTATATGTGGACGATCTGCTCATTACTGGAAGCAAAACATCAGAGATTGAACAGGTGAAAAACAAGCTGAAGTCTGAATTCGAAATGACTGATCTAGGTGAGCTTTCATTCTTCTTAGGCATTGAGTTTATGAAGATAAAGACAAGAATGGTTATGCACCAGCAAAAGTATATAGGTGAGCTGCTTGAGAAATTTGAAATGAATAGCTGCAATTCAGTTTCAAATCCATCATAAACAAATTCAAAAATTGATGAGTGCAGTGAGGAAGAAAGAATTGATCCAACACAGTTCAGACAAATGGTTGGCTCATTGAGGTATCTATGCAACAGCCGGCCTGACATCTTCTACTCAGTAAGTGTGATTAGCAGATTCATGCATGATCCAAGGAAGACTCATTTTATAGCTGCTAAAAGGATACTTAGGTATATAAAAGGCACAAAGGAGTTTGGTCTGCTATTCCCGAATGGAAGCAAAGGTGAAAGAAGTGAACTCATTGGATATTCAGACATTGATTGGTGTGGAGACATCACAGATAGAAGGAGTACATCTGGTTATGTTTTTAAATTCAATGAACCGGCCACATCATGGTGTACGAAGAAGCAACCAGTGACTGCACTATCATCGTGTGAGACAGAATATATTGCAGGAACACTTGCAACTTGTCAAGCAGTATGGCTGGATGCAGTAATGAAGGAGCTAAGGTGTGAAGCAATGAAGCCTTTGATACTCAAAATTGATAACAAGTCAGCCAGTAGCCTTGCAAAGAACCCGATCTCACATGGCAGAAGTAAACACATCGATACAAGGTTCCATTTCATTAGGGAGCAGGTGAACAATGGAATGATTGAAGTGCAATATTGCCCAACTGAAGTGCAATTAGCGGATGGTTTTACAAAGGCTTTAAAACTTGACCGATTAGAGTTTTTGATGAAGAAACTTGGGGTTATAAATGTTCAACAACTATGAATTAAGGGGAAGTGATAAAATGTAATTCATAAACTGTTATGTTGCAAACTAATTGAGAGTTAATTACAAATTAGTTAGTTAGTTATTGTAGTAGATAACTTGCTTAAAAGCAAATTTTGTAACTCATATATAAACACAACTTTGTAGCATGAATGATATATACTAGAATTTTATCTCAATACCTTCCTCCTCTGATTTCCTGTTTTTGCTGCGCCTGGACTGTGCTTATCACAGTTCATTATTCCAACAAAAATTAAAATAAAGGACCAAATTGAGGGAAAAAAAGATAAATAAATGATTAAAACGTTAACTGAAATTATGTTAAGGGATTATAGGTGATATTTAACGTTAAATATAATAAAATTAAATATAAAATAACATGATTAAGTAACTAAAAGGTTAGAAAATTTATACATTGGCCTAAAGTACAAATTCTATTATATAATAATAATAGTAATAAAATGTATTATTCATATTTACGTAAATAGGTGAATTTAATAAATAAAAAAATTATTTTATGATTTGTAACATGACATTTGTTTTAAAAATAAAATCTAGTTTAGGTTAGACATGTCGTAGGATAGGACATAGGGCTTTGTTAGACGGCGTGACAACTCTAGCGGTGGAAGGGAGAACAACAAGCTAATTAAGCCTAAAGGTTCAAGGATTAAGTTCGTTGAAAACTAAATGCATAACATATATCTTATGCTCATGCAATAACTATTGTTGTAAAAAATATAAAATAAAGCGTCGACTATTATTGTGTAAATGGATAACAATAAGATTGATGTTGTCTACCCTTCAGAGCATGATAGCTAAAACAAAATATCACATTGCCAGAACATAAAATTTCTCACCTTAATACTAAGTGGATAAAATTTATGTAAGTTGTGTTTTTCAGAAAGAATTTATTTAAATTTATAAAAGAAGATAAAATTACGGAACCAAATAAACTCAGCAAAATACCCATAGACAAAACTAGAAGGAGACCACCATATGCCATGAATGTGGTTTCACAATGTTTTATAAATATTACTACTATGTCATTATAATTTTGGCTTAATTGTAGTTTTTGTTTTCTTATTTTAGGTGAATTATGAAAGTAGTTTCTTAATTTTGTTTTTCCCCAGTTTTGGTCTCTCAAACAGAATATTGGTCCAAAACTTGATAAATTTTCATTTTTTAAAGTCATGTTACACACTTTATGATCATAGATTTCAAATACAATTGTTGCACATGAGATCTTGAGGCATGTTGCACACTTTATGATCATATATATCTCGATGTTTTGTATATTAATTGCTTTATTTTGTCAAAAGCATTATATATAAATTTTGACGTACTTTATATGTCAATTAGGGGAGCATTTGCAAATAATATAATAAATTATTATCAAGACTATAATTATATAAACCGAAATAAAATTTTAAATGATGTTTAATGAAATTTTTCATAAAATAATTAACTCCTTATATATAAACAAAAATAGAGACTGTTAAAGTATATAAATTTTTTGTACTAAATCAACTACAACTCTTTTTAATAACTAACAAAAAAAAATTAAGATCATCAATTTTAATAATGTTTTTTTAAAAAATAGTTATATTAAAATCAATAAGTTTGACATGCGTTTCAAACTTTTATTTATCATATATTATGTAAACAACATAATTTCTATTCTTTTATAAATAAATCTATAATAACACATATTTTACTAATATAAATATGTTTATAATATCATATATATATATATATATATTTATTAATCTAAATTTAAAATGTATAAAATACTAACTTGATGTTGGGTAGTGTCTGACTTGAAGATTTCACAGAGCTTAGAACTCTTCGAAATGTAATTAACACAATATCACCACTGTCAAAATTAAAATTCAATAATATTAATTACATAAATAACTTTAATTCAAAAATAAAAATAAAAAACTAAATATATAATATAATATAAAGTTACCAAAATTCAAGCAAGCTTGGAGGAATAATTTTTGTAGAAAGAAGGTGGAGAGAAAATTAAAAAAATAGGTTTAGAGAGAAGGTTGAAGTGAAAAATGATAAGAGGAGGGGAGTGATATTTATAGAATATGGTTGATACTTTGTGGCGGTCTGGATAGCCACAAATGGCAACGCCACTTTGGGATTTTGTGGCAGCCTTTGCAGCCACAAAAGGTAACGAATCATGCGTTTGTGGAGGCCTGGACGACCACAAATGGCTTGCCTTTGTGGCGGCCTTTACTCTCACAAAGGGTTGATCTTGTGGCTGCAAAAGCCCTCACAAAAATCCTAAAAATTTAGGTGGATTTTGTGGCTGCCTAAACCCTCACAAAATTGTGATTTTGTGAGGGCTTAGGTAATCACAAAATCCACTTAAATTTTTAAGCTTTTTGTACAAATAAAGACCAATTTCAATTTCTGTATTTATGAGAGCTTTTTCGATCACTATTATTTGAGAATTTTTTTCGACCACAAAATATTTGTAAACTTGGCCACAAATGAAGGGATTTCTTGTAGTGATTGTTATGTAAATAATAAACTTCACATAATAGTAGCTTTATAATGTTAATATATTGTATAGATGGTTTGATACAAAATTGTAAAAAAATTGACGTGATATAAAATAAACTGTAAAAATTGAGTATATCAGAAATTAATAGAAAATCACAATTTGTTTTTAATTAAAAAATCTACTATAGTATTGAGTAGTTACCAATAGTATCTTTGTTTAAACATAATAATCACTTCAAAACATTCAAGGCAGCAATTTTCAAAATTCAATAATTTATTTATATTTATAAAATTAAAATAGTGAAAACAAAATTAGTAAAAATAATTATTTGTTTATTACTTTACTATTTTCGGAAGTTATTGATAAAGAAACTATTAATAGATTACAAACGGTGAACTTATCTTAGATATAACTGTGTATTTGTTTATTTATGATGTTCTTAACAACCTGGCGTATTAAAGATCATATTCATATGGTATAAAGAATGCTAAGATACATTTTTTTATTCTAGTTCTTCGGTTAAGTCATTTAATTTTTTTAATTTAGTAATTTAAGTGATACATCGTTTTGCAACGTTAATTTTTATGTTTTAATTTGTTTGAATAAATGTCCATTTTAGAGATTTTGCCGAAACAATGTCTTGACGTCGCAATGTTGACATGTGTGCATAATAATATATTTGTGTCGATTATAATAATAAAGACTTAATTGTAATTTTGCTCTTCCTATTTTTGTTGAATCACGAAATTAGTTACTCTGTTTTATTTCTCCTCACTTTTGGTTTCACAATAGAATTTTGATCAAAAACGTGATTAAATGTCATTTATTTTGATCCAATTGTTGTACAACGATCTTGAAGCATGTTGTGACTTAAATAAACACAAAAAAGTGACACTTTCATAAAGTTTTGAACTAAAATTCTATTTGTATGACTAAAACTGGGGAGACACAAAATAGAAGGACTATTTTCGTGATTCAGCTAAAATAGATAGACTAAAACTGCAATTAAGCCAATAATAAATTATTCTCGTATTGATCTTTTAAGTTTTGACAAAAATACACCTATGACCTTTTAAATTTAACTATGTTTTCGCTTATCTCAAATCTTCATATTTGATCTCTTCAATATTTTCCTCTCTACTATCTTCCTTATCTTCTACACCATCTTTAAAATTCCTAAATAAAATACAAAATTTGTAATTCTAATAAATAAAAAATTGAATGTGAATTAGATAAAACACAATACGTAATTAGAGAAAACACAAAACCAAAAATTTATCATTCCATCAATAATTAAATAATGAGTAGTTACACAAAATAGAACCCGCACTATATATCTACTATACTAGTAAGTGGTATGGTATTTTAATGGAGTCTTTTGTTCAATCCCTTTTCAATATTTTTCGAGATGTATTTTTTTTTTGCACAAACTAATAGTTTTTGTTTAAAGGGTTTCTACCAGGGCTTTCAAGCTACATGTTCTTCTTTCTTCCAACAAAACAAGTTAAACTCTTGATCAAATTCTTCATCTTCTTCACCATCATCCTTCATCATAAAATTTAAAAAAGTCCAAAAAATTCCATTATAAACAAAAGCAAATATGAAATTAAAACCAAAAAAATCTAAAAATATAAATTATGAATCTCAACTTGGAAAAATAGATTTAAAGTGGAAAATGATCAAGATAAAGTAGAACTAATAGATCAAAACTAAATAACTTAAAATACCAATTCAAAAAAGTAAAAACATAACGTTGATGGTGTGAATTAGAGAAAACCCAAAATGAGAAATTTATTATCCCAACAATTAAATCACGAGTTGTTACAAAAAAATATATCAAACTATATATCCACTCAAAATGTCTAGTAAGTGGTTTTTTAATGGGGTCTTTTGTTCAGTCCCTTTTAAATATTTTTCATGATGTATTTTTTATTGCACAAACTATTAGTTTTTTTTAATGGGTTTCAAATAGGGGATTCAAGCTACACGTCCTTTCTTCTTTCAACAAAAGAAGTTAAACTCTTCCTCAAATGCTTCATCTTGTTCTCTATCAACTTTTATTGTAAAATTGCAAAAAATCAAATTAAAATTAAAAGTAAATATGGTATTAAAACCTAAAAAACTCTAAAAATATGAATATTAATCTCTAAGCGCCGGTGATATTCTGGTTATGTTTATTATTAAAGAAATTATCAAACAATCTCGTAGTTGTCAAAGTTTAAACACTTTTCTTACCTCAATATATAACCCTTCAATGGTTCAATAGATGTTGTGGCTCATTATTCTCGAAAGCCAATTAAATAATATAGTAATTAATAAATGGACTTTTGATTTTCATACCTATTTATCTTGCCGAATATATTCATATGTTTCACAACAATTAAACTCTTAGAAATTGTAGCAATGATGAAAATCAACGCTTTTAATTTGTGTTTCTTTTGTGCGTTGTTTCTTTTATCTGTTGTGATACTGAGACATCCAAAGATGATAAACAATATACAAATATTTATCATATATGTACACATAATTACTTTCTTACGATACATTTAATTTAATAAATAATGTAATTTAATTTATTTGCAGGTAATGCAAAATGTTCTGTTAGATAAGTTTGATGGTAGCCGAAGACCAAGTGACCGAAGACCAAGTGAAATAGAACCTTATGATCCAAATAAGCCCAATGAGAGAAATAAAACAAGGGATGAAAGGAAAAAGAAAAAAAGCAAAGAAGAAAGAAAAAGAAAAGGAAATTAAAAATCATGGGAAAGGGCCAGGGAAAGGGCCAAAGACAGGGAAAGGGGCAGGGAAATCGTCAAAAAGGCCAAAGTCAGGGAAAGGGAAAAGGAAATAATAGACCAAATAAGCCTAAGGATCAATATTCAATTAAAAATTAGATGTATTATTTATATCACATGCTTATGTATTATTAGTTGTAAAAAATTGTATAAAATAAAGCATACACGATAATCATTGGTTGATTGGCTGAATGAATAATAATAATAATTTTTTTTTATCTCTATGCTACTTTTATCTTGTATTTTATATTGGTTTTTTTTTTTGTGTGAATTTTATATGGTATTGGTTGTTTGTTCTCACTATGCCAAAAATGATGTTTTATAGCGCACCTTTTATAACGCTTATTAAATACAAGCGTTATTGTAAATATATTTTAAAAATAACGGAGAATATAACAATGCTTTTTTGACAAGCGCTGTGGAAAAAGCGCTCTTGTAGGATCATATAGGATCACATAGCGCTTACACATAATGTTTTCAAGGCTTTTACAACGCTTGTACATAAGCGCTGTAAAATATAGCGCTCCCACCTGTGTTACATAGCTTTTAAGGCGCTTTTTGGACAAGCGCTGTAAAATACTTGCACTTTCGCATACTTAAATGACCTATTAGAGCACTTTTTTTTACAAGCGCTGTAAAAGTCTTGCGCTTTCACATAATTAAAGGACCTATTATAGCGCTTATTACACAAGCGCTGTAAAATCATTTACTTTAAATAAATAAAAACAAATTTACGAACCCTCATCTCCTCTACTCTGGGAACCCTTGTCTCCTCTACGTATTGTGCGGCCATCTACTGCTCCTCCTTTATAAAAAATTGGATACGTTGTCTCAGGTACTGTATTTATTAATTTGTTGTTTTCACTAAAACTAATAAATCGTTACATAATAAATCATATAAAATCTATTCTTTTTGAAATTTGTTGATCTGTTCTGTTTTGAAATTAGACTTGGACCTTGGTTTCCATTTTTCAATATTAGATATGTGTACTATATATTGGTATAATGTTATCAGTAGCTTATTTTTTGTGTAACTACATTTATATAGCTCATATAATATGGACTGAAAATGGGTATCTGCCAATCGATTGTCAAAAGAGTATGAAAATGGAGTGAAAGAGTTTGTTGAGTTTGCAGTGAAGAATGCAAAAGATCCAAATAGAGTCGTTTGTCCTTGTTTAAAATGTTGTTTTGGAAAACGCGTTAGAGAAGATGAATTGGAAGGACATTTAGTATGGTATGCAATTGATCAAAGCTATACATGTTGGATAAGACATGGTGAGAAAAAAAAGGAAACATTAATTTTGAGAATGGTACGACAAATGCTTTAACTAATTTCCACACAGATACATATGAACCGGACCGTTTTGAGGAGATTGCAATAGAAGTTGAAGAAGATCTTCGAGATTGTCCTAAAATGTTTGAGAGTTTGTTGAGTGATGCAGATAAATCATTATATAATGGTTGTACTAAATTCATTAGACTGTCGGCGATATTAAAGTTGTACAATTTAAAAGCGAGTAATGGATGGTTTGGTAAAAGCTTCACATAATTATTAACATACTTAAAAGATATGTTGCCAGATGATAATGAACTTCCCATTCGAACTTACGAGGATAAATGAATTTTGTGCTATATTGGCATGAGTTGAAAAAGGATTTATGCGTGTCCTAACGATTGCATTTTATTTCGAAACGAATATGAATTACTAAAGGCGTGTCTGAAATGCAATGCCTCTCAATATAAGAAGAAATAATCTACTCCATCAAAAGTCGTGTGGTATTTTCCTATAATACCAAGATTTAAGCGCCTGTATCGTAGTGAAGATGATTCAAAACACTTGACATGACATGCAGATGAAAGAATTAGAGATGAAAAGTTTCAACACCATGAAAGTTCTCCACAATGGGCAAAAATTGATCACGAGTATCCTGAATTCGGGATAGAGTCAAGAAATCTACGACTTGCACTTTTTACTGATGGAATGAGTCGACATGGTCTTCAAAGCATCTCACACAGCACGTGGCTTGTGATTTTGTTGATTTATAACCTACCACCATGGTTATGTATGAAGTGTAAGTTTATGATGTTGTCTCTGTTAATTTCTGGACCCAAACAACCGGGGAATGATATCGACGTATACTTGACTCCTTTAGTTGAAGATTTAAAAATTATGTGGGAGATAGGTGTGGAAGTTTATGATGGGTATAAGAAAGAATGTTTCAATTTGAGGGCTATGTTGTTTGCCACAATTAATGTAGCATATGGTAATTTATCAAGATTCCAATAAAGGTTTGAAATATATGCCTTTAAATTTTCATTTACAAATATATGTCTTTACAATCAATGCACAAATATTTTATTGACTTATATGTTTTATTTTTTAGTGCCCTCGTCAAACTAACAACATCGATTGTGGGTACTATGTATTGCGATTCATGAAGAAGATTGTTGATAGGAATCAAACTATTATCCCAGAAATGGTAAGATATTTTCATTATATGATTTTCATATATAAATTATCTATATATATGATTCTAACTTAATATGTTCAATTTTTTAATTTGCACAATACTTTGACAATTCTAGTCCAACATACTTTGAGAAAGATCTAATGGAATTAAAGGAAGACTGGTGTCAATATATGCTTGAAATGGAAATTATTTGATTTGTTGGGAAATAGCATGCTGCAAGAGATCTGAATATATGGTAGCTAGTTATGTTATGTGTAATTCTATTAGTTATATGTATATGAATATGACACAATTTATGAATATGTATATGAATATATGCTGTTGTACAATATCTAAATATGTATATGTAGTTATATGAATATGTGTTATTGTACAATATCTGAATATGTATATGAATATAGTTCTGTTGTTGTGTAAAGTTATAAAGTTAAGTTATATAGTTATATTTTTGTGCACTGATTGTGAAATGATTGTGTGAACTGATTCTAGATGAAAATAATTTTGGAAAAAAAATTAAAAGACAGCGCTTTCGAAAAAAATTCCATAAAAAACCAAAAAGCGTTTTTAAAAATTTAATTTACAACGTTTTAAAATAAAAAAAAAATAAAAAAAATTGCACCTTTTACAGCACTTATTTGAAAAAGTGCTGTAAAATATGCATTATAATGCATATACTGAGTGCACATTTTACAGCGCTTATATGAAAAAGCACTGTAAAATGTGCATAACAAGCGTGCAATATATCTATATTTTTTATAACACTTTTTTATTTTAAAAAGCGTTCGATTCTACAACGCTATTTTTTTTTTTAAAAAAAGCGCTGTAAATGGCTTAAAAAAGCGCTGTACAATCTTATTTTTTGCGTAGTTTTATCTGGTGAATGCAAAATAAATTTTTTTAATTATAATTAAAATAAACCAAAACCTTTAGACACAAAACAAATTTTAGACTCTTTGATATAACATAAAATTATAATTATAAAGCATATAAATAAAATAACATGATCATATAGTAATTAAAAACATAAAGAAAAATTATGTACAATATTCATATAAATTAGTCAATTTCTAAATTGCATACTCACATGAACATGAAAGAAATTATTTGTAATTATTTATCATTTAAATTCAAGCTTCTCAAATTTGCATATGGATAAATATAACATAATAATAATTTTAATAACCAAGTGTTTTATACTAAAAAAAAGAAATTGATGGTTTATTGGGAAATAATAAAAGAAAATTGAGGATTAAAGATATATGATGAAAACTAATATGAGGAGACTATAATCCTATCATAATTTTTTAGAGTTTCTATCACTTTAATAAAATGAAAACTTAATATAAAAATAGTACAACAAAAAATCTATATAGATACCAACATATACTCACCTCATAGAATAAACTAAATGGTGTCAATCGATTTATTCTAAAATTACTTCTAGTGCTACAAGAATGCGAATATTTTACTTTTCTAAGGTGTGGCACTCTTGTTGTCTTTTTGAGACTGAATATGTTTGAGTGGCGGCGTAACAGGCAATCGAGGGTTTGGTGTTAGAGGCAAAAACGCTTGTCCAAAAACGCTTTAAAATGCCTCCTTATTTTATTTTTTAACAGTCTTTTAAAGCGCTTGTCCAAAAGCGCTTTAAATGGCCACCTTATTTTATTTTTTAACAGCCTTTTAAAACACTTGTCCAAAAACACTTTAAAATACCTCTTTGTTTTCTTATGTAACAGACGCCTTGTACAGCGCTTTTTCAGCAAGCGCTTTAAAAGACCTCTTTAACTTAGTATAAAACAAAGCTTTGTGACCTCCTTATTTTTTTTAAATGCTTTTATAGTGCTTATTCATAAAAGCGCTGTAAAATTACGTATATTTGGATTTGTTTTCTTTCCAAATAATTAGTTAAATACCTATATATATATATATATATATCAATGCTAAATTACATGATCAACTCATATTGGTACTTAAACAAAGCTTTTTCAAGTTCAATATAAATTGAAAATCAGTTATGGCAGGTCAAACGTACACTTAAATTACATGAACTTAGTATAAAACACTAAGATCAACCTAAATATAAGCAGAAAATCAAATACAGTTCAAGCTAAATACTAAAATGTTCAATTATGGCAGATCAAACAATTAAATTACATGAACTCAGTTCACATTACATGGCTTATAAAAAACAATTAAAAACATTAAGATGCCCTTCTTCTTTTCTTGGTGGGATTCACATTTGTTTGTCTGTTAACGATACAAAATGATGGATTAATCCAAATTCCCTCATCATGATCATCTCTAAGATATAAACCATTATTAGTTGAATCAATTTCATGTGGTTGTGATGTTGCAAAGAAAAGATTATTACCAACATCTTCATCATTATTGTTATCATCACTTATTTTGTCGATCGATAGGACAACTGACCCTCTATCATCAGCAGGATCAATGACATAAAACACTTGTTGAACTTGCGACTCTAAAATAAAAGGCTCATCTTTGTATCCCACCCTATTAAAATCGACAAGAAAGAATCCTGGCTCGTCAATCCGAGCGCCATTATTATTATCGACCCACTTGTAACCAAATATGAGAACAGGAAATATTGTGTAGTCTAACTCCCATATGCGCTTGATAACCCAAAATATGATAGATTTGCATATATTGATTTTTTTTTCTTTTGCACTTGAAATATGCATCACTTCAGCTACGAGAGTGACTCCGATATTTTACATAGTGGTTTGATCATCTTGTTCTTTGGTATAAAATGTGTAGTCGAGGTCTATAGTGGTAACTTCGGACCATTTGCTAGCGACCTCAATCTTTGTGAAATTGATCTGGGGTCTATATCAAACTTTGACTTTATGTGATTATTTAACCATGTGATTAAACTTTGATTGTGCTCTCGAGTTATCCAATTTTGATTCCTATTCATGTTCAAACTAGATAACTGATCCATGTGTATTGTAACATACGGTTGAACCTCATTATCATTGTGTAGAACATACAATTGTGCCTGCTCCTATTCTGTCCTTGATATAATCATTAGTCTCTTTCCAATTATCCCTTCTCCTGATATTCTTCCCGAATGACGAGACATGAGAAGCCCTATGGATTCAACATTGGACATACATTCAGTATAAAATTCAGCAGCTTCTTCGACAATATACTGTTCATCAATACAACCTTTTGGTCGACTTCTACTTTTTATGTACCCTTTTAATATTTCCATATATCATTATATCAGATACATCCATCTCATATAAGTTGGCCCATAAAGTTGTGTTGCCTTAACAAGATGTACAATAAGGTGAACCATTATATCAAAACACGAGGGTGGGAAATACATTTCAAGCTCACACAAAGTAACAACAATTTCCCTCTGCAATGTCGGTAATTTTTGAGGTTCGATCACTTTACTACTAATTTTCCTGAAGAAGAAACATAATCTAGTTATGGCTCGTCGAACTTATTCTAGTAAAATGGAACGTATATCTATTGGTAGAAAATGCTCCATTAGAATATGACAATCATGGGTCTTCAAACCTCTTAACTTAAGGTTTTTCATACAAACTAAATTTTTAATGTTTGAAGAGTGTCCTTTTGGAACTTTAACTTCGTGTAAAAATTTACATAAAACAATTTTTTTCCGTTCTAGATAGAGTTTGAGCAGCAGGAGGGAGATATGTGCGATTTCCTTTCTTTATGGGACTCAATTCATTTCTTATTCCCATATCGACTAAGTCCAATCTTGCATTTATGTCATCTTTAGACTTTTCTGGAACATTGAGTAATGTACCAATAACACTATCAAATACATTTTTTTCAATATGCATCACATCGAGGAAATGTCTTATATACAATGACTTCCAATATGGCAATTCAAAGAAAATTGACTTTTTCATCTTTAGACTTTTCTAGAACATTGAGTAACGTACCAATAACTCTATCAAACACATTTGAAATGTCCCACAAACTTTTATAAAGTTTCTTAATGTTAGTATGTTGTTAAATTTTTTTTTTATCTCTATACTATTTTTATCTTGTATTTTATATTGGTTTTTGTGTGAATGTTATATGGTATTGGTTAAAATAGTTAATAGAACATCCCATTTTTTTGAGACATTAACTAACAAAATTCTAAACGTAAAAAATACAAATTCATTTTTATTTATTTATGATTATCTTAAATATTCATTTACCTTAAAATCAATTAATAATATTTTTAGTTATATTTTCAAAAATAATGAATCAAGGTATTTACAATCACTAAAAGTAAATTTAATGTGTTAAACAAAAGAAACTTCTAGAGTCAAAATTATTAATGTTTTGCTACCCAAACATAATTCTAGTTGGTCATAAACTTTGGACCATTGGAAAACACACCCAACAAGTCTAACACCGGCACAAAAGTATCTCAAAGCCTCCAACTGCATATTATTGTACTTCTTCGCATTTCTCCTATTAAGTTGATCGCTCAAGTAACACTATATGTGACGTCCTATCAAATGTAAGGGTTATCTCCAAATAACAAACACATAACAACTATGCATACATATATAGTTGTTATAGTAAAAATATAAATAAATCATATACTTAATAACGTTAATTCACCCAAACGACCACCATGAGGTACAATATATCAATAATCTTTATAAAACACTAATCACACTTTAATCAATGCAGACCTTATTACTTAAATGTAATGATTCCGGAATATCGCATCTCCTACAAGGGTTTCGTTGGTCCTTCCAAACAACACCACTAACTCAAAATCCTCGTAAGGATATGTGGGCTCCAAACAATTATGGACGCACCACCACACAACTATGAATGAATGCATGAATATGGACACATTAATAAATCATTAATATAATGCGAGACTAACTTATTAACGGCATATCACATAACATTTATTCTTCACACTTTGAATATGTTCACCACAACCATTATAACAACATATCACATAACATTTATTTTTCACACTTTGAATATGTTCAACATAACCATTATAATAATATATCATACCATATTTATTTTCCACAGTTTGAAAGAAAAAAAAAACATTTCAACATAAATATATTTAATCTCACAAATTTCAGAATAAATACAATCATACATAGATATAATTGGAGTGATGCCCTTACCGATATGAGTATCGTTATTAAAATTTGCGGTCTTTTTTACAAATGTGCTACACTTGAGGGATAAATCACTAACTGATTTAGTTCTCGAATTTCTTCCTTTTTTTTCTCTCCTAAATCCTTCGCATAGCATTTTTGAATGGAAGACGTCAGTTTTGTTTTATATCTTTTTATCATTAGAAGTGGGCAAAGTGGTAAGCCATGAAATTTGTTTTTAACTATTAGCTTTTTTTATTATTATTATTATTATTACTATTATTATTATTATTATTATTAATATTATTACAAAAAATTAAAATAACACAATACAATAGTAACTATCTCCAATAATTTACAGAATAATTATCTCAACTATTAATAAGGTAAAATATAAAAATAAAATGTTTGGATGTTACATTTTACCTACCTTAAATAGTTTCATCCTCGAAACTGACGCTAAAGAGTTTCTACATGTAGCACATTTATTTTATCCGTCGAGAAAATCTTATCTATCATACTTCAATTATTTCAAAATTCATCAAACCCAACATCCTCAACATTATTCTACCAATTGACAACTCTAAAATCACATTCACTAAGTCTCATATTACTCTAATCCTACCAAGAAAGCTTCATGTCCTCTACAGACCGAAACCTACACCACACAAGATTTTGTTTATAATCATAATCTGAATACATGTTAGAGAGTCAAACATTTGTGACAACTTTCCACGAATATACCCAACCTGTCATCGTTCTCAAACCACTATAAAGTGTTCTTACTTTTAATGTTAATCTTTTGGATCCAATACTCTAACTATATTCAACCACAAGATTTTTTTTTAATTAATCGTTGCTCTTATGGCTAAAAATCTAATCCATATGATTTACTACTTAAATTCTCACTCCGTTATGGTTCAGTATCATTTACTCGTCAACGCACAACTCATAAACACAAATCATCTCTTTAATTCAAAACTTTCATTCTTGACACACCATTTAAGATTATCGTCTCTAATGTACTCTTAAACCTCAACATCTTTAATTCACCACAACCTTAGTCAAACAACACCATTTTTTTCCATTCACCACATAATAATCAATAATTAATATCACCTACATTGAAATCTTTGAATTCTTGGTTATAAAATACATATATTTACTCTATAAAATACTCTTAATCAATTAACAAGTTCATACTTACTCAATCATGCAACTAGTAATGATTTTTACGTTATCCCAAAACTACTAAATAATATCATAACCGTTTAGTCTCATGAATGTGACTATCATAAAATTCATACCTAATGCTCTGGATCTCTTTCGTTCCCTCGATAATTTTCTTCTTCTAAAGTTTTGGACCATTAATTAACATAAAATCTTAATTGTAACCTCCATATCACAACCCCTACAAGACCCACTAAGTTTCAACCACGCTTATGTTGTGCCACTCTAATAAATCGATTAAGAACATGATTTGTGTTCTTGTGCAATATGTACACAATGTTTAGGTGACGAAATATTTCGATCCAGATCGGAGTGGTGCATAAACTCACACACAATCTCTTGAGGACTTCCGAGACACATGACCAACACTAACAAGACTAAAAACCATACCTCTAACCAGCAATCTAATCTAGATCGAACTGCTCTAATACCACTTATAACATCCCGCTTTTTCGAGACATTAACTAACAAAATTCTAAACATAAAACATACAAATTCGTTTTTATTTATTTAAATATGATTATCTTAAATATTCATTTACCTTAAAAATCAATTAATAATATTTTTAGTTATATTTTTAAAAATAGTGAATCAAGGTATTTACAATCACTAGAAGTAAGTTTAATGCGTTAAACAAAAGAAACTCCTACAATCAAAACTATTGATGTTTTACTATCCAAGCTTAAATCCTAGTTGACCATAAACTTTGGACTTGTGGAAGACTCACCCAACAAGTCTAACACCAGCACAAAAGTATCTCAGAGCCTCAAACTAGATGCTATTGTAATTCCTCGCATTTCTCTTATTAGGTTGACCATACAATTATTAGCTAAAGTAACACTATATGTGGCATCCTGTCAAATGTAAGGGTCATCTCCAAATAACAAACACATATCAAATATGCATGCACTATAGTTGTTATAGAAAAAATATAAATAAATCATATACTTAATAACGTTAATTAACCCAAACGACCACCAGGAGATACAATATATCAATTATCTTTATAGAACACTAATCACACTTTAATCAATGCATACTCACACAGACTTTATTACTTAATCTATATGTCAATGTAATGATACCGGAATATCGCCTCCCTGCAAGGGATTCGTGGGTTCTTCCAAGAAACACCACTAACTCAAAATCCTCGCAAAGATCTATGGGATCCAACAAATTATGGACGCACCACCACACCACTATGAATGAATACATGAATGTTGATACTTTAATAAATCATTAATATAATGCAAGACTAACTTATTAACGATATATCACATAAGATTTGTTCTTCACACTTTGAATATGTTCAACACAACCATTATAACAACATATCACATAACATTTATTTTCCACACTTTAAATATGTTCAACATAACCATTATAATAATATATCAGACCATATTTATTTTCCACAATTTGATAAAAAACATTTCAACATAGTATATATTTAATCTCACAAATTTCAGAATAAACACCATCATACATAGATATTATTGGAGTGATTCCTCTACCGATATGAGTTTTGTTATTAAAATCCTCACGTAGCGGTCTTTGCTCCAAATTTGCTACACTTGAGGGATGAATCACTAACTCATTTAGTTCTTGAATTTTTGTTTCTCTTCTAAACCTTCACAGAGTGTTTTTGAATGGAAGGCGTCAATGTTATTTTAATCCTTTTTATCATTAGAAGTGGGAACATGGTATTAAATGGAGAAGGTAATATGTCAGTCTAAGCCATGAAATTTGTTTTTAACAGTTCCCTTTTATTATTATTGTTACTATTATTGTTATTATTATTATTATTTATATTATTACAAAAAATTAAAATAACACAGGACAATAGTAACTATCATCAGCAATTTCTAGAATAATTATCTCAACTCCTAACAAGCTAATAAGGTAAAATTTAAAAATAAAATAAAATGCCTAGATGTTACATTTAACATGGATGTGCCTCGTGATCTAAGAGTAACAGAATGCTGTGGGATTTGTTACAGTAAAATATGTTGAAACTTTTGTCGAGGATGCTGCAAATCTTGAATAAGAAAATATGAAATTGATGATGATGAATGTTGGTCAAATAACTTTACAAAGACTTGAGACCTAAGTCCTTTTGTATCATAAAATGTTTTGTGAATTAACGGATATGACAATTTAATAAAAGATAGTCGGATTCGATGTCAGAAGAGGGTTGGTGGTTTTGTTATAATATAAAAATTGAAAGGGGTGAAGAAAGTGTTGACGGGTTGGAATAATTAGCACATTTATAATTTGATCGAAAAAATCTAGATGTTCAAAGTAGGGTTACATAAGTTGGATCTGAATGAGGAATTAGTTAGTTTGAGCGAAGCAGAGGTGGAGGAGAGAAGGTTTTTATCTGCTCCGTTCTTTTTTTTTTTTAATCCAAAAATTAATGCAACATCCAATAGCAGAAATTGAAGGTTTGTTGGTAACAAGAAGGTGACATGGATGTGTGGTGCAATTATGAATCACTTAAAATCTTGTAGGTATATTTCTCTGGATTTTTTATTCAAATAACTTATATTTAAAAAAATAATACTAAAATACCTCTTCTTGAAAACAATACACTAAAATGTCCTTTTTTAAAAAAAAAAAAATTATAAATCACTATTTGGAATGGAGACTTTTAAAATCACGTGGGAAGTCGCCATTTGAAACTTGGGCTTCCTTAGGAAATAGCCATTCCAAATGGCGACTTATAACTTAAGAAAAAAAAGGGCATTTTAGTGTAGTGTTTTCAAAATGAGATAGTTGGATATTTTTTTTTTTAAAAAAAAAGGGATATTGATAAAAAATTCCCTATTTATGTAGATGTGGAATGTCTCCAATTTAAGACCTTTTGTGGGATGGGAGCATTAGATCTTGATTATGAAGGTTAAATTATGGGTCAATGTGAGAGAAATGAAGTATATTATTCTGTAGTTTGAACTTGCTTATGGTTTAAGGTTAATTTTCAAAAGAGCCATCTTTTGGAGATCCATGTGAATGATTCATAGTTGAGGAGGCTGTAAAGGTATTACATCATAAAGCGGCTAGCACACCTTTCAAGTTTAAAATAATTGGTTATGCTTATGGGTGATAATCCTAAGATATTATTGTTTTGGAAACCCCTGATTAAACGAGTTCCTTGTAGGTTATCAAGGGTGACGCGTTATTCTCATTAATTTAGGGAGTGAGGAGGCGAGGAAGATACATCGGCTGAAATGGATAAAGGCGGGTCTTAGTTGAAAGGCGATTTAGGGGTTCGATGTTTAAGAAACTTCAATTTAACGCTGTTGAACGAGACTTAACTCAATGTGGTGGTGGGATATTTTTCTTTGGTGAAAGGTAGTCGTGGGGTAGTAATAAAGTGTTTGTTGATAACATGGTTAACGAGGTGGGAAATGGTATCAACACTTTTTTTTGGATAGATTCATGGATGGTAGGACGACTCTTAGTGATCGATTTAGGAGACTATATTGCGATGTTGGATAAAAAAAAAACAATGGCTAATATGGTCTTGCAGAAGTGAAGAGTTAATTTGTAAATAGGAGTGTCTTCATGAGCTTTTTGAGTGGGATAAGGAGCTAGTGGCGGAATGTCCTTTGTTATTGAATATCGAATTCATTAAATAGTTGTAGTTTTTGTATTGGTTACTTTTTTAAAAGTAGTAGATATATTTAATAATTATTGGGGGAAAATTAGTTAGGTTTGTGGTACAACTCTATATATATATATATATATATATATATATATAATTATAAAATTGGTAAGTAATTCAAGAAAACAATTCTTCTTAAAATAAAGGTAATTTTGGAATTATAAAAAAAATGATGTATTAATTTAATAGCTGTATTTTTCACATCGGTTCATCTTTATAGAAGATTGTAGATACATTTAATAATAATTGTGGTTAAATGAGGTTGGTTTGTGGTAAATTGATCTTTATATTTAAAGGTTGTAAAAAATTGAAGCAAAAGTTTCCCTCCTAAAAGATTTCTATATTATCTTCATATTATTATCTTAATATGAAGATATTGAAATTGGAATATTAAACTTTCTATATTTATAGACATTGCATTGCATGATGCAGCAGTCAAGTGATAGTTGTCTGGCTATAAAATTTAAAGTCTAAACTTAGCTATTGGCCTATCAAATCTTTTAAATTTAAATATATTTTTGTTCTTTACAATTTTGTTTCATTTTGATTTTAATCTTTGTAATTTTTTTTTTGTTTGATTTATACCTTTGTGATACCCTAAACCTCAAATTAAATTTTTTGAATTTTGACATTGAATGATGAAATTCTTCAAGAAAAAAATATTTTATAAGGTAAAGAGTATCACGTAATAAGTTCACACGTCACATTAATCCAAAAACATTCATCAAATTTAACAACTCAAAGTTATAATATTTCACAAAAAATTATTTTGAATTCCACGTAAATAAGTTTACTAATAAATGCAAATATAATTCCAACATGATATCTCTATCAAAGTGGAAATTCCAAAAATAAAGACATTCCAAAATGACGTCAAAAAAGACATATAATAAAAGTCTTCAAGATAAGACGACTCTCGATACTCTAAGGATACCAGTCGTCACAAGCATGAGAAATATTCAAGAACATAATATCAAAGGTTAATACAAATCAATCGCAATAAAACAGTCGCAAGGATGAAATATTATGCATGTTCTATACTTTAAAATTCTTCATCATTTGGTACCGTTCTACTCTAAAGTCCTTGGTTAGTAGTCCTGATACTACAGAAGTGTACAGACAATTCATGAATGGCCAAGTCCTCATAGATCCCCTTGACTCAACCCGAGATACACATACGCGACGGTCGGGATACTCATGTGTTGCACGGTAGCTGCCGACCTTAGGGAATAACCCACTAATCCACTAGAAATTCCCTATCAGAGATACCCCCAAGGTCTACCAATTTTACCTTACAATTCGACTATAGCCTTCCATGATCAGGCTCATTCAATTGTACTCTCCAAAATCACTAGGTTTGTTAGACTCTTCATATATAACAATATCTATCTCATACATATTTCATTATCACAAGTCAACAACTCTAAATTTGAATTCAAAATATTCATTAAAATTTATGTCTACGTAAATACCACTCATTCTACAATAATCATTAGAATTTATATCATTATATATGCATATCAATCAATCTCAATAAAATTCCAATATATGGTCTACACCACTCACAATGCAAAATCCAGTCCTATCAATCACATAATAGGAAATCAAACAAGTGGCGCATTCAAGTAAAATTATGTTGGAAAAATCCAGAGATAATTACCAATAACTATCTCAATAATGCGGAATAATTTTGCTTCCCCACCTGTGCAGATAAATGGCCAAATAGAAAATAAATTTTCACAAAGCAAAAATAATTGGCAGGAAATTAAATATGAGACATACACAATTTTTAACGTGGAAAACTTTCCTCAAATTGAGAGAATAAAAACCACGGGTCCTAATCCAGTAAAAACTTCCACTATAATAATTAATGGGTACATCAAAGTCTTCCTAATAACAATAGGGAACATCAATCAACAATAAAAACCTTATAACAACCTTCCACTAAAGTGAGTATGCCAAAGTAACTCTTAGAGAAGATAAAACTACTCAAACTATATATATTAAAGTAACAAACTCAATGGTAAAAATAACCTATCAAAATTATATATCAAACGGAGCAGGTTTGTTACACAACTTTTACCACCACCAGAATCAAACCCTTATTTTTCTTCTCTGGCAACCGTTCTATTTCCTTATAATTCTTAGGGATTTCTAAATCCGTTTTATTTCCTTTACATGGGCCAAACCCATTAAAACCTTTTTATTTTTATTTTCTTTTTATCTTAATAATAACAATACTAATAAAACTAGTGGGTTCCACTTGGGGAGTGAGCCCACCCAACAAATCTCCCCCTCACGACTTAAGTGGGAAGGCACTGCTCAACCATGCAAGCTTTCTTTTTATAGCATATCATCTTCGACACAAGCAAGGTGTTCGTCATCATATCTGAACCATTCTCATCAGTATGAATCTTCTCAATTAAAAGTGACTTCGTTTCCAGTGTATCCTGTATCCGATGATACTACACTTCAATATGTTACGACTTTGCATGAAAAGTCAGACTCTTGCTGAGATGGATCACACTCTGACTGTCACAGAATAACACAAACTTGTGTTGCTTGAGGCCTAATTCATGTAGAAATTTCTTCATCCACAAGAGTTCTTTGGAAGCTTCAGGTGCTGCAATGTACTCAGCTTCAGTAGTAGACAAAGCAACAAACTTTTGTAGTCTTGATTTCTAAGACATAGCTCCCCCGGCAAAAGTCATCATATAACCAGAAGTAGATTTTCTAGAATCAAGATAACCTGCCATGTCTGCATATGTGTAGCCATCCAACACAGGTTCACCACCTCCATAACATAAACACACTTTGGAAGTGCCTCTGAGGTATTTGAGAATCCACTTCACTATTTGCCAGTGATCTTTACCAGGATAAGAGAGAAATCAACTAATAACTTCAACTGCATGAGCAATATTTGGCCTTGTGCATACCATAACATACATTAAACTACCAACTGTGGATGCACAAGAAACCTTTTTCATCTCTTCTTTGTCTTTCTCACTTGTCTGACATTTATCAGAATTTGATTTAAAATGAGTAGCAAGTGGAGTACTAACAAGTTTGCAATTGCTCAAGTTAAACCTCTCTAACACCTTCTCAAGATGATTGTGTTGAGACAACCACAATTTATTATTCTTTTTGTCATGAGTGATTCTTATACCCAGAATTTGCTTTGCGGGACCCAAGTCTTTCGTAGCAAAATACTTGTTTAAATCTTTCGTTAAAGATTGAATCTTCTTAGTGTCATGACCAACAATCAACATGTCATCCACATATAATAAGAGAATAATATAATTACCATTAGAGAATTTCTTAATAAATACACAATAGTCAGAAGTAGTTTTACCATACCCATGTTTTTCCATGAAAGAATCTTATTTCTTGTACCATTGTCGAGGTGCTTATTTGAGCCCATACAAGCTTTTCTTCAATTTACACACAAGTTTCTCTTTACCTTTGACTTCGAAACCCTCTGGTTTCTCCATATAGATCTCTTCCTCCAAGTCACCATGAAGGAATGCAATTTTCACTTCAAGTTGTTCAACTTCTAGGTTCAATCTAGTTGTCAACCCAAGCACAACTCGAATAGAGGACTTCTTCACCATATGTGAAAAAAATTCATCAAAGTCAATACCTTTTCTCTGATTAAAACCTATCACAACCAATCTTGCTTTGTATCTTGGTTGAGAACTATTCTCTTCAGCCTTTATCTTGTATACCCATTGGTTCTTGAATGATTTTCTACTATTAGGCAACTTTACCAAATCAAATGTGTGATTCTCGTGCAAGGAATTCATTTCTTCTTGCCTGGCCTTTAACCACTTTTTATTATCAATATTTGTAATAGCTTTTTGATAGTACTTTGGCTCTCCACTATCAGTGATCATCATATACTCATGTGAATTATATCTTTGAGAAGGTTGATGTTCTTCTCAACTCAAACTCGACTGGTGGCTCATTTGGAACCTGCTCATCATAGTGGGGTCATTGATCATCAGTTACAATCTATCATCTACCTGTATATCTCTTCCATCAACAAGGTTTTATGTAGGGGGTTTAGGCGCAACATCAATGTAGCTTCTAGAATTTGGTTTCTGTTTTTCAGCTTTATCAAAATCTTCAACAGTCTGATCTTCAAGAAATATCACACCTCGGCTTCTAATAAGTTTCTTGTCAACCGAATCCCATAATCTATAACCAAATTCTTCATCACCATAACCGACGAATATACACTATTTAGATTTACTATCAAGCTTGGACCTCTCATCTCTTAGAACGTGAACAAAACATCTACAACCAAAAACTCTCAAATGACAGTAACAGACAACTTTCTCTGTCCACACTCTATTTGGAACATCACCATTAAGTGGAATCGAAGGAGAAAGATTGATCAAGTTCACTGCAGTTTTTATTACTTCATCCTAAAAAGATTTCGATAATTTTGCATGAGAGAGCATACATCTGATTATGTCATTAATCGTACGATTCATTCTCTCTGCAACACCATTATGGTGAGGTGTCTTTGGAACTGTTTTATCAAACTTGATTCCTTGTTCTCTACAATACTCTTCAAATGGACGTATGTATTCTCCACCTTTATCTAATCGAACACATTTCATTTTTCTTCCCTTTTCCCTTTCAACACTTGCATGAAAATGCTTGAAGACTCCAAATACATGGTCTTTAGATTTCAAAGGAAATCCCCACACTTTTCTAGAGTGGTCGTCAATGAAAGTAACAAAATATGATGCGCCACCAAGAGATTAACTATCCATTAACAAACATTAGTATGAACTAAATCAAGAATATTTTGCCTCTTATGAAGACCAGTATTATGAAAAGAAACTCTTTGTTGTTTTCTAGCAAAACAGTGGGTGCAAGTTTTTAGAGACGTACCTTTCACATGAATTTTTTTTTCTTCGTAAGTATGTTGAATCCTTTCTCACTCAAATGACCAAGGCGCATTTGCCATAAATCAGAAGATGCATCTTCAATTGCATTCGCTTATTCCTTGCATAACTTCGTAGGCATCCTATAGAGAGAAGTGGAACTTTGCTAATTTGCCACCACTAGGGACCTTTCGGTGATTTTACATATACCACAACCACCAAAGTAAGTGTGATAACCATCAATATCCAAAGCTTTCACTGAAATCAAATTGAGACGAATATCAGGTACATGTCTAACATTCTTCAATTGAAGCTTGTAACCAATCCTAGTTTCAACCCAAACATCTCCCATACTGATAATTTTACATACTCCTTCATCTCTCATTTTTACCATGCTAAAATCATCAGCACTATAAGATGAGAAGAAATCACAACTTGGAGTAACATGATATGAGGCACCCGAATCAATAATCCAAGTTGAATCCTGACATGCAAGGTTTTTGGAATTATCATCACAAACAATGTAGACATTATTAACAAATGCAACTGCTGTTGTATCTTTATCATTTTTCTTCTCTTTGTCTTCATCTCTTTCCCTTGATTGATCTCTCTTAAGGAATATGCAATTTCTTCTAATGTGACCCGCTGATAACTCTTCATCATATGCATATTTTTCCACTGTTTTAGTCTTATTTATCTTCAATCATTAGTTAAATTAAGGATTTATTTGATATATTTGGTTTATTTTTGCTCTTTGAATTAATAAAATGTTGTGCTTTTATTTCAGTGATTAAGTAGGAATTTTTTGTAATTTTACATTGCGTTTTGTTTTCAGTGCAGTGCTGAATTTTGGTGAAAAATCAACATGACCTATATGGCGTATTTCAGCCATATCTGGAGTTCTAGATGTACAATTGGAGTCAATCATGTAACACCCCGGCCATTCGGCGAGACCGGCTATGTTACTTCACGAGCTTCTCGCACACTCCTTTCCTCAAATTGGAAATCCTTGGAGTTTTTGCCTTTCGTGGGACGAATCCCACGCTCGAATCCCACGAAAGGCAAAAACTCGCCATAATTACTAAGTCGTAATATATATATATATATATATATATATATATAACCATAGTTCCAAAATAAGTATATAAAAACAAAGAAAATCAAACACAATATTACTAGGATCTGAAGATAATTATTTATAGAGATACTTAAAAATGATTAAAATATAAATATGTACACACTTAACATTAGTCAAATATATAAGAAAATATGATATGAATAGCCAACTCACATATACACTTAAAATCATATAAAATCTTGTTCTTTAAAATATTATACTAAAATACTATTATTTTTAGAAAAATATATAAAAATAATAAAATAAAATATTTATTATTTATATTGCTCATTAAATATAAGATCTATCAAACCAGCACATGATAGAAAGCATCCTTATAACAAAAATTACTCACAAAATTTATCAACATATATTCTAAAATAATTTTAACATCAAATTAATTTCTTAAAATCCTATTTAATTAATAAAATAATTTATTATCAAATTTAGGGTGTTACAATTCTCCCCTTGTTAAAGAATTTCGTCCTTGAAATTTGTTGTGAGTGAACTAATATATAACTTACCATCCTCAAGATCCAAACTTAGTCTATAAATATATTTAAGACATTCAATCTCCAATTAAGCACAACATGTAGAAAATCAACTAACATGGCATGATAGGCTAACTTGACAAAATAAATCAATTAAACACACAACATTTATCATTCAATTATGAAATAAAGTGTCTATCACATTTATGATTCAATTGTGAAATAAAATACCATAGAGTTACTCACTGTAATTTACATCGAAAACATAACATATATATTTTGTCAATAATAACATAGTTCATTTAGTTTGGTTAAATGAAACACATTCCAAATACGTTGTCAATTTCAACTAGTTCTTTGAAACCAAATATTACTAGTTTTACTCCTTAAAATAAAATATAAATCCTATCACCAAATATTTAACAAATTTAATTTAGGTTTGTCAAAGAGAGCAATTTTTAAAATATTAAATACATCTAAGTACTTAATAATATTATAATAATTTATAATCAGTTACTCTATAAAAATATACTATGTATATAATCAAGGAGAAAAAAAAAACTAATGATAGAGATACTATTTTCTAATAACATATATTTAGTAATTAAATTCATTCAATTGATATAAGCAACGAACGTGTTTTTTAACTATTTAAAAAATAAAATTAAAAGATACTTCGAACAAAATAATGAGTTATCGTTGTCTCTTTTATTGACGATGAGTCATCGGGGTAACTAGTCCCTCCTACTCACGCAGTCAACTACTTAAGGAACTATAACTACAGTCATTCAAATTCCAATATGAATAATTAAAAGTATCTTTAACGTGGTTCAGGAGTGCGAAGGCGGCGCCATAACTCCTACTCCTGACTTTAAGTTAAAAATTCAATTAATTACACCTTCACAATAATTTATTTGTAATTTACTACTAGTTACAACAACAAAAGAAAGGCCACTGACATCAATATATAACCAATAATTCGATTGAAGAAATATAAAACTATTTCACATTTAGATGCTCTCGACTACTCTAACTCTATACACCAATTCCCAACAATTAGAACACTTGAAACACGAACAATTTAATATTTACATAATCATATACACATTCATGTAATTAATTCAAAAATTAGCAACAAGATTTTACGTTTATCTCATAACTCAAACGATTATTCTAAAAATGAAACATATTCTCATAGAGGTCTAACGGTTCCAAATTGATTACGATTAAATTTTCTTTTGAATTAACCATCACTTAAAAGTTACAACTAATGGAAGCATATATATATTTTCCAAGTAGAAGACAAGATAAATAATTATTTACTAGAAGATACGACATATTACCAAACCAAATCGAATTAGGTAGTGCAAAAACCACTTTCAAGGTTACACATCATTCTACAAATTGATTTCTTGACTTAAATTATTATTAAAAAAATATCACTAACCATTTAGCACCTAAAAAAAATCATTGATAATTCCAAATTTTCCTTTAAAATAATTTTCAATAATTCAAGTCTAAATAAAACAACTAAGATAAATCACATTTCTTAATACCATACAAATAAAATAAATCACATAAAATTGTAAAATCTATAAGATTTCTAGAAATTCATTCGTACTTTAATCATTAAAAACACATTTCTAAATAGTTAATCACTGTAAAAATTATTATTTTCAACTTATATTTTAAAATAAAATTTAAACTATATATATAGATAGATAAAAAAAATTTCAATTAATTAACACTTCTAAAATAGTTCTAATTTATTTTCTTATTTTATGAAACTTAAAAAAAAAAATTGTGTCTTTATATACATTAAAGTAGTGCACATGATGTGACACCCTAAATCCCAAAATAACATTTGTAATAATATATACTAAATTATTTAAAGAAAACTTGCAGCGGATAAATAAATTTGTTAAAGAGAATAAAAATTTAATATCTAATTTAGGATATCACGTTTCTCAAAAATAAAAATAAAAACACTTTAAACTTATTTTGTCAATTAAAATAGTGCAATCTCGATAAGATTGATTTAAGTATAATTACTTTATTTAATTCTAAAAACTTACTAGTACTTCTAAGGTTTTCATACAAAAGTTCAGTTCAAATTAAATAAATAAAATACAAGTTAAAATCCTTATTCCCGGTATCACCTATCAGAGCGGGGTTCCTCCCAAACTTGAACTTCAAGACTCATTAACCTGTAATAACTGCGATTTCGCAAACGCAGGGCCCAGCCAGTCAAACACAAACAACGAAGGAGATGAGTTTTGAAATCATGTTAATAGTATAATATGAGTAAGAAGAACACGCAAAAAATTATAATAGAACCGTATCATAATCACTTTACGATGTATCAAAATATTTAATTAAATAGTATCATACTATAACATCAAAGTCACTCAAGTAAAATAATCATCAAATTATAATATGCATCAAATCATCTAATTAATATTACCTTTAAAACACATCAATCACAACAAAACAATCACAAGGAAATGCAATGCTATGCATGAGCTTAGACTCTACTTCACAATGTGGTACCATTCTAACTCTGAAGTACTTGGTTAGGAGGCCATGATACTATGTCACCATCCCGGTGGACGGACAATTCAAATTGGCCCTGTCCTCATAGATCCCCTCAACTCAACCCGAGACACATATACGTGACAGTCGAGGTAAACGTGTGTTGCATGGTAGCTCCCGACATTTGGAGTGCTACCTCCAAGTCACCTAGGAATTCCCCACTGGAATACCTCCAAGGTCTAACAATCTTGCCTTAAGGCTCAACAGCAGACTGCCACGATCAGGCTCATTCAGTTGTACTTCCCCATAATCACTAGGCTTGTCAGGCCCTACCTATATGATGACAAAATAATCTCCACTTCACAAATTCACAATATTTATTTTCTCCCCTCGTTGGTTTATGATACTCCATTAAAACCGTCATCTCAAACACAAATTGAAATCATAATTATTTCACCAATTATGGGGTTACTTCAATATTCTCATCACAAACTCACAACATCACTATCATTAATCATATCTCATCACATAAACTAATCACAAATTTATAGCATCACTATCATCAATCAAACATCATCACATAAACTTCTCACAAATTTATAACATCACAATAATTAATCATACATCATCATCATCACATAAAACTACCACAACACATCCACCTTTTGTTATCACATCACATAAACTCATCTAATCACATATATATATATATTCATAAATTTAAGTCGACACCCAATATCACAATAATATCAATTTCACACATTCAATGAAATTAAATCAATCAACACCCTACAAATGTTTCTATTCTATATTTTAATCTCACAATTTCAATATTTGTAAATTAATTAATTTATCCCTTAAAGGGCTTCTACCATACGTAGCGAGCCCCAGATGAATCGTTGGGAAATACGGTTTTCCCGTTCATCTCATAATATATTATACTCATGAATTCAAACGCTCTCTCACCCCTTACCTTATTTTGAAGCTTTCACACACGCATACGATTCCACGAGCAAACAACATTTGTTCATTGACTCTTTGTCCTTCAATCGATCTAACTCGATAGTTTATGGGTAAACGTTAAAAATAAATTATGAGAAGATACTCTAAAAACTAAATTCGAAATTCGGTCAAGCAAAATTACCATAAATCAGAAACCCAATCAGTGGATAATATAGCCACTTTTCACACGGTCGTTTTGGCGTTGGTTTCACTCAAATCGGACTTACGGTGAAGGAGAACAGTGCAAAATAAGGATTTCTATAAACGGAGAAATCGGGTATTTTAGGGAGAAATTCGGGTTGTTAAAAATTTGAAAAATTGTGTTTAATTGAATAGATGAATGAGTAAAACAACATACTGAAATTTGGACGAAAACAGAGAAACTTTTCTGGGACAGTTATAGCTTACCAGTGTCAAACGATAGGTTGTTGTTGTGTTTACTCTTTGGTTCTAAGGCTGCCTGTCCAACTCCCTTCCCTTTTCTTTGTTTTATTTTATTTTAGTAAAAATCAGGGTGCACAAGGTCTCTTTATTTATGTTTTTGTTTTACTATTATTATTTTTATTTTGTGGAAATAAAACTAATATTTGTTTAATTTCCTTTTTAATATTCCTCCAAGCACCATTTAGTTTTCCAAACGTTACTAATATTTTATAAATTAGAGTAATCAAAATAATCAATATATAAAAAAACATATTACTAATGACTGAAACATTCACATTCAAAATAATCTCTACAATTATACTTAGTTAAAATGGTACCACATTGTGAAGTAGAGTCAAAGCTCGTGCATAACATTGCATTTTCTTGTGATTGTTTTGGTGTGATTATTAGGTATCGCGTACGAAATTAATTTCTCTTAGATTATTTGATGTAATAGTGAAATGTATTGATTTTCTTTAAGTGGCTTTGACTTTATAATGTGAGGTATTTCCTTGAACAATGTTTGTGTTATAATGATATAGTTTATTTATGAATAATTGTGTATTTTTCTTACGTACTTTTATTATACTATTAACATGATTTCGAAACTCACCTGATTCGTTGTTTGTGTTTGACTGGTTTGGCCCTGCGTTTGCAAAATCGCAGTTATTATAGGTTAATGAGTCTTGAAGTTCAAGTTGGGATGCATCTCATTGTGATAGGAGATATCATGAATAAGAGTTGTAAATTGTATTTTACTTTTACTTTTTTTTTATTAGAAATGACTTTCTATATGAAAATCTTATAAGTACTAGTAAGTTTTTGAAATTAAATTAAGAAATTTTAAATTAATCAAGTATATGGAGATTGCATCTTTTAATAAGAGGAAAGAGTTTAAAGTGTTGCTTTTGAATTTGGAAAAATGTGATATCCTAAATAAATTATAAAAGTTTTTTATTTAATTAAAAATATATTTTCTTTATCCGCTGCTAATATGCCAAAAACAAAAAAAGTTAAATATAAATTATTATATATTATACTGGAGGTTTAGGATATCACATTAGTGATATCAAAGTATGTATGTCCAATCAAACCGAGTGGGTCGAGTGTCGATTCATTAGTCGAATGTTAGTCGTGTCAGTTGTGTATTAATATTTTTCAAAATCATATTTTTTTTCTCGTTATATTATTTTGTTATGCACAATATACATTTGTATACTTATAGTATTTTTGAAGTTACTAATAAACTACTTATTGTTTGCTTATTTTGATTGTACTGTGAATTCTTAATTTTTGTCTAAGATTTTAGGCGATTAGACGTGTATACGTGCTTTAAGAGTTAATTTTATATTTTATTGTATGCTGACAAAATGTTAAGTGTGCACATAATTAAATTTAATTATTTTTAAATATATCTTATTTTAATTCATCATTTTATAAATAATTATCTAGATATATTAGTACTATTGATATTGATTTTCTTTATTTCTATATAGTTTTTATGGTATGATGATTTTATACATATTTATTTTGATTTAGTAATTAATATAAATTGTTAATGTTATATTTATTCATTTGATCATTTCGACAATTCTATAAAGATGATGTATTTTATGTGATTATTTTGATAAATGTTATAGTAATAATTAAAGTTATTATTTTACGCATGAGAGTTTTGATTAAAATTAGATTTATCTATGTTAAGGAAAAATAATATCATGTTCAAATGAGTGATTTAAAGAAAAAGTTTAGTGTGGATAAGTAAAATAAATTATTTATTAAGGACTTTTAAAAATACTAGAAAATAAATTTTGAACCAAACGACTGTTTACATACCTATTTTCTGCATATTAATTTGGGCAATTACTGGTTAGGCTTTTATGTTGCGAGGATAATTTTATCCTGCACCCTCATACCTAAACTTGTCAACCCCTCAATACACATGAAAAAATAATTTTACCCTTTTAACCATTTATAACAAGTTTAAAAATTGATAGTTTCGAAAATTATAAATTTGTGAAACTTTCCAAATTTTAAAATTCTCGAAATAAAGATTAAATTTCGAAAATTTGGAAAGTTTCCATATTTAGAAATTTTCAAAATAAGGATTACATTTTAAAAATTTGGAATGTTTCAAAATCTGGAAATTTCGAAAGTTTCTAAATCTAGAAAGTTTCAAAAAAATTCTAAGTCGAAAGTTTTGAAAAAAAAAATCTAGAATTTTCTATTTCAAAAGTTTTGATTTATTTTAAAGTTTTGATTTATTCTAAAGTTTTGAATTGTTCTAAATAGGAGAATTTCTATTTGTTCCCATGTCATTGTATATTATTACTTGCTTCTTCACAACTAATGATAATATAAATATGATAATAATCTAAATATTTCAATTATAGGTGTAGTGCAAGAAAAATGAGATGCTATAATTTTTAGGATTTGGATATAGATTTGAGAATTTAGGATTTGTGTAATAGCCCGGCCCTCCAGCATTACCAACAATCACACGGTTACCACGTGACACTTCATCCAAATATTTTAGTAAAAAGGATTTAGAAGCTAATATGTCCACAAATTTAAAAACCTTTTTATTATTAATATTTACACGAATTCTTAAAGAATTCGATTTTATATGACATATTTCACTTTTCTTATAATAGTATATTTAAATGTGACAAAATTCAATGTAAAATAACATAATTAAATTACTTAAATGTTAAAAAACTTATAAATTGCCATAAAATACAAAATATGTAATAATAATAATAATAAAATATCTATTTATATTACTTAATTAAGTCAGTCTAATAAGCCAGAAAGCTATTTTATGACTTGTAGCATGACTTTTATTAATTTGTTTTATAGAAAATTCTAGTTTGGATTAGGCCATAAGACTTGATTGGGCGGCGTGGTGGAAAGGAAAACAACAACTCAATTAAGTCTAAGGATTTAAGAATTAAATCTATTGAAAACTAAATGTATAGCATATATCTCATGCTCATGTAATAACTAATGTGTTAAAAAAATGTAAAATAAAGCATAGACAATAATCATTGCACGAATGAATTATAAAAAGATTGATGTTGTAATAACTAATATTTCACTACGCTAAAAATGATATTTTATAGCGCGTCTTTTACAGCGCTTATTAAATACAAGTGTTGTTGTAAATATATTTTAAAAATAACGGAGGATATAACATTGCTTTTTTGACAAGCGCTATGGAAAAAGCGTTGTTGTTGGGTCATATAGCGTTTGTACATATTGTTTACAAGACTTTTACAGCACTTGTACACAAGCGCTGTAAAATGAAGAGCCCTCACATAATCTTTTACAGCGTTTTCTAGACAAATGTTGTAAAAGACATGCCCTTTCAAATAATTAAATGACTTATTAAATCGCTTTTTCTACAAGCGCTGTAAAAGACATGCGCTTTCAAATAATTAAATGACCTATTAGAGCGCTTGTGTTACAAGCGCTGTAAAAGCCTTGCGCTTTCACATAATTAAAGGAACTATTAGAGCGTTTATTACACAAGCCCTGCAAAATCATTCACTTTAAATAAAAATCATTTACTTTAAATAAATAAATAAATAAAATTTACGAACCCTCATCATCTCTACTTTGGGAACCCTCATCTCCTCTACGTACTGTGCAGCCATCTACTGCTCCTCCTTTAAAAAAAATTGGATACGTTGTCTCAGGTACTGTATTTATTAATTTGTTTTTGTCACGAAAACTAATAAATCATATAAATAATATAAAATCTTTTCTTTTTTGAAATTTGTTGATCTGTTCTGTTTTGAAATCTTTTTTGTTTTGAAATTGTTACATAATAATGGAACTTGTGTACTATATATTAGTATAATGTTATCAGTAGCTTATTATTTTGTAACTGCATTTATATAGGTCATATAATATGGACCGGAAATGAATGTCTACTAATCGATTGTCAAAAGAGTATTAAAATGGAGTGAAGGAGTTTGTTGAGTTTGTAGTGAATAATGCAAAAGATCCAAATAGAGTCGTTTGTCCTTGTTTAAAATGTTGTTTTGGAAAAAGCGTTAGAGAAGATGAATTGGAAGGACATTTAGTATGGAATGGAATTGATCAAAGCTATACATGTTGGATAAGACATGGTGAGAAAAGAAAAGGAAACATTAATTTTGAGAATGGTTCGACATATGCTTTAACTGTCTTTGATACAGATACATATAAGCCGAAACGAGTTGAGGAGATTGCAACAGCAGTTGAAGAAGATCTTCGGGATTGTCCTAAAATGTTTGAGAGTTTGTTGAATGATGCAGAGAAACCATTATATAATGGTTGTACTAAATTCACAAGACTATCGACGATATTAAAGTTGTACAACTTGAAAGCGAGTAATGGATGATCTGATAAAAGTTTCACAGGATTATTAACACTTTTAAAATTTTCACAAGATTATTGGCATGAGTTACGAAAGGATTCATGCATGTCCTAACGATTGCATTTTATTTTGAAACGAATATGAATTACTAAAGGTGTGTCCGAAATGCAATGTCTCTCGATATAAGAAGAAAGAATCTACTCCAGCAAAAATCGTGTGGTATTTTCCTATAATACCAAGATTTAGGCGCATGTATCGCAATGAAGAAGGTTCAAAACACTCGACATCCTGCAGATTCTCCACAATGGGCAAAAATTGATCATGAGTATCCTGAATTCAGGATAGAGTCAAGAAATCTACGACTTGCACTTTCTACTGATGGAATAAATCCACATGGTCTTCAAAGCATCTCACACAGCACATGGCCTGTGATTTTGTTGATTTATAACCTACCTTTATGGTTATGTATGAAGCGTAAGTTTATGATGTTGTCTATGTTAACTTCTAGATTCAAACAACCAGGGAATGATATTGACGTATACTTGACTCCTTTAATTGAAGATTTAAAAAGTATGTGGGAGGCAAGTGTGGAAGTTTATGATGGGTATAAGAAAGAATGCTTCAATTTGAGGGATATGTTTTTCGGCACAATTAATAATTTTGCAGCATATGGTAATTTATCAAGATATAGCATTAAGGTTAGTGAGCATGTCTTATATGTGAAGAGAGTACAAATTGGATGCGGTTGAAACATTGTAAGAAGAATGTATTTCTCGGACATCGTAGATTTTTACGTTATAGTCATTAGTATCGTGGGTGGAGAAATGCATTCAATGGAAAATCAGAGGAAGGGAAAGCTCCTTTAGCACTGACTGGATATCAAATACTTGCAAAAGTACAAGGTTTAACCAATAAATTTGGCAAACCTTTTGCGGGAGAGCTGGTCAAAACTAGGTGGAAGAAAAAGTCAATTTTCTTAGAATTGCCATATTGGAAGTCATTGTATATAAGACATTGTCTCAATGTGATGCATATTGAAAAAAATGTATTTGATAGTGTTATTGGTACGTTGCTCAATGTTCCAGGAAAGTCTAAAGATGGCATCAATGCAAGATTGGACTTGGTCGATATGGGAATAAGAAATGAATTGGGTCCCGTAAAGAAAGGAAATCGCACATATCTACCTCCAACCGCTCATACTCTATCTAGAAAGGAAAAAATTGTTTTATGTAAATTTCTACATGAAGTTAAAGTTCTAGAAGGACACTCTTCAAACATTAAAAATTTGGTTTTTATGAAAGACCTCAAGTTAAAAGGTTTGAAGACCCGTGATTGTCATATTCTAGCGGAGCATTTGCTACCAATAGTTATACATTCCATTTTACTTGAAAAAGTTCGACGAGCCTTAACTAGATTATGTTTCTTCTTCAGGGAAATATGTAGTAAAGTGATCGATCCTCACAAATTACCGACATTGCAGAGGGAAATTGTTGTTACTTTGTGGGAGCTTGAAATGTATTTCTCACCCTCGTTTTTTGATATAATGGTTCACCTTACTGTTCATCTAGTTAAGGAGACACAACTTTATGGGCCAACTTATAAGAGATGAATGTATCCGATAGAACGATATATGAAAATATTAAAAGGGTACGTAAAAAGTAGAAGTTGACTAGAAGGGTTGTATTGCTGAATGGTAAATTGTTGAAGAAGCTGTTGAATTTTGTACTGAATATTTGTGCAATGTTGAATCCATAGGGCTTCCCAAGTCTCATCATTCGGAAAGAATATCAGGAGAAGGGATAATTGGAAGGAGACTAATGACTATATCAACGACAAAATGGGAGCAGGCACAATTGTATGTTCTGCATAATGATGATGAGGTTCAACCGTATGTTACAATACACATGGATCAGTTATCTCGTTTGAACATGAATAGGAATCAAAACTGGATAACTCGATAGCACAATCGAAGTTTTATAACATGGTTAAACAATCACATAAATTCAAAGTTTGATATAGACACTGGATCAATTTCACAGAGATTGAGGTGGCTAGCAAATGGTCAGAGTTTACATGTCTTTTCTTACACTAGTTATGTAAAATCCAAATATAGGTATTTTACATGAACTGAACTGAATACAAACTAGTAATTTTACAGCGCTTTTGTCCATAATCGCTATAAAAGCCTTTAAAATAAAATAAGGAGGTCACAAAGTTTTGTTTTATACCAAGTTAAAAGGTCTTTTAAAAAAACAATCATATAACATAAGAAAACAAAGAGTTCTTTTACAATGCTTATTCTACAAGCGCTGTAAAAGAGTCTTTTAAAAATAAAACAAAGAGGCTTTTTAGAGCGCTTTCCTAACAAGCGCTGTAAAAGATTTTTATAAAAACAGTCATATAACATAAGAAAACAAAGAGGTCTTTTACAACGCTTATTCTACAAGCGCTGTAAAAGAGCATTTTAAAAATAAAATAAGGAGGCCTTTTAGAGCGATTTTCTAACAAGCGCTATAAAAGGCTTTTAAAAAAAAGTCATATAACATAAGAAAACAAAGAGGTCTTTTACCGCGCTTATTCTTCAAGCGCTGTAAAAGAGCCTTTTAAAAATAAAATAAGGAGGCCTTTTAGAGCGCTTTTCTAACAAGCGTTGTAAAAAGCTTTTAAAAAAAACAATCATATAATATAAGAAAACAAAGAGTTCTTTTACAACGCTTATTCTACAAGCGCTGTAAAAGAGCCTTTTAAAAATAAAATAAGGAGGCCTTTTAGAGCGCTTTTCCAACAAGCGCTGTAAAAGGCTTTTAAGAAAAACAGACATATAACAGAAGAAAACAAAGAGGTCTTTTACAATGCTTATTCTACAAGCGCTGTAAATAACATTTTAAAAATAAAATAAGGAGGCCTTTTAGAGCGCTTTTCTAACAAGCGCTGTAAAAGGCTTAGGTCTTTTAGAGCGTTTTTCCAACAAGCGCTGTAAAAGGCTTAAAAAAGCATTGTAATAGGGTTTTATATATAACAGTAAACCGCTTCAGTTTCCTCTTCAGTACGTATACTTCACTATCATCTCCTCTTCATCGTTCTTCTCTTCATTTTCGAACCGTATCATCTCTTCCATTACGAACCATATTTCCACGATCATCTTTCTCATTTCGAACCATATTTCCATCCACAATCATTTCTTCTATTACAAACCATCTCTTCTCATTGAAATACATAACCCTCATTATGTATTTCTTCGAACCACACTTTAGTTATGCGAACTATATTTCTGTGCATTTCTCCTACGAACCCTACATGTTCCTTCTCCTACGTATTTCGTCTCATTATTCAGGTATTGATGTAATTAATTTTTTTTTATAACTAAAATGCATGTTGAACTTATACTGATACGTACTTAGACTACTGCATGTTGAACTTGTTGAAGTTATATTGAACTGCATGTTGAACTTGTTGTAGATAAATGGATACCAACAAAGATTTAGATTGTCAAAATGAGGAAGTTGTCAACACTAGGACTTACGAAAATGAAGTCAAACGTGGTGCAACCATCATGCAAAAGGTCATAAAAGCAAGGAGCAGTGGCATAAAATTTGAGGTATACTATACTCTGTTTACTGTTTATTTTTTTTATCTTTGTTGAAAGCATGTACTTACTATATGAGTTTATTAGGTTGGATGGAATGAGAGTGGTCAGCCAATTGACCCTAACAACTCCATGTTTGTAAGTTACATTGGGGCTGTTGTTCGTCAGAATATCCCCTTAGAATTGATGATTGGAGATATAAGGCGTTGAAGGATGCGAAAGATATACTGTGGTATGATATACAAGTAACTTTTTTGATCCACTCTTTTGTTATTTATAAATTTTTCCATTGAAATACTTTACTCAAACTATATCTTTATTTCACTTGTAGATTGCTTTTGTTCTTGATGAGGTGAGAAAGAATTACGTCTTGAGAGTTGTCGGGAAAATACACTAGGGTTTTAGATCTCACCTCTCAAATTTCTATCTAAAAGATAGTGAAGGAAATATGGATGTTGAAGCTCCAAGAATATATAAATATTATATATCAAATAAAGAATGAAGTGCATTTGTATCAAAACGTTCAAACCCTGCGTTTGTGGTAAGTGATTAATTTATTAGCATTTGTGTTTTATTATTCATATTCATAGCGTATTTTAAATTTTTACACGATTGTTATTTTCTTTATATAAAATATAAGTAAGGAAAATCGTGAGAGGGAAAAAATCCAACGCACCCATACAAAAAATCACGTATGGGATATGCGCGTCTAGAGCAAAAACTTGTAAGTAATTAAACATCACTTTTATATAATGAGGGAATTTGTATTATAAACTATAGTTTCTAACTAATATTTTGTTTATGATCTTAACGAATAGCAACAAGACACCCAATCCGATCAACCGTTGTTTCGTCATATCTTGTGGAAGGAAGCTCGTGTAAATAAGGATGGAGTGGTTGATAACAAAAATGTTCAAAAAGTAATAGAACTTTGTGTAAGTATATTATCACTTTAATATTTTTTAATATTGTATTTTATCACTTTAATATTATGACTTTAATATTTTTTTTAATATTGTATTTTAAAAAAGATACTGGACTTATCTTTTTAATCCTACGTGTATTTTAGGAGAATCTCGAACAAAGTTCAGAAAATCAAGAGGACAACAAAGCTAGTTGCAAGGACATTCTCGGCAAAGTGTTTAATGTCCCTGAATATTCCGGTCGCGTGAGGGGGAAAGAATTTGGCGTAACTCCTAAAAGCTATTTTTCACAAGGGAAGCACCAAAATCCATCCAATGAGGGAGTATTAGAGAAGCTCAAACTCCTATCAGAGCAAGTGGCACTCTTGGTGAAGACGAATAAAGACAAGCAACTCCCGGATCAGCTACAACGTGAAACACAAATGGAGAGTGAAAACGCGATTTGCGACATTGATCTCAAAAGTATTCCCGAGGTAATTAATTACTTACTTATGTAATTACTTATGTATTAACCATTGATTTAGGGTGTCACTCCTTGTGTGCTGTACTTCTCCTTCCCTACTCATCGCAAGGTCAGAAAAGGAACATTGTACAATACTTTGGGAGAAGTATTGCATAACACACCGATCCCTGTGGGCCATGTCAAAGTCACACCTATTATTTCTTTGGAACTAAATGCACCGCTGCCTATACCGGACAACGATGCAAATATGAAGTTTTTGGACAAAGCAGTTGGTACTTACGTGGCATGGCCCACACATCTTATTGCCCTTGATAAGGTATATTTAATTAATTGAAATGTATGTTTAATTGATATGTATATTTAATTGCTGATTTTTTTCCGCTCCTAACTTTAATTTCACATTTATATTTAATTTCCGCTCCTAACTTTAAAGGGAATGATAAGAAGATTCCCAAAAACGAGTCGATTACATCGCCGGAAAAGGTTTGTCACATTTATTCTATAAGGTTTGTCATTTTTTTCGATTCAATAAACTAACATTTAACCTCATTTTTTCAGATTCAATCAAATAAATCACCCGCACAACAAAATAAAGCCAGAAAACCTCAAAAATTGGAGGGTAATAAGGCAAACTTCAAAAGATAGAGGGTAATAAAGCTGCCAAAGTTGCTGCTAAAAAACTGGATCGGGGAAAATCAGTTGCTGTTGCTCGTAAAATAAGTCAGCCATGGCTTGCTAAATATGGGTCAATGTCCTGACGTACAAGTAAAAAGGAATATGGGCAGCAACGGTGATTCACCCATCATAAGCATGAATAAAGCTATATTAGGAGATGAGTATGAAGAACTACTTGAAAAGGAGCACATATACAAACTTCTCATCCATAAGGAGCTGAGTGTGTAACACCCCGGCCCTCCAGCGTTACCGACAATGTTACCTGACGAGCTTCTCACCCCCCACCCCCTTTTCCCTCATGGAAATCTGGCGAGTTTTTTCCTTCCATGGGATTCGAGCCCGGTACCTAGGGGTTAAGTACTGCCTCATCACAATCTCAATTGGTAGTGGGATTGTGATGAGGCGGTACTTATCCCCTAGGTATCGGGCTCGAATTTCCACAGAAGGAAAAAACTCGCCAGATTTCCATGAGGGAAAGGGGAAGGGGGGGGGGGGGGGG
>JBBPBS010000247.1:1848081-1883050 GCA_037974835.1 Cicer judaicum
AGGGAAAGGGGAAGGGGGGGGGGGGGTGAGAAGCTCGTGAGGTAACATTTCCGGTAACGCTAGAGGGCCGGGGTGTTACAGAACTAATGTGACACCCTAAAACCAAATTCAAATATAAAGTAAAATGCATTAGTTTTTAAAGAGATTCACAGAGGTAATAGGGTATAAATTTGTGTTTTTCTTTTAAACTATAAGGTTCAAGATGTCACATTCACACGTACACAAAATGCTTGCATAAAAATTTTCAATAAAAAAAATCCTTTAATATTGAATATAGTTGAGGTTTATTAAATAAATATTTCTCTTATAGAACAAGTTCTAAACTCGGAGAAAATTAATTTCTACCTTCGAACAATATAAGATAAACGAGGAGAACACGCAAGTAGTCAAACAACACAAGTAAAGAGAAACATTCAAGAACATAATGCCAAAGGTTAATCTAATTCAGTCACAATCAAACACTTTCAAGGATGAAATGTTATGTATGTCCTATACTTTATACTTCTTCATCGTTTGATACCATTCTACTCTAAAGTACTTGGTTAGGAGGCCTGATACTACGCCACTACAAGAGTGGACGGACAATTCATGAATGGCCAAGTCCTCATAGATCCCCTCAACTCAACCCGAGACACATATACGCGATGGTCGGGGTACTCTTGTGTTGCATGGAAGCTTCCGGCGTTATGGAATAACCCACTAATCCACTTAGGAATTCCCCACTAGATGTACCCCCAAGGTCTATCAGTCTTACCTTAAAGTTCGACTGTAGCCCTCCACGATTAGGCTCATTCAATTGTACTTCCCTGAATCACTAGGTTTGTCAGACCCTCCCTATATGATGACAAAATAATCCTAACTCCAAAATCTACAACACATATCTCATACTTACTCACTCATCATAACTCAATAAGTTTCAGTTTGACTTCACAATATTCATCATTATATATACATATCTTTCAATCACAATAAAATCTCAATATTTGGTTTACACTACTCATAATACACAATCCAGTCTCATCAATCACATAATAAGGAATCAAATAGGTGGCACATTCGAGTAATATCACAATTTCAATCAAGTAACAAGAACACTCAAGTACATATCATTCATATGATAATAATCAGCATACGATTTCTTAAAATCAGATAGCATGCAATCTTGATATAAATAGATTCATGATAATTCTATGGTTGCTAAATTATATTTTAGTCCTCACTATTACCATTCATATATTATTAATTGATTATTATTACTCAATAGGGCTCGACCGTACGTAGTAAGCCCCGGATGAAAATCTGGGAATTTTGGTATTCCCGTTCATCCCACGTTATTTTATACTCATAAAGTCGAACCTCATCTCACCCCTTACCACGATTGAAGATCTCGCCGAAAAGAAAAATATGATATGTTAACGTGTCGTGTCTTCGTCACCTATCGTCTCTAATAATCCGCTAAAGAAATAAAACAATACGACAACCAAATACGTATTAATTACTTACTACAATAGTTAAATAAATTGTTTACTATTTACAACACCATCCAAATATATATTTATTACCATACATACTTATGGTTATATCAATATAAACAATATCTTACAAATGATAATTATGTATTGCTAAATAGATATGGTGTATTTATAATTTTGATATTACAGTAGTGCACAATATATCATACGTATTTAAAATCAAATATCAAATAATAAAGCTATTAGATGTACAATAAAAATATATTCTTTATTATTAACATGTAAAATTGTAAACCGTAGGTGTATGTATATATACCATAAATATAGTATATACTATCTTTAACTTCAAATAAGAAAAATGTACCTCTATTGTGCTTTTCACTTATAAGATAGAAAATATATTTGCAATTTTTATATAAAGGCGAATTTAAACACTTAAAATTGCCTAACAAAAATTATGTTATATAAGATTTTAATATCAATAGATTTAGATATTCAATCGAATTTATCAAATTAATTTTAGTATAACATAACATTATGCTACTTGTAAAATCACAAAGAACAATTATACTATTTTAGAGACAAGGTTTACAGATTTCGCTCAGAACACATTTCTCTTATGGACAGAATTTCGACTTATAACCAATTGATATTCAAACTAAATGTATTAAAAATTTATTATTTTAATTTTAATCATGATTGTGAAAAATCAACTAAAACATGACAATGGAATAAATTATATACCAGAAAACCAAACCGAATAACAATGGCATAGATAGTAGGTGTTTGCAATTAATTTAGGAATGACAAGCAACTTACCAGAACAATGAAAAGTCTTGTAGAGAGATACTTTAATATGATAACAATAGTTGTGGTTCCTCTTATTTTTCTTCCCCTTAAGACCAAAGCTCTTGCACTCTATAATACTACGACTGGTGTATTTTATTGTACGAGGCGGCTATATTATTTTGATAGGGCATGTGGCAATCCTGTTTTTTATACTAGAAAGCTTTAGGTATCTATTAGTCTCACCGTGTGCAAAATCAGCTTAGGTTTTATTATTATTATTATTATTATTCCCAAACCAACTCAATTAGTGCTAAAGTTAGCAGCAACACCCATTTACTTCTTGTTTTGTTCTATATAAATATATATATATATATATATATATATAACAAATTCAATATTATCAATATTAATAATTTAAATAAATCACTAAGGCAAACACATAAGACAACCACATAGAAGTTATTACACCAGACTAATAGTAATAATTTATCATAATATTAATAAAATATTTTAATACGAATTTTGGGGCGTTACAGAGTGCTACTGTCATCAGCTTATACATTAGGTAAAAATTACTTTTAATTGCATTTATTTGTAATTAATTAAATTTATTGGTAATTAATCTAATTTGAAATTTTTATTGAAGGTTTTTGTATGAGAAGTTGGTGTGCACGCACAGATTGTCAAATAGATATTCATTTTTGTCTCCGCATAAGCTTTCAATGTGTAAACTCGAACTAGTGAATGTAAACAAATACATCGTAGATATCTTATTAGGAAATATAGAGAATGATAAGTTGTTCTTTGCACCATATAATTCATGGTACGTAATTATATATTATTTATTTATATCTTTTTTAATTTATGAGATCTTAATCTATTAGTTGTGTAAACAAAATTGCCAACCAAATTTTTGTTGTTGTAGGGCACATTGGGTGCTATTTGCAATCAATGCGACCTATGAAGTTATATACTATTTAGATCCCTTGCACGTCAATTACAACAATCACTCCGATATAAAGACTGTGTTCGACACGTAAGTAATATTCATTTTCTTACATATATATATAAATAATGTGTTTGTTAATGCTATAATAAGCACATTCATTTATTTGATAGTGCTTTACAAGTGTTTCGAGCTCAAAGAGGTGCTACAATGTCGAAGCAAAAGTCTAATAACATCACATGGATTCCAATAAAGGTTTGAAATATATGCCTTTAAATTTGCATTTACAATCAATGCACAAATATTTTATTGACTTATATGTTTTATTTTATAGTGCCCTCGTCAAACTAACAACATCGTTTGTGGGTACTATGTATTGCGATTCATGAAGGAGATTGTTGATAGGATTCAAATTATTATCCCATAAACGGTACGGTACGATATTTTCATTATTTGATTTTCATATATATATATATATATTATGTATATATTTGATTCTAACTTATTTATGTTTAATTTTTATATTGCACGGTACTTTGACAATTCCAATCCAACATACTCTGTGAAAGATCTAATTGAATTAAAGGAAAAATGGTGTCAGTATGTGCTTGAAATGAAAATTATTTGATTTGCTGAAAAATAGCATGCTGCAAGGGATCTGAATATATGGTAGCTAGTTCTGTTATGTGTAATTTTGTTAGTTATATGTATATAAAAAGGGCACAATATTTGAATATGTATATGAATATGTGATGTTGTACAATATCTAAATATGTATATGTAGTTATATGAATATGTGTTGTTGTACAATATCTGAATATGTATATGAATATAGTTATGTTGTTGTGTAAAGTTATAAAGTTAAGTTATATAGTTTTTGTGTACTGATTATGAAATAATTGCGTGAACTAATTGTGAACTGATTCTGGATGAAAATAATTTTGGAAAAAAATTAAAAGACAACACTTTCTAAAAAATGACATAAAAAACCAAAAAGCTCTTTTTAAAAATTTCATTTACAACGTTTTTAAATAAAATTAAAATAAGAATGCACCTTTTACAGCGTTTATTTGAAAAAGCGTTGTAAAAGGTGAATAACAATGCATTTATTGAATGCACCTTCTACAACGCTTCTTTGAAAAAGTGCTGTAAACGGTGAAAAATAATGCATATTTCAATGCACCATTTACAACATTTTTTTTTTCAAATAAGCGTTGTAGAAGGTGCAAAATAATGCATATTTTCAATGCACGTTTTACAACGCTTTTTCAAATAAGCGTTGTAAAAGGTGCAAAATAATGCATATTTTCAATGCACCTTTTACAGCGCTTTTTCAGATAAGCGCTGTGAAAGGTGCATAATAATGCATATATTGAGTGCATATTTTGACAGCGCTCTTTTCAATAAGCGCTGTAAAAGGTGCATAACAAGCGCGCAATATATCTACATTTTTTATAGCACTTTTTGATTTTAAAAAGTGTTGTTGTATCTTTTTACAGCGTTCGATTCTACAATGCTTTTTTATTTTTGAAAAAACGCTGTAAATAACTTAAAAAACTGCTGTAAAATCCTATTTTTCGCATAGTATAAAACAACATATTATATTGCACAACATAGAATAACTCAACCAAATAATAAATCAATTGAATTTATATAGGTCAAAGATTTTGAGTTTGTGAAAAGAAATATATTTAAATTTATAAAGATAATCAGATTACTCAATCAAATAAACTAAGCAAAAAACTCAAAGAAAGATGTAGAAGGAGGAACACCACAGGCCATACCCATGGTCCCACAAATTTTATAAATATTATTAATATATTATTAAATTTTTGTCTTTATAGTTATATTTTAGGAATTTTATAAAATGGCTTTTTTATTCATTATATTGAACGTTATATAATTAAAAAAAAATATTCTGTAATTATAGCTTCATAATATTACTAATTGTAGAGAGATATTGTATAGATTATTTCGTATAAAATTATATGAAAAAAAAATGACTTGATTATAATACCCGATAAAAAAAGAATATATGAGAAATTAATAATAGTGAAGAGAAATTCACAACTACGATTGTACTTAGGGCCGTGTGAATGATTTTAGATGTTTTGTTTGTATTTAAAAATTGAGTTCTATAAAATAAAAAAAACTCTAAGATTTAGATTCAATATTCTAATATTTGGTGATGAATGACGGTACTTTATAGGCTGCAGATGCTGTCACATATTCATCGTAATAGAAAATTGAGTTTTATTTTAAATATAATGTGTAAATATAAAAAGTGATATGCATTCTAAAAGAAAGTTTAGAGTATTTAACTTACAAAATTATAATTTCAATATAAATTTTTAAAAATTAAGGTATATTGTAAAAGAAAGTTTGGAATCCTCCCAAATTGGAAACCTCATGACAATATTTTGATTGCACTTATTGATAATTAACCCTAACCGGAGTGTAGATACCTTTCACAAACTCAGAATTTGTTTTTAATTAAAAAGTATACAATAATAATGAGTAGGCACCAATAGTATCTTTGTTTAAAAATAATATTAGTTTCAAAATTGTCAAGGTAGCAAGTCCCAAAATTCAATAACTGATTGATATTTGTTTATTACTTTACTATTTCCGGAAGTTATTGATAACGCAAAATAATTAATAGATAGCAAATGGGGAATTTACCTTAGATATATACCAGTATTTGTGTATTTACAAAGTTTTTAAAAATCTCGCATATTATAATCATATTCGTAGGTATAAAGAATTTTTTTTATGTTTAATTTAGTTCTTCGCAAGTTATTTAATTTTTTTTTTATTTAAACATTTAAGTGACACATCGTTTGTAATAATAACCTTCATATTTTAGTTTGTTTGCACAAATGACTTGTTTTTAGAGATTTTGATAATAAAATGTCATGCAACGGTTATAATGTTCACGAGTGTATAGCAATATAGGTACGATAACTATAAAAATAAATAATTTTCATGTTAATCTTTTAAATTTTGCTCAGAAGAATTCTAAGAACCACGTTGAGTTTTCATTTTTTAGGTTAGAAGAATTTTAAGAATTTTTTAAAATTTTTATTTTTAATAAAAATGAATTTAAAAAAATATATTTATTTTTTATTTTGCCACATCAACACTACTTTGCACACATTAAAATCTTAAAGGCCACATTATATATTTTTTTTAACAGAACTTATAAAAAATAACATTTATGTAGGTGGATTATAACTTAAAAGTTAAGTAGCTAATGAGATATAAATTAAATGACTAAATCAAAAATAAATAAATAAATAAAACTTATAGACATAAAAGGGAATTGAGAAAAATTTAAAAGAGTAAATTTATTTTATTGGGTCAATAACTATTTTTTATCGACTACAAATGATAATTATGTTTTTCAAAAATCTAGAATTATGTTTATTATTAAAGAAATTATCAAGTAACCTTTATCAAAGTTTAAACCCTTTTCGTACTTCAATAACCCTTCAATAGCTTAATAGATGGTGATAGCTCAATATTCTCAAAAGCTCAATATTCTCGAAAGCTCAATAGATGGTAAATAAATAAAAATTATAGACATAAAAGGGAATTGAGAAAAATTTAAAAGAGTAAATTTATTTTATCGGGTCAATAACTATTTTTTATCGACTACAAATGATAATTATCTTTTCAAAAATCTAGAATTATGTTTATTATTAAAGAAATTATCAAGTAACCTTTGTCAAAGTTTAAACCCTTTTCTTACCTCAATAACCCTTCAATAGCTCAATAGATGGTGATAGCTTAATATTCTCGAAAGCCAATTAAATAATATATTATTTAATAAATCTACTTTTGATTTTCATACCTATTTATCTTGCCGAATATATTCATATGTTTCACAACAATTAAATTCCTAGAAATTGTAGTAATGATGAAAATCAAAGGTTTTAATTTGTGTTTCCTTTGTGCATTATTTCTTTTAGCTGTTGTGACAACAGAAACATCCAAAGATGGTAAACAATATACTTTCTTACAGACAATTACTTTTTTATTATATAATTAATTTAATAAAAACTGTAATTTAATTTATTTGCAGGTTATGCAAAATACTCAAAGAAAAATGTTTTGGTAGATAAGCTTGAAGGTGAGCGAAAACCCATATATATAGAACCTTTTGATCAAAATAAGGCCGTTGGTGCAGGAAATAAAATAAGGGAAGAAAGGATGATGGAAAAGGAAGCAAAGCATAAGGAAAAGGAAGAAAAGATGATAGAAAAGGAAGCAAAGGTGATGGAAAAGGAAGCAAAGCAGAAGGCAGCGGAAGCAAAAGCAAGGTCAAGGGCAAAGGTAAGGGCAAGAGCTTATGCTAGGAAAAGGGAAAAGGAAAAGGCAAAGGGAAGGTTAAGGCAAAGGATACAGGACAGGGAGAAGGTCAAGACATTATTAGTTGTAAAAAAAAATATATAAAATAAAACATACACTATAATTATTGCATGATTGGTTGAATGAATAATAATAATAATAAGATTGATGTTGTATATCTTTTAAAAAAATATTAGTTTTTCATACCACATATAATTGTTTAGATAAACTTTCACATGTGATCATTTATTTATTTTCTAACAGAATAATTCATGGACAACTAATTAATTATTTTTTGTCAACAAATGTCAAGATGAAAATCCATCTTGAATTATTATCAATAATTTTGATTTTTTACAATAGTTTTTATTAAAAAATAATGCAATTCATGATCATCTTCTTTCAATCACTACTAGAAAAACAACATTTAGCTGCCATGCTTAACGTCGGCCACCAACACTGACGCTACATAGCGTCCATTTAGTGTCCATTGAAGCAGAGGAGTATGTTCCACTTCCTAAGGGAGAGGTTCACAAGAAAAAAGAGATTGTTCAGGTATTTGATTTGAAAACCGTTTTTATATTTATGTGAAGTCTATAAAGATTTTCTAATTTTGTAAATTTATTTGAATCCTTGGTGATAAAATCCTTATATGAACTGTGACTGATGACAGGTTTCATTTCTAAATTTAATTGATAATTTCAAGAGCTTCACTTCTATTGTTTTGTTTGAAGTTGATGTACTAGCACGTCATGTAGATGATAACACGTCCTGTAGATGATAACAGCTTAGGATTTGGGTATCATTTTGATTGTTTCGTATACAACATTTTGTGAATGTATAGAGAATTTATGAATTTCCAGGGAACTTGTATTTGACCATTGTAAGAAAGTTTTCCATCTGCATTGCAGTGGAACTAATTTAGTGGAAGTGCATCAAACCACCATAAGATGTTACTCTGCCCGAGTCTCTATATTTAATTTGGAGTAGTGTCTACTTTTACTTTATTCTGTTTTGATTTGTCAGTTTGTTTTAATTATTATATTGAAGTCATTTCTTGAAGGGGGCGATGAAGACTTTAAGAAAATTTCTCTGGAGACCATAATTTTCTTGTTCTAGTAATACAAAATCTTTTTGGCTTGAAGTTTTTATCAAAAAAATTGTGAAAGGTCCAGATTCCGCAAAGATATTTTCTAGACACTAGCTATATATTGCTGGTTTCTTAATGTGGTTTGGATTTGTTTTTTTCCTTTTCAATTCATTAGGTGAATTCAAAATAAATTCATAACATATGATTGTTTTGTTCCTTTGTCAATTCACGCAATTGTATATGACTTTGACTAGGAAGAATATCACATGTCTCACCTTTTATACATATATATTTTCAAATTCTCTCGTCAAACAGATCTTGGGAATATGCCTCGTCAATGTTTTTTTATGTTTCATATTGAGATCATCTGACCTTACTCGTTTTGTTGACTTTCCATTGTTGACCCACTACCGTCAGCCGGTCCGACACTATATTATAAAATTATTTGATGGTAGCGTCGGATGTTATTTAATTGCTGGTAGTGTCGCCGTATAATGGGTCAAGCCGACGCTAATATAGTGCCGAATGGACTTTAGCCGACACTATGTATTAACTTCGACAGTTTTAGCCTAAGCCCGTGTCCGACGCTAAATCAACATTATCATCGACTTTTTACCAATTAGCGTAGATTTTTTACCGACGCTAAATTCAGTTTTTCTAGTAGTGAATAAATATTAGATTTACTATACCCCTTAGACAAACAACTTTTTAAAACTGAATCTAAAAAGAGAATTCAAATTTATAATCATAAATAAACAAAGAGTAGAAAAATGCCAAAACAAATATCCCATTGCACGAAATAAAATTATTCCCTCAAGAGCTAAACCATTTAAATTTATGAAGGTCAGATTAATTAAACTATTTGAATTTGTCCAAAAAAAAAACCTTTGAATTTATTAAGAAAATAACGTTATTCAACCAAATAAACCAAACAAAAGATCCAAGGACCGAAGGGTCCCCCAAACTTTTATAAAATATTTCGATGTTAGTATGTTATTATAATTTTTTATTTTAATACCATTTCTCAATGTTAGTATGTTATTATGTAGAATGTGTTCAATTTCAGATCCTTGGCGCGATGGGAGCATTAGGTGTTGATCGTCAAGGTTAAATTGTGGGTCAATGTGAGGAAAATAAAGTCTAGTTTTATGAACTTTGAAGATTAATTTTTAAAAAAGTCTTTCTTTTGGGTATCAATGTGAATGATTCTTGGTTGAAGAGACGATAAAGGTACTTTAACACCTCAAATTTTATAATAAATCATTTTATTGATGAAATATAATTTTAAATAATTAAACTAAAGTTAAAATTATTTTATAATATATGTTAATTAAATTTAGGATTAATGTTCTTTATACGATGTTTTAATTTTGTACATGTTATAAATATCAAATATTATATTTTTATATTTGATATATTTTTATTAAAATAATAGTATTTTAGTGTACACATTTTAAAGTATAAGATTTTAGGTAATTTTACGTGCATATGTGAGGTTGTAGTTAATTTGATATTTCCTTGTATGCGTACTAATGTTAAGTGTGCACACAATTATATTTAATTACTTTTAAATTTATCTTATTTTAATGACTTATTTTACAAATAATTATCTTGAGATATTAGTAATAATGATATTGATTTTCTTTATTTCTATATAGTTATTATGGTATGATGATTATATATATATATTAAATTGGTTATTTTACATATGTTATATTTAATTATTTTATCATTTTGACTAAAATTATATTTATCTATGTTAAGGAAAAATAATATTATGTTAGAATAAGTGTTTTGACGGAAAAAAATTTAGTGTGGATAAGTAAAATAAATTATTTATTAAAGATTTTTAGAAATACTAAAAAATGAATTTTAGACCATACGACTGTCTACACCCTTATTTTTTTACTTTTGCACATTTATTTCAGCTATTATTGGTTGGATTTATATTTCCTACACCTGTTGCCTCAGAGTTTACTACTCTGTGTTGAGCCTTACAGTTTTGCTCTTATACTTGTACATCTGATATCTGCACTCCTCATTTTGCAATTAAAAAACTAAAAATTGAAAATCAGACCAATGGCAGCCAACATTTTTTTCTCTCAAATTCATTCCCACCAATTCTTTGTCGTTTGAATTGATCTCAACCTCAATCATACAAAATTGGCCACTAAATCCATTTTTGGCGTCAATTTTATCAATTGTGGCTCTGTTTCATCAAAAACAATTGTATTTCTTTCATTGGGTGAGCTATTTTTGGCTAAACCGATCACCATGTTTGTCGTCTCAAAAAAATGGTATGGTTTTTGGATTCTTCTCATCGAAAGCTTTAAGAAGAACTACTCATTTGTATTATTTTTGTTGAACTTGACATCGGATTGCTCTAGCGCTCCAGCGTGTCGTAAGACTTTTTTTTATATAGTTTTTCTCATCGTTTTGACTCCCTAAAATTATTATTAATTATTTAACAACTATTTTTATACTCTACATAATTTATTAGTCGTGTCTCGACAATTTTGTGAACTCTTTGTTTATTTGAATTCGCTCGTTGTCCTTGTCGGTCAGTAGTTACGGTTGAAAACTTCCATTGACTTCAGTGTTTGAGAAAACTTCTAAATAAGGTAAGGATTGAAAGAGTGTTTGAATTCATGAGTATAATATATTGTGAGATGAATGGGAAAATTGTATTTCCCAACAATTCATCAGGGACTTGCTATGTACGGAAGTAGCCTTTTGAGGGATAAATTATGGAATAGAAATATTTATAAGATATTGATTGATATAATGTTGTTAAATGTGAGCTATTTGATATTGTTGTGATATTGAGTGCCAAATGAATTTTATGTATATGTTTGATTAAACGGGTTTATGTGATGTGATAATAAAAGGCTAATTTTTTTTGGATAAAATTATGTGATTATGATGATATATAATTAATAGTATGATGTTATAAATTTGTAATGAGATATGATTAACGATAGTAATATTGTGAATTTGTGATGAGAATATTGAAGTTACCCCATAGTTGGTGAAATAGCTGTGATTCCAATTTGTATTTGAGATGACGGTCTTAATAGACTACCATAGGCCAACGAGGGAAGAAAATACATATTAAAAAAATTTGAAGTGGAGATTATTTTATCATAATATTAGTAAGGTCTGACAAGCCTAGTGATTTACGAGAAGTACAATTGAATGAGCCTGATCGTGGCAGTCTACTGTTGAGCCTTAAGACAAAATTGTTAGAACTTGGAGATATTCAGATAGAGAATTCCTAGGTGACTAGGAGGTAGCACTCCAAATATCGAAAACTACCATGCAACACACATTTACCTCTATGTATTGTTGCATTAATGTGTCTCGGGTTGAGTTGAGGATGAAGTAGTAATGTCGATTTACAAGGAATGGGGGTTTGAATTGTAAATATTTCTATTTAAAAATTCTTAAAAAACTTAAGGATTTAACTCAAGAATGATCTTGGTTAAGAAAACACAACGAAGAACGTTTTTGGTTAACTTGAAAACAAAAATTCAGTTTATGTTTTAATTCAAGTAATCAATCAGACTTAATAAATAAAGAGATAAGAGAACTAATATATGTGAATAAAAATATTCAGCCTTTAAAGTGTTGTTTTTGAAGTTTGAGAAACTTGATAACCTAAATTAATAATAAAACTTTTTTATTTACTTGAAAATATATCTTCTTTATCCGCTACTAATGTACCAAAAACAAAACAAAAAAATCTACTAAAATTTATTATATATTATTTTGGGGTTTAGGGTGTCACATTAGTAGTATCATAATATGTATGTCCAATGAGAACATATGAGTCAAATGTTAGTTGTGTCGGTTGTGTTTTGTTATGTATTAATAATTTTCAATATCATAACTTTTTCTCGTTATATTATTGTATTATGTAGAATATACTTTTGTATACTTATAATATTTTTGAAGTTACTAATTAACCATTTATTGCTTGCTTAATTTGATTGTACTGCTCATTCTTAATTTCAAATTAATTGTCTAAATATAACATGAATTGTTGACTAATGGTTTGAGTTTCGAACTTCGAAAATTTGTTTTTGTTAGAGAAGTAGTTAGAAATAAATATTTTTTATTGACTAGCTACATCTATGAAATTATTAATTTATTGAGGTATTAACTATCGATTATAGAGCTTACCTTTTGAAATCATAATATGATTATTAATGTTTTGATCTTGTTAATGAAATTAATTTAGAACATTGTTATCAGTTTTAAGAATTAAAAAAAAATCGATGACGGAGTTAAAGTTGACTTAATTTGTAAAATGAAAATAACTTTTATTTGAATTATTTTTTATTATTTTAAAGAAATTATTTTGAGTTGAATTTTTGTTGATTTATAAAAAAAAAAAAAATCGATGACGGAGTTAAAGTTGACTTAATTTGTAAAATGAAAATAACTTTTATTTGAATTATTTTTTATTATTTTAGAGAAATTACTTTGAGTTGAATTTTTGTTGATTTATAAAATAAAAAAAAAAATCCTATATTCCTGATTTTATTTAATGTTTAAAATAGTTGAAAATTTATACCATATTTTATTAAGTGTTATTTTAAAACAAAAACAAAAAACTTTGTTGTTCATATGGTTTAGAAGGGCCACGTGTAAATACTAAATCATGAGAGTGTCGAAATAATTATTTGAAATAATTGATTTCTTGATTCTGATTTTGTGAACTCGTTAGAGTTTAACTTGATGTTTAATTTTGAAGAATTCATAAGGTGATTTATAATTGTGTTAATAAAAAAAGTAAAATGATAAAATGTCTACTAATTGAAAAAGAGAAGAAAAATAAAACAAAGATTTTAAAACAATTATCTCAATAGTTAAACTCCTTTTGAAAAATTATCTAAATTTTGGATAGTCGATTTATTTTATGAGTATAATGTTTTTTTTAGTAGAAATGTACTTGTTGTGTTATCATTGTCAAAATGTATATTTGAATTTAATTTGAGAAGATGACGTGTTGTTTATACATTTTTTCTTGTTACATGAATTAAGCTATGCATCATGTAGATTGGTATGTGTAAAGTGCATCATGTAGATTGATATTTAAAAAAAAATTGCATTTATTTAATTATAAAATTGCATTTTTTTTTATTTGGGACCCAACTTTTAAGATTAAAACATACCTCTAAAATCTTTATTATTGATGGTGTGTTTTGTTTTATACCAGTTTTATGGCTTGATAGAAACTCGAGATGTATCTATAAGCCTATTGAGTACTTGATGTGAGGGAAAGTTATTATTTTGTAGATTTGTCAATTAGTGTAATTCATTGTCATAACCAAATATGTCTCTTATGATTTGTGTCATGTGCACTACTTTAATGTATATAAGTATATGATTTTTTTTTTTTTGTAAGTATTGAGAAACAAAATTGAAACTATTTTAGATGTGTTATTTATTGAAAAAATTTATATCTATCTATCTATATATATAGTTTAAATTTTCTTTCAAAAAAAAAGTTGAAAATAATTATTTTGTAGTGATTATTTATATAAAAATGTGTTTTTGATTATCAAAGTACAAGTGAAATTTTAGAAATATCATAAACTTTTAAAATACACGTAATTTATTTTAGTGTTTTTTGTATTTAGACGTGATTTATTGAAAAATAGTTTAAGGAAATACTTTGAATTCTCAATGATTTTTTTTTTTTTGTGCTAAATAATTAGTGATACATTTTAAAATAATTTAAGTATAGAAATCAATTTTTAGAAGGCTTAATTGCAGTTTTGGTCACCCTATTTTAGCTGAATCGCGAAAGTAGTCCTCCCAATTAGTTTCTCCTCAGTTTTGGTCCCCAAACAGAATTATAGTCCAAAATTTGATGAAATTTATTTTTTTTTTTTTTTTGCATTTATTTAAGTTACAATATGTCTCAAGATCTCATTTGCAACAACTGTACCTGAAATCTATGATTATAAATGGGGTAGAACACCTTTAAAGAATGAAATTTCATCGAGTTTTAACCAAAATTATGTTTGAGGGACCAAAATTGGAGAGAAACAAAATGGGAGGACTATTTTCGCGATTCAGCTAAAATATGGGGGACTACTTTTGCAATTAAGCCTTTTTAGAATTTCATGTAACCTTTAAAGTGGTTTTATGCACTACCTGATTGAATTTGGTTTGATAGCGTGTTGAATCTTTTGATAAATAATTATTTCACTATTTTATAAAATATTTCCTTTAGTTTGTTGTCACTTTAAAATGATGAGGATTAATTCAAAAGAAAATTTAGTTGTTATCAATTTGGAACAGTTAGTCTTCTATGAGAGTATGTTACATGTGTGAGAATCATCATTTGAGTTATGAGATGAACATATCTTGGTGCTAATTTTTGGATTAATTATGTGATGGTGTATACGATTATCTAAATATTAAATTGTTTGTGTTTCAATGTTTTATTTATTGAGAATTAGTGTATAGAGTAAGAATAGTCGAGGGCATCTAAAAGTGAAATAGTTCTATATTTTTTCGATCAAATTATTGATTATATATTGATGCAAGTTTCTTTATTACTACTCGTAGGTTACAAATAAATTATTATGAATGTGTGATTAAGTGAATTTTTAACTTGAAGTAAGGCCTATTAATTGTGGTGCCGCTTTCGCACTCCTGGACCACTTTGAAGATACTTTTGATTACCCATGTTTGAATTTGAATGATCACAATTATGATTATCTTCAGTAGTTGGCTATAGGAGTAAGAGAGACTAGCTACACCGATGACTCATCGTCAATAAAATAGGCAACAATAACTTATTGTTATTTGTTAAGAATACTTGTTAATTTTTTTAATATATAAAGAAAATCATGTTCATTTCTTATAAAAAAATTGAGTGACTATGAGTCTTTTGTGACATTAGTGTTGAAGCTGTTAATTGTTTATGTGGCATGAATATTAGGTTGGAGTGTATTTTGAAACTATGTAAAAATATTTCTCCTCTTTCACTACATTTATGTACTCTAGTTCTTGATTTCTAAGAAAATGCTCATGATACTAAAATTCTTATGTGTATCCCTATTTGAAATTCATAAGGGTATGAAATAATTGAAAAATTGCTCTCTCTTTCTTACTTAAGGGAAACTTGTTCAGAAATTGATAATATTATTTAATTTTTTTTAGAGAGTAAAACTAGAAAATATTTGTCCTGTTTCACTATGTTTATAACTCTAGTTCTTAATTTCTAAGAAATTGCTCATGATACGAATTCTTATGTGTATCTCTATTTGAAATTCATAAGGATATGAAATAATTGAAAAATTGCTCTCTCTTTCTTACTTAAGGGAAACTTGTTCAGAAATTGATAATATTATTTAATTTTTTGTAAACAGTAAAACTAGAAAATTATTGTTTGAGAAACTTGTTCAGAAATTGATAATATTATTTAATTTTTTGTAAACAGTAAAACTAGAAAATTATTGTTTGAGAAATTAGTTGGACTTAACCATCTATTTGGCATACCTTCGCTTACCTCAACTTTAGGTAATATGTTTATCATTACTAAATCTATAAGAATTCTTATTTCCTTCGTAATTTATAGTGAGTAATTATGGTATTTCTATAACACCTTAAATTTGATAATAAACTATTTTATTAATTAAATAGGATTTTAAATAATTAATTTGATGTTAAAATTATTTTAGAATATATGTTGATAAATTTCGTGAGTAATTTTTGTTATAAGGATGCTTTCTATGATGTGTTGGTTTGATAGATGTTATATTTAATGAGCAATATAAATAATAAATATTTATTTTATTATTCTATATATTTTTCTAAAAATAATATTATTTTAGTGTAATATTTAAATATAAAAATAAAATATTTTATGCGATTTTACGTGTATATACGAGTACCCAATTAATGTAATATTTTTCTGTGCATTAGATTGATGTTAAGTATGTACATAGTTATATTTCAATTATTTATAACTACTTTCTATTTTAAATTATTTAATTTATAAATAACTATCTTGAGATGTTAGAAATATTGTGATTGATTTCCTTTACTTTTATGTATAATATATGACATGATGATTTTATACATCTTTATTGTGATTTAGTAATTAATATAAATTGTTGATGTTATATTTATTTAATCGTTTTGACTATTTTATAAAGATGATAGTATTTTTATGGGTTGATTTTGAAAAATATTATACTAATAATTATAGTTATTATAAAATGTGTTGTATGAGTTAGATCCATATAGAAGAATAAAACCTAATTAATAAAATGTGTTGTATGAGTTAGATCCATATAGAAGAATAAAACCTAATTAAACATATTATTAAAAAAAAAAAATAAATATCCATATAATTGTTTCTTTAAAATAAATAGATAAATAAATAATAATACATTAAAATATATAGGACAAGCTAAATTGTAGAATCTGATTGATATATGTAAGGTAGGCATGGGCTGCTAACTAATTTTACAAATATTTAGATGAATTTGTTAGGTTTTGCTGCTTGTTTTCTATCCGGCGCTTTCCAAAACAAAAACATAAAAAAAGATACCTTGTGAACCCTGATTTGTACTAAAATAAAACATAACAAAGAATATGGAAGGGAGTTGAATGGGAAGCCGTAGAACCAAAGTAAACACAACAACGTCAACCTATCGTTTTTGACACCGGTGATCGATAACTGTTCTGTAAAAGCTTATCCGTTCTCATCCAAATTTGAGTATGTTATTTCATTCATTTAACTCATCAATTAAACATAATTTTCCAGATTTTTAACAACCCCAATTTCTCTCTAAAATACCCGACTTCTTCGTTTATAGAATTCGTTATTTTGCATTGTTCTCCTTCACCGTAAGTCCGATTTGAGTGAAACCAACGCCAAAACGACCGTGTGAAAAGTGGCTATATTATCCACTAATTGGTTTTCTGATTTATGGTAATTTTCGTTGACCGATTTTCGAATTTAGTTTTTTAGAATATCTCCTCATAATTTATTTTTGACGTTTACCCATAAACTGTCGAGTTAGATCGATTGAAGGAAAAAGAGTCAATGAACAAAGGTTGTTTGCTCGTGGAATCGTATTCGTGTGTGAAAGCGTCAAAATAAGGTAAGGGGTAAGAGAACGTTTGAATTCATGAGTATAGTATATTGTGAGATGAATGGGAAAACCGTATTTTCCAACGATTCATCCAGGGCTTGCTACGTACTGCAGTAGTCCTTTGAGAGATAAATTGATTAATTTGAAATATGAGAATTGTGAGATTAAAATGTGAAATAGAAATTTTTATAAGGTGTTGATTGATTTAATTTTCGATACTTGTGTGGTACTTGATATTTGTTATTATTGTGATGTTGGATGTTGAATGAAATTATGTGTACATGTTTGCTTAGATGAAATTATTTGATGTGATAATAAAATATGGATGTGTGGTTTGATATATGCTTACGTGATGATAATGATGATTTTTTTATTGATGATAGTGATGTTATAAATTATGATGAGTTTATACGATAATTATTTATGATTAATGATATTATAAAATTGTGATGAAAATATTGAAGTACCCCATACTTAATGAGATAGTGATGATTCTTAAATATGGTGCTCTTAATGGAGTAGTCTAAGCTAACGTGGGGAGAAAATAAATATTGTTAATTTGTGAAGTGAAGATTATTTTGTCATCATATAGGTAGGGCCTGACAAGCCTAGTGATTCTTGGGAAGTACAACTGAATGAGCCTGATCGTGGCGGTCTACTATCGAGCCTTAAGGAAAGATTGTTAGACCTGGGAGGTATTCCGGTGGGGAATTCCTAGGTGACTTGGAGGTAGCACTCCAAATCTCGGGAGCTACCATGCAACACACGTTTACCTCGACTGTCGCGTATATGTGTCTCGGGTTGAGTTGGGGGGATCTATGAGGATTTGGTCATTCATGAATTGTCGGTCCACTCTTGTAGTGGCATAGTATCATGGCCTCCTAACCAAGTACTTCAAAGTTAGAATGGTACCACATTGTGAAGTAGAATCTAAGCTCATGCATAGCATTGCATTTCCTTGTGATTGTTTTGTTGTGATTGATGTGTTTTAAAGGTAATATTAATTAGATGATTTGATGCATATTATAATGAGATGATTATTTTACTTGAGTGACTTTGATGTTATAGTATGTTACTATTTAATTAAATATTTTGATATATCGTAAAGTGATTATGATACGGTTCTATTTTGATTGTTTGCGTGTTCTTCTTACTCATATTATACTATTAACATGATTTCAAAACTCACCTCCTTCGTTGTTTGTGTTTGACTGGTTGGGCCCTGCGTTTGCGAAATCGCTGTTATTAGAGGTTAATGAGTCTTGAAGTTCAATTTTGGGAGGAACCCCGCTCTGATAGGTGATACCGGGAATAAGGGTTTTAACTTGTATTTTATTTATTTAATTTGAATTGAATTTTTGTATGAAAATCTTATAAGTACTAGTAAGTTTTTAGAATTAAATCAAGTAATTATACTTAAATCAAGCTTATCGAGATTGTACTATTTTAATTGACAAAATAAGTTTAAAGTGTTTTTATTTTTATTTTTGAGAAACGTGATATCCTAAATTAGATATTAAATTTTTATTCTCTTTAACAAATTTCTTTATCCGCTGCAAGTTTTCTTTAAATAATTTAGTATATATTATTACAAATGTTATTTTGGGATTTAGGGTGTCACAATTTTGCTCATGATTGAAATATGCAATTGTTTAAATGATTCATTGTGTCATGTTAGTCTATAATGCTATTGAGTACTTGATGTGAGAGAAAGTTGTTATTTTGTAGATTTGTCAATTAGTGTAATTCATTGTCATAACCAAGTATGTTTTATGATTTGTGTCATGTGCATTACTTTAATGTATATAAGTATACAATTTTGTTTTCTTTTTGTAAGTTTTGAGAAGAAAAAAAATTGAAACTATTTTAGATGTGTTAATTAATTGAAAAATTTCTTATTTATCTATGTATATAGTTTAAGTTTTCTTTCAAAATATAAGTTAAAAGTAATTATTTTATAGTGATTAATTATTTAATAAGATTGATATTGTATACCTTACAAAAAAAAAATATTGATGTTTTACATAACATGTATAATTGTTTTGATAAACTTATGTATTTAATTTTTTTTATAATAGATTCGTCTCTTTGATCTCATTTAGTTCCTTATTTATAATTGATGCACAACTAATTAATTATTTTTATCAACAGATGTCAAGGTGAAAACTCATCTTGAATTATTAATAATAATTTGAATTTTTTACAATAAATTTTATAAAAAATAATGCAATTCATAATCATCTTATTTCAATAAATATTATAATTTATATGTTAATATGTTATTATAATATTGAAATTACAATTTTTTATACAAAATTTACTTTTATTGTGTACACTACTAGCCCCACAGAATATTAATTCATAAAAAAATTATTTCATAATAAATGACTTTTTTGTAATAAAAAATTGTCTTACAATCAAAAACAGAATTCCCAATTATTATGTAAATATACAGAAGTGTGCGATCAAGTTCCAGTTGATATAGGAGGAAGTAATATTGCAAAAATTCTTAATTTCAGGTTGTTGAATTTTTTATTTGAATTTGGTTTATTCTTTTCTAATAGATTATTCATCTGAATGTGTATATATTAACCACGCTAGACCTCTCTGCATTTATATTAACCATGCGTTACTAATGTTAGAGCAAATTTGTTTTTATCTTTACCTGTTGTCTTATTGCTGCCATTTTGCATGTGTTTCATGTGTATGCTTCAAACACACTTACATTTATTATAGCTTGTATCACATGTACATGCATGCCGTAATGGTACTGTTTTTTATTTTATTTAATCGTACTCTTTTAAATTTAACGTATAATACTTTTTGAGTTTTGTGTAATAAAATAGTATATCACGGTTAATGAATAATTAAAACGTTTTTTTTATGTAATTCAGTAATTTATTTTGATGGACTTGTGGTGGTACACATTAAATTTTGTAAATTTATATATATTTTTTTGTCAATTCTTATATTCACACAATTTGACTTTTTATATATATGTTTAATACACTATTAGAAATTAGCCTCTTTCATGTAGATTTTCCTGCGGAAATATCTCTGGAGGGTAATACACAAAGATTTTGTTGCGGCTTACCATTATTTTAGGAAGGGTATATTTTTTATTTCCTGTGGATTTTTGTGTGACTCTTTATCCTATCAATATTCACCTTTTTCCTTAAGATTTTTTGGGGTTAAATTCCGCATTAAACATTTGCAGCAAAATCCGCAGCAACATTTTGAATTTATTTTTTATATAAATAAAGTTTTTATATATGTATATATAAAGAAGTTTTTATTTTTATATAAATACTTTTTATTTTTATATAGATAAAGTAGAATTATTTTTAATTATGATATTTTAATTATTATATTATTTTATATAATTGTTTAATGAATTATTATCAAGCATCAAAAATAGAATTTATGCATAGAAAATGATACTATATAAACTTTTAAAAAATCGAAAATATAAATTTTAATATATTTTTAATTAACTTTACTTTTTTTATTTCTTTAACAAATATCCTTGAAACATTACTTAATATTTATCTAATTTTAACTATTTATATTCATATTATTATATTCTTTAGCAGTAATTTTAATAAATTTGTGGTGATATTTTTTTATTGTATAATTAAATAAACATAATTCAAAAGGCGTTATTAATTATTAAGATTAATAAAATTGTAACATAGGAAGTGGAAACAGGAGGAGTGAGCGAATTATATAAAACGCAATATATTTCTCTAGTTAGCACGTTCCACGCACGCTCTCTTTCATTCCAAATGAAACCTAAATACAACAATTTACACCCCCCAACACCCCCACCCCAAAATCAAAATCTCCATTCATCTCTCTCAAACTACTACGCTGTGTCACAACTTCACCGTCTTCCTAACTCTCGCGTATGAGCTTCGCGCGACATTCTCAACCTTCAGCATCGTTCAGATTTCTCCCGACATCTCTGGCCTCAATCAGATTTTGCCTTAGCCTCGCACGCCGTTCTCACTCTCGTTCACGCCCTCGGTTCAAATCGTTGTTCTCTCACGGTGCTCATTTTGCAAACAAATTGTTGTGTATCTCTCTCAGCTCCATATCTCTATTCTTGCTCTCCGTAGATCTCAGAGACTTGCTCAATATTTATAACTAATCAGTGAGTTTTCTTTTCTTCGGTTTCTTATATCTTTGATTAAGTTAGTTTCCATTTCTTTGATTTCCTATTTGATGGAAATATATTTGAATTCTCTTTCTATTTGATTGATTTATCGATTCTATTCATAGTAGAATATCAAGAAATTTGAATGTAATCTACTGTGAGCTTTAACTTTGATTTTTCCATTTATCATTTGATTTCATATTTGAATTTGAATGTAAAATATGTCCACTTAAAGGAGGAGAAAAATGATTTTCATGAATTCCAATGAGTTAGGATTTTGATTTTTTTCTGATTTAATATTTTTGTGTGTTGTTTTTTGAATATTAATTTCTAGTAGTGATACTTCTTTTTCTTTTTATTTCTTTTTCTATCATCGTCATAATATTACATCTATTATACCACCTTCTATATTACTATCTATCTCAAAGTATTAATTAATTTTTGGATGTACACTAAACTGTTTTTTTTTTCTCACTCGAAACATAGTTATCGGATGATTAAATTTATTGACCTAAGAATTTTATAAAATGGTCACTTTGATAGACGTTATTAACCATTATAATTCAAAACAATGACATTTGTGTTTTTTTTATGGTATTTTTGTTAAGTTCAATAGTTCATAACTAACATAATGCATCTTTTAATTCCATAATAATATAATTAAGAAATTTATTTGAATCATTTACAAATAAAATGATTTTTTTACATTTTTTCTTTAAACCATGTGGTTCTTTTGCATTGTTACCAACTTGATTAAAAACTTATAAAATATATATTGTTGGTATAATTATTTATACAATATACTGTAATTCATTTTGAATAAAATACAAATAAATATAATATAAAAAATTGATTTATGTTGTTAACAGTTAAAATAAATTACATCAACTTTTTATATATTTTCTTTATTTATATTTTATTTCCATAATGTATATTTATAATTATATATATACTTCGTAATATTATGTGTGATGTGATGTACGGGTTAATTAATACAATAATTGGACGATGGCGAATTTGTCCCAAATATATTGGTGTATTTACCAAGTTGTTAACAATATGGCATGTTATAGATCATATTCATATGTTATAAATAACATTAAATCATTTGTCCTTTACATTAGTTTAATTTTGGCTTAAATAATTAAAATTTTTATACTTTACTTTTTTTAATGACAAATTGTTTGCAACATTTTTATAATTTTCACTTCGTAATAGATGTTGTAACACCCCAAATTTTATAATAAATTATTTTATTAATTAAATAGAATTTTAAATAATTAATTTGATGATTAATATTATTTTAGAATATATGTTGATAAATTTCGTGGCTAATTTTCGTCATATGAATGCTTTCTATGATGTGCTAGTTTGATACATGTTATATTACATGAGCGATATAAATAATACATATTATATTTTATTAATTATTTGATATATTTTAAAAAAATAATAATAGTATTTTAGCATAATATATATTTTAAAGAAAAAGATTTTATCCGATTTTACGTGTATATAAGTGTAACCAATTAATATAATACTTTTATGTGCTTAACTGATGTTAGGAATACACATAGTTATATTTCAATTATTTATAACTATTTTCTATTTTTAGTTATTTTTTTTTATAAACAATCATCTTGATATAGAATTGATATTGTGTTTGATTTCGTTTAATTTTAAATACTTGTTATGGCATTGTGATTTTATATATATTTATTATGATTTAGTAATTAATATAAAATATTGATGTTATATTTATTTATTTTATAATTTTGACTATTTTCTAATATGATTATATTATTATAATGTGAATATTTTAAGAAATAACTATAACTGTAGTGATTATTTTGAATATGAGAGTTTTTATTATTAATATATTTTAGAAGATTAATTACTTTATTTTATAAAATATTAGTTTTGAAATATTTGTAATATTTAGTAATTAAATTATGTTATAAAAAAATGTTAAAACATTAGTTTTAGTAATTATTGGTTTTATTTAAAAATAAATAAAGGGACCAATTGGTTGGACCCATGTGTGAACCCTAATTGTTAATAAAATAAAACAAACAAAAAAGGGAAGGGAGTTGGAAGGGCAACCGAAAACCAAAGAGGAAACACAACAATAACCCTATCTTTTGACACCGATTATCGATAACTGTTCCAAAAAACTTTCTCTATTTTTGCTCAAATTTGAGTATGTTACTTCATTCATTTAACTCGTCAATTAAACATAATTTTCTAGATTTTTAACAACCCCAATTTCTCTCTAAAATACCCGACTTCTTCGTTTGTAGAATTCCTTATTTTGCACCATTGTCCTTCACCGTAACTCCGATTTGAGTGAAACCAAGGCCAAAACGACTGTGTGAAAAGTGGCTATAATATCCACTGATTGGTTTTCTGATTTATGGTAATTTTCTTTGACCGATTTTCGAATTTAGTTTTTAAGAATATCTCCTCATAATTTAATTTTGACGTTTACCCATAAATTGTCGTGTTAGATCGATTGAAGGACAAAGAGTCAAAGAACAAAGACTGTTTGGGTGTCGAATCGTATTCATAGTTGAAAGCGTCAAAATAAGGTAAGGGGTGAGAGAGCGTTTGAATTCATGAGTATAATATATTGTGAGATGAACGGGAAAACTGTATTTCCTCAACGACTCATCCGGGGCTCGCTATGTATGGCAGTAGCCCTTTGAGGGATAAATTAATTAATTTACAAATATGGAAATTCTGAGATTAAAATATAGAATAAAAATATTTGTAGGGTATTGATTGATTTAATTTCTTTGGATGTGTGAAATTGATATTATTGTGATATTGGGTGTCGAATTAAATTTATATATATATATATATATATATATATATATGTGTGTGTGTGTGTGTGTGTGTGTGTGTGTGTGTGATTAGATGAATTTATATGGTGTGATAACAAAAGATTGATGTGTTGTGATAATTTTATGGGATGATGATGATGTATGATTAATATTTATGATGTTATAAATTGTGATAAGTTTATGTGATGATGTTTGATTGATGATAGTGATGCTATATATTTGTGAGGAGTTTATATGATGATGATGATGATGTATGATTAATGATAGTGATGTTCTAAACTATGATGAGAATAGTGAATTAACTCCATAGTTGATGAAATAATAGTGATTTTCAGCTATTTTAAACATTAAATAAAATCAGGACTATAGAATTATTATTATTTTATAAATAAATAAAAATGAAACTCAATATTATTTCTTTAAAATAATCAAATGTAATTTTATAAATATTCAAAACTTACATGGTTAACTCGCTTAATTAAATAAGCCACTTCAATAAGATGAGATGGTGACAATTTTATAAAATATAAGAATTGTGTACGCAGGTTTTTAGATTCCTACGCCCTAACGCTTTAAAGGTTCTCTTCTTCAAGACTTTCTTCATCTCATTTTTATCGTCACCCAACGTCTCCATGTTATCTAATAATGGTTGATATATAGCAATCATTTTTAATCTATATCGTGTTAAAATGATTCTTTATCATTTTGTTTAGAGACTAGATATGAACTTGCATTTTTTTTTTCTTTTAAATTTTGCCTTAGTTAAATATATGTTACAATATTTCTCTTGATTTTTTTATCATTTAACAAAAAATAGTAATATGATTTATAAGAATTAATATATGTTACAATAAAATACATGTTTCATTTTATACAATAGGGCACAAAACAATAATGAAAATAATAACAATAAAGAAGAGAACAATGATATACTGTTGTTAAATTACTCTTAATTAATATGAATACGACACACTAGGACAATAAGTAAATAAATAAAAAAAAACAATGAATACAGCATGATGATTTGTTAAACATGACAAATGTATGAGTGTGACTACTATATCATGTTACATGTGTTGAACATTGTAACAACATTGATTCATGGATGCAGGCACATAATTTTTATAAGTTGTTATTGATTGTGTTTTTTTTTTATGTTTGTATGATGAAGAATTACAAGTTGTTGATTGTATTTTTTAATGTTTGTATCATACAATATTATGATTCAATTGATTGTGTTTTTTTTATTCTAGATATTTGATATCTCGAGATCATTTCATTCATATCAAATTAAAGAAGTTCAAGAACGTTGTGTGGATTTTATCTTGAAATTAATTAAAGAAAATGACAATATTAATGTAGGTATATTGAATATTAATGTGATTTTGTAATTTAATTAATAAACATCTAAATCATTTTATCATTTTGTTAGCATTAGTTAGAAATGAGAGTTTGTGTATTGTATATTTTATATGAACATCTTATATTGTATGTATATTTTATATGAACATTTTATATCGTATATTTTGGTTATTAAACGATTATATAAAATTGTGGTTTTTAAGTTCAAAACTCTTATTTGAAATTTAATACGAAGTATATATATATATATATATATATATATATATATATATATATATATATATATATATATATATATATATATATATATATATCAAGAGCATAAAAATAAAATGAGAAATTAAAAAAAAAAAAACAAATTATTTTAATCATATCTATTAAGTCAATTGATCGAAAGATATGGTTTAAAAAGTTGATTTGTTACACTGAATTTATGATGTTTAAGTCGGTTAAGTTAAATTGACTTACCATGGCAAAAATCTGCTAAGTCAATTCATGAAACGAGTTAAAAAATAACATATTTTTTGACTCGGACACTGAACTGACTTAAAATGTATATTTTAACCGACTTAAAATGATAAAATTCTACTAGTGAATGGCTAATTCGAGAATAATGAACCATCAAAACGCCTATTGAGCCATTGAAGAGTTATTAAGGTAAGTAAAATGTTTTTAGACTTTGACAAGTCACATATGATTATTATTAATAATTTAAATTTTATTTTATTTTTTAAATATTGAGGTGACAAGTCACATATGATTATTATTAATAATTTAATTTTTTTTATTAATTTTTTATTTATTTAGAATTTAAAAAAAAAGTGATTTGAACAGTATATTTAAAAAACAATATTTATGAAAATTTACTTAAAAATAAATGAAATTATTTCAAATTCATTTGTTACTGAATAAGAAAAAGTAATTTTGACATTCATTAAGTTAGATATTATTTTTAAAGAAGTTAATATGATAAAAGTTTTTTTTAATGAAGAAATTCTCAAAATAGCTTTTTATTTTAGTGATTTTTTGAATTATTTTACTATTCAAAAAAATTGTAATAAATAGATAAAATATAATTTTTTTAAAAACTAATAAATTAATTTTGACCGTTCTTTTTTCTTTTGTATGAAGATTGATTGCTGGATCGTGCGATGGGATCTTTCTAGGGAGGGTGTTAGAAATTAAGCATAGACAACTTAAAAAGTTTTATTTATTGATGAAAAAAAATAAAATTTCAATTGTACAAAATATACAAGAAAATTAATAAATTATAAGATATGCCACAATTTAAAATTTTCAAATAGATTTAAAAATAACTTTTACTTCTAAAGAACTCCTCGATATATGAAATAAATTTTTCAATAAGACTTATTTTATATTTTACTTGGTTAAAAGATATTTAAAGTTCAATAAATTGAATAAAAAAGTCACATGATCAAATTTTATTACAAAATTCACAATATATATATATATATATATATAAATTATAATAACATACTACTAGTATTGAAAAAATTATAAAAATTTGGGGGACTATGGACATGGTTTCTAGTGGTTTTATTTACTTTACAAATTCAAATGTTTTTTTTATATATATAAATTTAAATGGTTTAGTCTGTGACCTTTTTAAATTCCAATGGATTGGTATTTGGGTAAGTGGTTTTATTTTGCACTATATATAGGATATTTTCTCTTAGCATATTCAAGCATCCTGTTCAATAATGATTATAAATTTAAATTCTTGTTTTTTATATTCAAATTTTTAAAAAAAGAACTTTTTTGTTTGATGAGTGAGGAAAATCTAGTATTTATTGAAAATTTAAGAATATTTTTAGGTTTGAGGAAGATGATGAATTATTTTATTTTTATTAAAAATATTTTAAAAAATAAAAATTATTAATAATAATTCTAGATGAATTTTCACCTGGATTTTTTTCAATAAAAAAATGGTTAATTAATTGTACATGTATTGAAACATCAAAAAAGAACAATAAAAAAAAAAGTATACAACCTCAATCTTATTATTTTTCATTCAAGCAATAATTATAATATTTGCTTTATTTTACATTTCTTACAACATTAGTTACTCCATAAGCATGAGATATATGGTATGCATCTAGTTTTCAATCGAGGAAATCTTTCCACACCCACCACCCCCTTTTCCCTTTCCCGCACCCTCCTTTGTCTTTCCTCCACCGTTGTGAGTCTTAGGTGTAGATGGCTTTCCAGGTCTTCGACCACCATCAAACTTAGTTAACAATGGCATGTCTTTGGATGTCTCAATTGCCATAGCAGAGAAAATAAATAATGCACAAAGGATACACAAAGTAAAAGCCTTGGTTTTCATGGTTGCTACAATTTCTAAGAGTTTAATTGTTGTGGAACATATAAATATATTTGACAATATAAATAGGTATGAAATGCAAAAGGAGATTTATGAAATAATATATTGTTTAATTGGCTTTCGATAATATTGAGTCATCAACACCTATAGAGCCATTGAAAGGATATTGAGGTAAGTAAAGTTTTTAAACTTTGACGTCTAGGAGTTGACTATTATTTTATCAACTATGGAGTTAATTAAATTTAGGATTAATTTTCTTTATATGATGTTTAAATTTTGTACATGTTAAACTAAATGATAATATTCTATAAAGATGATGTATTTTATGTGATTACTTTGAAAAATATTATAGTAATAACTATAATTATTATTGTGTTATCACAGTTATGATTAAAATTAGATTTATCTACGTTAAGGAAAAATAATATTATGTTAAAATGAGTGTTTAGGAGATAACGTTTGTAGCGTAGATAAATAAAATAAATTATTTAATAATGACTTTTAGAAATACTAGAAAATGAATTTTGGACGAGACAACTATTTACACTCTTATTTTCTACTTCTGCATATTAATTTGCACTATTACTGGTTGGACTTTTATTCCCTACACCTGTTGCGAGGACAAATCTACCCTGCACCCCCATACCTAAACTTGCCACTCCTCAAGACACATGGAAATACAATTTTACCCTTTTAACTATTTATCATAAGTTTCAAAATTGATAGTTTCGGAAGTTTCAAATTTTGAAACTTTCCGAATTTTAAAATTTTCGAAATAAGGATTACATTTTTAAAATTTGGAAAGTTTCGAAAGTTTCTAAATTTGGAAATTTTCAAAATAAGGATTACGTTTTGAAAATTTGAAATGTTTCGAAAGTTTCCAAATCTGGAAAGTTTGAAAGTTTAAGAAATTTTGGAATTTTTTATTTTCGAAAGTTTCGAATTGTTCTAAAGTCTCAAAAAATTTAGAAATTGACATGTCGAAACTTCCGAATATTCTAGAGTGAGCGGTGAAAAAAATGAAAAATTAAAAAGGTTGAAGGGAAAAATTGTATTTTTCACGTTGGTTGAGGGTGACAGGTTTAAATGTGGAGGTGGAGAGCAGAATGCTCTGCTGCGAGTTGCTCATTACACTCCTATTTATGCCTCAGACTTTATTACCTTGTGTTGGGTCCTACAGTTTTACTTTTTCCTATACATCTGCTATTTGCAACCCTTCCGTCTGCAATTAAAAAAATAAAAATTGAAAACAGATTAATGGCAACCAAATTGCAGCAAATCTTTTTTCTCTCAAATTCACTCCCAACAATTCTTTGTTATTTAAATCAATCTCAACCACTGTCCCACACAAAATCGGCCACCGAATATATTTTTGGTTTCAATTTTATCGATAATGACTCATTTTCATCATAACTTATAACTTGAAATATAATATTTTTGAAACTCTTTAACTCAATTTTATCAATCATGACTTCAATTTTAATTTGCCACATTATACTCTTTTAAAGGTACTTTGGAAAAATAACATTTACGTAAGTAAGTGGATTATAACTTAAAAGTTAAGGTGGCTAATGAGATAAATTTAATGACTATATAAAAAATAAATAAATAAAACCTATAGGCATAAAAGGAAATTGAGAAAAATTTAAAAGAGTAATTTTTTTTTTTATCGTGTCAATAACTATTTTTTATTGACACCGTATGATAATTATGTTTATCAAAAGTCGAGAATTATGTTTATTATTAAATAAATTATCAAGCAACCTCGTAGTTGTCGAAGTTTAAACACTTTACCCACCTCAATAACCCTTCAATGACTCAATATTCTCAAAAGCCAATTAAATAATATATTATTTAATAAATCTACTTTTGATTTTCATACCTATTTATCTTGTTGAGTATATTCATATGTTTTACAACAATTAAATTCTTAGAAATTATAGTGATAAAAATCAAAGATTTTAATTTGTGTTTCCTCTGTGCATTGTTTCTTTTATCTGTTGTTGCAACAGAGACATTAAAAGAAGGTAAACAATATACAAAAGAGTCAAAGAAAAATGTTTTGGTAGATAAGCTTGATTGTGGGCGAAAACCCATAGACACAGAATCTTTTGATCATTATACCGTTGGTAATGCAACTAAAAGGATGATGGAACACGAAGCAAGGAAGAAGCGAGCAAAGGAATGGGATATAGCTCATGAAAAGATGATGGAGAAGCAGAAGGAAATAGCTTTGACAGAGGAAGCAGATCAAAAGGAAAAAGCTTTGGTAAAGGAAGCAAAGCAGAAGGAAATTGCTTTGGCAAAGGAAGCAAAGCAGAAGGAAATAGCTTTGGCAAAGGAAGAAAAGCAGAAGGAAAAGGAAGCAAGCTGAAGGAAATAGCTTTGGCAAAGGAAGCAAAGCAGAAGGAAATATCTTTGGCAAAGAAAGCAAAGCAGAAGAAAAGAGCTTTGGTAAAGGAAGCAAAGTAGAAGGAAAAACTTTGGCAAAGAAAGCGGCAAGGGAAGAAATGTAACACCCCAAATTTTATAATAAACTATTTTATTAATTAAATAGAATTTTAAATAATTAATTTGATGATGAATATTATTTTAGAATATATGTTAGATAAATTTCGTGGCTAATTTTCGTCATATGGATGCTTTATACGATGTGCTAGTTTGATACATGTTATATTACATGAGCGATATAAATAATACATATTATATTTTATTATTTAATATATTTAAAGAAATAATAATAGTATTTTAGTGTAATATATATTTTAAAGAAAAAGATTTTATGCGATTTTACGTGTACATACATGTACCCAATTAATGTAATATTTTCTGTGCGCATGATTGATGTTAAGTATGTACATAGTTATATTTCAATTATTTATAACTACTTTCTACTTTAAATTATTTAATTTATAAATAACTATCTTGAAATGTTAGAAATATTGTGATTGATTTCCTTTACTTTTATGTATAACATATGACATGATGATTTTATACATCTTTATTGTGATTTAGTAATTAATATAAATTGTTGATGTTATATTTATTTAATCGTTTTCACTATTTTATAAAGATGATAGTATTTTTATGGGTTGATTTTGAGAAATATTATAGTAATAATTATAGTTATTATAAAAATGTGTTTTATGGGTTAGATCCATATAGAAGAATAAAACCTAATTAAACATATTATTAAAAAAATAAATAAATATCCATATAATTGTTTCTTTAAAATAAATTGAAAAATAAATAATAATGATACATTAAAATATATAGGACAAGCTAAATTATAGAATCAGATTGATATATGTAAGGTAGGCATGGGCTGTTAACTAATTTTACAAATATTTAGATGAGTTTGTTAGGTTTTGCTAATATTTAGATGGGTTTGTTAGGTTTTGTTGCTTATTTTCTATCTGCCGCTTTCCAAAACAAAAACATAAATAAAGAGACCTTGTGAACCCTGATTTGTACTAAAATAAAACAAAACAAAGAAAAGGGAAGGGAGTTGAATGGGAAGCCATAGAACCAAAGAGTAAACACTACAACAACCTATCGTTTTTGACACTGGTGATCGATAACTGTTTCGTAAAAGCTTCTTCGTTTTCATCCAAATTTGAGTATGTTATTTCATTCATTTAACTCGTCAATTAAACATAATTTTCCAGATTTTTAACGACTCCAATTTCTCTCTAAAATACCTGACTTCTTCGTTTGTAGAATTCGTTATGTTGCACCGTTCTCCTTAACCGTAAGTCCGATTTGAGTGAAACCAACGCCAAAACGACCGTGTGAAAATTGACTATATTATCCACTAATTGGTTTTCTGAGTTATGGTAATTTTTTTTGACCGAATTTCGAATTTAGTTTTTAGAGTATCATCGAGTTAGATCGATTGAAGGACAAAGAGTCAATGAACAAAGGTTAGTTGCTCGTGGAATCGCATTCGTGTGTGAAAGCTTCAAAATAAGGTAAGGGGTGAGAGAGCGTTTGAATTCATGAGTATAATATATTGTGAGATGAATGGGAAAACCGTATTTCCCAACGATTCATCCGGGGATTGCCACGTACGGCAGTAGCCCTTTGAGAGATAAATTGATTAATTTGAAATATGAGAATTGTGAGATTAAAATGTGAAATAGAAATTTTTATAAGGTGTTGATTGATTTAATTTTTAATACTTGTGTGGTAGTTGATATTTGTTATTATTGTGATGTTGGATGTTGAATGAAATTATGTGTACATGTTTGCTTAGATGAAATTATGTGATGTGATAATAAAATATGGATGCATGGTTTGATATATGCTTACGTGATGATAATGATGATTTTTGATTGATGATAGTGACGTTATAAAATTGTGATGAGTTTATATGATGATCATGATTATTTATGATTAATGATATTATAGAATTGTGATGAAAATATCGAAGTACCCCATACTTGATGAGATAGTAATGATTCTTAAATATGGTGCTCTTAATGGAGTAGTCTAAGCTAACAGGGGGAGAAAATAAATATGGTGAATTGTGAAGTGAAGATTATTTTGTCATCATATAGGTAGGGCCTAACAAGCCTAGTGATTTTGGGGAAGTACAACTGAATGAGCCTGATCGTGGAGGGCTACAGTCGAACTGTAAAGTAAGACTGATAGACCTTGGGGGTACACGTAGTGGGGAATTCCTAAGTGGATTAGTGGGTTATTCCCTAAGGCCGGGAGCTACCGTGCAACACAAGAGTACCCCGACCGTCGCGTATATGTGTCTCGGGTTGAGTTGGGGGGATCTATGAGGATTTGGTCATTCATAAATTGTCCGTCCACTCTTGTAGTGGCATAGTATCATGGCCTCCTAACCAAGTACTTCAGAGTTAGAATGGTACCACATTGTGAAGTAGAGTCTAAGCTCATGCATAGCATTGCATTTCCTTGTGATTGTTTTGTTGTGATTGATGTGTTTCAAAGGTAATATTAATTAGATGATTTGATGCATATTATAATGAGATGATTATTTTACTTGAGTGACTTTGATGTTATAGTATGATACTATTTAATTAAATATTTTGATATATTATAAAGTGATTATGATATGGTTCTATTATGATTGTTTGCGTGTTCTTCTTACTCATATTATACTATTAACATGATTTCAAAACTCACCTCCTTCGTTGTTTGTGTTTGACTGGCCGGGCCCTGCGTTTGCGAAATCGCTGTTATTAGAGGTTAATGAGTCTTGAAGTTCAAGTTTGGGAGGAACCCTGCTCTGATAGGTGATACCGGGAATAAGGGTTTTAATTTGTATTTTACTTATTTAATTTGAATCAAATTTTTGTATGAAAACCTTAGAAGTACTAGTAAGTTTTTAGAATTAAATCAAGCAATTATACTTAAATCAAGTTTATTGAGATTAAATTGTTTTATTTGAGTAATAAAATTTGAATTGTTGCATGTGTACTTTGAGAAACGTGATATCCTAAATTAGTTACAAAAGTTTTTATTTTCTTGAAAATATTATTTTATTTATCCGCTACAAATTTTTTAGGAATATGATATAAATTGTTATATATATTGTTTAGGGTGTCACAAGAAAAGCGGAATAAAAGGATAGCAAAGTCAAGGGCAATGGTAATGGAAAGGAAAATGGTATGGGTGGAGGGCAATAGCAATGGGCTGAAATCTCATTCCATGGATATAGAATCTTTTGAAGGAAAATAAAATGAAAGAAAAAAAATAAAGGGAAAAGGTATGGGTCAGGGAGAAATTGGGTATTTTAAGAAGAATAAAGAATTCTCTAAACGGAGAAATCGGGTATTTTAAGAAGAAAATCGAGTTGATAAATATCTGGAAAATTAAGTTTAATTGAATAGCTAAATGAGCAAAACAACATACTGAAATTTGGATGAAAACGGAGAAACTTTTATAGAACAATTATCGATTACCGGTGTCAAACGATAAGTTGTTGTTGTGTTTACTCTTTGGTTCTACGGATGTTCTTCGAGCTCCCTTCCCTTTTCTTTGTTTTATTTAATTAACAATCAGGGTTCATATAGTCAAACCCATTGGTCTCGTTATTTATGTTTTACTATTATTATTTTTATTTTGTTAAAATAAAATTAATAATTTTTTAATATTCCTCCAAACACCATTTAGTTTTTCAAACATTATTAATATTTTATAAATTAGAGTAATTAAAATAATAAATATATAAAAAAAAAATATATTACTATGACTGAAACTTTCACATTCAAAATAATCCCTACAATTATACTTATTTCTCAAAATATGCATATTATATTAATACCATCATATTAGAATATAGTCAAAATTATAAAATAAATAAATATAACAATAATATTTTATGTTAATTACAAAATCATAATATATATATATATATAGATAAAATCACAATTCCAAAATAAGTATACAAAAACAAAAAAATAATCAAACACAATATTCCTACGATCTCAAGATAATTATTTATAGAATAAATAATTAAAA
>JBBPBS010000247.1:1888286-1913541 GCA_037974835.1 Cicer judaicum
TACTTATTTATTTATTTATTCATTTACTTATTTACTTATTTATTCATTTACTTATTTACTTATTTATTATTTATTTTATTATTTATTTATGTATTTATTTAATTATCTATTTATTTATTATTTATTTATTAATTTATTCATTTATTTATTTACTTATTAACGTATTTACCTATTTATTTATTTAATTACTTATTTATTTATTATTTCTTTATTCATTTACTTATTTATTTATTTTATTTATTATTTTATTATTTATTCATTTACTTATTCATTTATTTATTATTTATTTTATTTATTCATTTACTTATTTGTTTATTTATTATTTAATTTTTTGTTTATTTATTTCTTTATTATTCATTTATTCATAGTAAGTAATTTATTTGTATTTGGTGGTTGTGTGGCTATAATTCCTTTGCCGACTATTAGAGACGAAAACCGACAAAGAAACGACCCGTTAGCATATCATATTCATTGGACGGAATCTTCAGTCGAGGTAAGGGGTGGGATGAGGTTCGATTTTATGAGTATAAAATAACGTGAGATGAACGGGAATGCTGAAATTCCCAAATGTTCATTCGGGGCTTACTACGTATAGTTGAGCCCTATTGAGTAATAATAATTAATTAATAAAATGTGAATGGTAATAGTGAGGACTAAAATATAATTTAGCAACCTATAGAATTGTCGTGAATTTATATCAAAATTGCATTTTGTCTGATTTTATGAAATCTTATACTGATTGTTAATGTACTTGAATGTTTTTGTCATTTGATTGAATTTGTGATATTACTAAAATGTGCCACCTGTTGAAATTCCTTATTATGTGATTGATGCAATTGGATTGTGTATTGTGAGTAGTGTAAACCAAATATTGTGATTTTATTGTGATTGACTGATAAAGATAAACAATGATGAAATATTATGAAGTCAAATTGATACTTATTGAGTTGTGATGACCGAGTAAGTTTGAGACATGTGTTGTAGATTTTGGAGTTAGGATTATTTTGTCATCATATAGGGAGGGTTTGACAAACCTAATGATTCGGGGAAGTACAACTGAATGAGCCTGATCGTGGAGGGCTATAGTCAAATTGTAAGGTAAGACTGATAGACCTTGGGGGTACACCTAGTGGAGAATTCCTAAGTGGATTAGTGGGTTATTCCATAAGGTCGGGACCTACCGTGCAATACAAGAGTACCCCGACTGTCGCGTATATGTGTCTCAGGTTGAGTTGAGGGGATCTATGAGGACTTGGCCATTCATGAATTGTCCGTCCACTCTTGTAGTGGCATAGTATCATGCCTCCTAACCAAGTACTTCAGAGTAGAATGGTACCAAATGACGAAGTATAGAGTATAGGACATGCATAGCATTTCATTATTGTGATCGTCTTATTGTGAATGAATTTGATAAATCGTTGATATTATACACTTGACTGTTTTTTTGATATTGTGATAATTTGATTGCTTGCGTGTTCTCCTCGTGTATTTTATACTGTTACATAATTTCGATACTCACCCCTCGTGGTTTGTGTTTGGCGTTTGCGACGGACGTAGACGAGTTGTAAGTTGCAGGTGATGACTAATACCATCAGAGAGGCGGAAGCCGTTATGTCTTGGAGACTCTATTTATATGCATTGTATTGATGTTATTTTGAATATTTTTATTTTGGGAATTCCCGCTCTGATAGTGACATCGGGTGGGGACTATATTTACATTGAATTTAAAACATTAGTACGTGTACTTCAAAAAGGATTCTGTTGTTTGATATTATAATTTCGATGTCATTATGTTTGATGGAAATTTTGAATTTATGTGACATGTTTAAGATTATGTGATACTCTTTATCCAAAAAAAAAATTATTTGGGGTTTTAGGGTGTCGCATTAGTGGTACCAGAGCTGGTCTGTCCAATCAAACCGTAAATGTGTTATGTGTTTGCTATGTTTCCTTGTGTACTCTGTTATGTATTTTGTAGTTATGGTCATTATTGTGTTAGTGTTGTAGAACTAAGTTAGTTTCTCACTTCCCTAAGTGTCTCACTATATTCGATTGACTTATCTGATTGATGTAGGTAGTGATGGCTGGTGGAAGGAATGATGTTGCGATTGCTGAGGCTCTAGAGTCCATGGCAGGAGTTATAGTGCAGGCTCTCCAAGCTTTGGATGAGTCCCAACTGCGCAAGCTACTACTCAAGTTGCACAGATTGCTGCTCAAGCTGTTGCTCAAGCTACTAGCTACAGTGGTCGCCAAGGAAATGTGCAAATAAATGAATTCATGGTGATGGATCGATTCAACAAGGCTAACCCCCTATCATTTGAAGGTCACTATAATCCTGATGGAGCTCAAAAGTGGTTGCAAGAAGTTGAGAAAATTTTCAGAGGAGTGGCATGTTCCGAAGGTCAGAAAAGTGCATCTTGGTACCTTTATGTTAACGGAGGAAGTTGAACATTGGTGGGATAATGTCCGCCAACGTTTAGATAATGCAGGGACTACAATTACTTGAGCTATATTCAAGAACATGTTTCTAATTAAGTATTTCCCTAAAGATACCCGTAATAGAAAGGAGATGAAATTTGTTAAATTGGAACAGGGGAATATGTCGGTAGCGGAGTATGCGGCTAAGTTCGAGGAATTATCTAGGTACTATCCACTCTATGTTGGAGAGGCAGGAGAAAAGTCTAAATGCATCAAGTTTGAAATGGGACTCAGGCCAGAGATCAAGAAACAGGTTGGAATGGAAGAGATTCGTGACTTTCCTACCTTAGTGAATAAGAGTAGGATTTATGATGAGGATAGTCGTGCTGAAAGAGCGCATTACCGAAACACTGGAACCATGAAGGACAAGAGGCCTATAGATCACAATAGAGGAAAACCTTACTCTTTTTCTCCTAGTAAATTTGGAAGTCGTCTAAATTATCAACAACACAGTTTTTCAGCTGGAAAAGGAGCTAGTAGTGGTAACGGAAACCCCAATGGAGGAGGAGTTAGTAGCGGAAATGGTAACAACATGAGTCAAATCTCGTGCAACAACAATGGTAATAATGGTGGTCTGGCTACTTCTATCCGATGTAGCAGGTGTGGCAAGTAGGGTCACATGACATATGAATGTAGAGATGCTAGAATTACTTGTTTTAATTGTCAACAACAAGGCCACATTAGCACCACATGCCCTTACCCAAGGAAGACTCCACAGCCTGGAAACCAGAGTTCCCAAGCCAGCCGACCTAAATCCAATGGAAGAGTCTTTGCCCTCAGTGGTGCAGGAGCGTCTGAGAAAGACAACTTGATCCAAGGTACATGTCTCATAAGTGATACTCCTTTATTTGTACTATTTGATTGTGGTGCCACTCATTCCTTTGTTTCTCTTGATTGTGTTAGACGTTTAGGACTAAATGTATCTCATTTACAGTATGAGTTGATTGTGAATACCCCAACTAGTGATTCTGTTGATACCTCTAGTGTTTGTCTTCACATTTCTATCCATGTGTGTGGAAGGGACTTTCGAGTTGACTTAGTGTGTCTACCTTTGCGTCTGGTTGATGTGATTCTTGGTATGGATTGACTATCTGCCAACCGTGTCTGCGTAGATTTTTTTAGTAAAACCATTATCTCTCTGATCTCATTTAGTTCCTTATTTAGAAATGATGCACAACTAATTAATGATTTTTATAAACAAATGTCAAGGTGAAAACTCATCTTGAATTATTAATAATAATTTTAATTTTTTACAATAAATTTTATAAAAAATAATGCAATTCATCATCATCTTATTTCAATAAATATTATAATTTCTATGTTAATATGTTATTATAATATTGAAATTACAATTTTTTTATATAAAATTTACTTTTATTGTGTACACTACTAGCCCCACAGAATATTTAATTCATAAAAAAATTGTTTCATAATTAATGACTTTTTTCTAATAAAAAATTGTCTTACAATCGAAAAAAGCATTCCCAATTATTATATAAATATACGAAAGTAGAAGTGTGCGATCAAGTTCCAAGTTGATATAGGAGGAAGTAATATTGCTAAAATTCTTAATTTCAGACCAGTTGTTGAATTTTTTATTTGAATTTGGTGTATTCTTTTCTAATAGATTATTCATCTGAATGTGTGTATATTAACCATGCTAGACCTCTTTGCATTTATATTAACCATGCGTTACTAATGTTAGAGCAAATTTGTTTTTATCTTTACCTGTTGTCTTATTGTTGCCATTTTGTATGGTTGTTTCATGTGTAAGCTTAAAGCACACTTACATTTATTATAGCTTGTATAACATGTACATGCATGCCGTAATGGTACTTTATTTTATTTTATTTAATCATACTCTTTTAAATTTAACGTATAATACTTTTTGAGTTTTGTGTAATAAAATAATATATCACGATTAATGAATAACTAAAATGTTTTTTTATGTAATTCAGTAATTTATTTTGATGGACTTTTGGTTGTACACATTAGATTTTATAAATTTAAGTTTTTTTTTCAACTCTTATATTAACACAACTTTAGTTTTTATATATATGTTTAATACTTCTTTTTCTCTTTATTTATTTTTCTATCATCATCATAATATTACATCTATTATACCACCTTCTATATTATATCTATCGCAAAGTATTAATTATTTTTTGGATGTACACGTTTTTTTTTTCTCACTCGAAACATAGTTATCGGATGATTAAATTTATTGACGTGAGAATTTTATAAAATGGTCACTTTTGATAGACGTTATTAACCACTATATTTCAAAACAATGGCATTTGTGTCTTTTTTATGATATTTTTGTTAGGTTCAATAGTTAATAACTAACATAATGCATCTTTTAATTCCATAATAATATAATTCAGAAATTTATTTGAAATATTCACAAATAAAATGATTTTGTTACATTTTTTCTTTAAACCATGTGGTTCTTTTGCATTGTTACCAACTTGATTAAAAACTTATAAAATACATATTTTTGTTATAATTATTTATACAATATACTGTAGTTCATTTTGAATAAAATACAAATCAATATAATATAAAAAATTGATTTATGTTGTTAAAAGTTACTAAATTACATCAACTTTTTATATATATTTTTATTTATATTTTATTTCAATATTGTATATTTATAATTATATATATACTTCGTAATATTATGTGTGATGTGATGTACGGGTTATGACATTTGTTATTAATAAAGAAAACAATAATTGGACGACAATGGCAAATATTTTGTCCCAAATATATTCGTGTATTTTCCAAGTTGTTAACAATATTGCATGTTATAGATCATATTCCTATGCTATAAATAACATTAAAATGCATCATTTGTCCTTCACTTTAGTTTAATTTTCGCTTAAATAATTTAATTTTTTTATAATTTACTTTTTTTGAATGACAAATTGTTTGCAACATTTTTATAATTTTCACTTCGTAATAGATGTTGTATTGGTATGATAGAATATGAAAATACATTATTCTCATATTTATAAGTTTTGGGTAAAATACACATGTCTTGTTTTAAGTTTAATCTGATTTTTACTTTTTTCAATTTTTATCATCTTCTTCTTCCTCTCCACCAACATCAACACCATATTTAAAAAATCTAAAATTCAAAATTAGTAAAATATTGATTATGTGAATTAGAAAAAATCAAAAATCAAAATTTATCATTTCAACAAAAATTAAAAAATCACTGTGTTAAAAAAGAGAAACTCCCCTATATATTCCTAAAAAAATTTCTAGTAATTTGTGTTTTAATGGAGTCTTTTACTCAACTCTTTTTAATATTCTATATTTTTTGAACAAACTAGTAGTTGATTTTTTTTCTATGGTTTCAAAAAGGATTTAGGTTTCAATGACATGTTATTCCTTCTTCCCACAAAATCAATTGAACTCTTCATATTCTTTCATATTCTTTATGATCAACCTTCATCATAAACTTAAAGAAAAAATATCCAAAAACTCTAAATTAAAAAACAAAGCAAATATAAAATTAAAACTTAAAAACTAAAAAAATAAAAAAGAATATAAACATCTTGGAACAATAGATTAAGAGGAAAATAATGGAAAATAAAATTTACAAATCAAACAAAATATATCATAAAGAACTAATTCAAAAAATTAAAAACATAGTGGGTTAACCCGAGAGATGGATCAAAATTAAAGAATAAAAATGAGTTTTTTTTTTGTCTCCATTAGAATAATTCTAAGAATTTTTTTTTGAATTTTTATTTTTAATAAAAATTAATTAAAAAACATATTTATTTTTAACTTAACTACATCAATATTGTTATGCATACGTCGTATCGTATCGTTACAAACGTGTCGTAATTTTTAACCGAACTAACAAATAATGAAATTTATATAACTGAATCATAAATTAAATGCTAACGTTTCTAACTGATTAAAAATTAAAGGACTAAATTAAATAAAAAATATAAAAGAAAATAAACATGATCTAAATTAAACTTAAAAGACTAAAAGTGTAATTTATCTTGTAATGAACTATTTTACTTTTAATGATTATATATGATTATTATGTCTTTACAAAAATCTAGAATTATGTTTATGATTAAAGACATTATCAAAGAACTTAGTGAACTCCTAGTCGTCAAAGTTTAAAAACTTTACTTACCTCAATATTCTTTCAATGGCGGGTTTTTCACTCAAATATCACCTTTTTAAAATGTATATACCAAAATGCTACACTTCTAAAAGTATATATCAAAATGCCACGTTTTTTTCCCCAGTTGCTGGTCGCAACCTGGGGGTGCGACCTCCTGTTAACTTTTTTTTTTCACTTCTTCACATGGTCGCATCCTGGGGATGCAACCTCCTACTGCCAAATTCAAAAAAATTTGTTTCTCATTTTGCCCTTCAGTATACTACTATGTTATTGTTATATAATTAGTTAGTTAAAATAATTATTAATTAGTTAAAATAATTAATCATTAAATTAATTAGTTAAAATAATAAAAATAATTATTTTATTAATATTATATAAATGTTAATAATTATAATAATAATAATAATAAAAAGACAATTGTATTAATAAAATAAAAATAAAAATACATTAAATTAAAAGAAAAAACACATTAAAATTAAAATTAAAATTAAAATTAAAATACATTAAAATAAAAATACCTGATGTGTACAAAGTGGAAACAGTACTAAAAGTATACAGTGAAGCGTTCCAACCGATACCAAACGAATGATATTGGCCACAATATGAAGGTGTGAAGGTGTGTCACAATCCACTAATGCGGAGAGACAAGAAAGGTCGTCCAAAGACCAAACACATTAGAACTGAAATGGACATTACGGATAAAGTCCCAAGAAAGTGCGGATTATGTCGGGTATCTGGTCATACTAAGAAACATTGTCCAAACGCTGCTGGCACATCCACTCAAAATTGATGTATTTTGTTTCTTTTGATTTAATGTCATTTTATTTTAATGTATTTTTTCTTTTAATTTAATGTATTTGTATTTTTAATGTATTTTTATTTTTATTTTTATTTTAATGTATTTTTATTTTTATTTTATTAATACAATTGTCTTTTTATTATTATTATTATTAACATTTATATAATATTAATAAAATAATTATTTTTATTATTTTAACTAATTAATAATTATTTATTTTAACTAATTAATAATTATTTTAACTAATTAATTATTTTTATTATTTTAACTAATTATTTTAACTAACTAATTATATAACAATAACATAGTATACTGAAGGGCAAAATGGGAAACAAATTTTTTTGAATTTGGCAGTAGGAGGTCGCATCCCCAAGATGCGACCATGTGAAGAAGTGAAAGAAAAAAAAGTTAATAGGAGGTCGCACCCCGAGGTTGCGACCAGCAATTGGGGGAAAAAAAGGTGGCATTTTGATATATATTTTTGGGAGTGTGGCATTTTGGTATATACATTTTAAAAAAGTGATATTAGTGTGAAAATCCCTTCAATGACTCTATAGGTGTTGATGGCTCAATATTATCCAAAGTCAATTAAACAATATATTATTTAATAAATCTCCTTTTGCATTTCATAACTATTTATATTGTCAAATGTATTTATATGTTCCACAACAATTCAATTCTTATAAATGTAGAAAGATTCGCTTTTTTTTTTTTTGTTCTTTTTTTATGTTTCAATACATGTACAATTAATTAACCATTTTTTATTGAAAAAATCCAGGTGAAAATTCATCTAGAATTATTATTAATAATTTTTATTTTTCAAAATATTTTTAATAAAAATAAAATAATTCAACATCATCTTCCTCAAACCTAAAAATATTCTTAAATTTTCAATAAATACTAGATTTTCCACACACATCAAACAAAAAAGTTTTTTTTCAAGAGATTTGAATATAAAACACAAGAATTTAAATTTATAATCATTATTGAACAGGATGCTTGAATATGCTAAAACAAAATATCCTATATATAGTGCAAAATAAAACTACTTACCCAAATACGAATCCATTGGAATTTAAAAAGGTCACAGACTAAACCATTTAAATTTATATATATAAAAAAACATTTGAATTTGTAAAGTAAATAAAACTACTAGAAACCATGTCCATAGTCCCCCAAATTTTTATAATTTTTTCAATACTAGTAGTATGTTATTATAATTTATATATATATATATATATATATTTTTTTTTTTTTGTGAATTTGGTAATAAAATTTGATCATGTGACTTTTTTATTCAATTTATTGTACTTTAAATATTTTTTAACCAAGTAAAATATAAAATAAGTCTTATTGAAAGATTTATTTCATATATCGAGGAGTACTTTAGAAGTAAAAGTTATTTTTAAATCTATTTGAAAATTTTAAATTTTGGCATATGTTATAATTTATTAATTTTCTTGTATATTTTGTACAATTGAAATTTTATTTTTTTTCATCAATAAATAAAACTTTTTAAAGTTGTCTATGCTTAATTTTTAACACCCTCCCTAGAAAGATCCCATCGCACGATCCAGCAATCTTTCGTCATACAAAAGAAAAAAGAACAGTCAAAATTAATTTATTAGTTTTTTAAAAAAATAATATTTTAAATATTTTATCTATTTATTACAATTTTTTTGAATAGTAAAATAATTCAAAAAAATAATTAAAATAAAAAGCTATTTTGAGAATTTCTTCATTAAACTATTTTTGAGAGCTGTCAGTAAAAAAAAACTTTTATAATATTAACATCTTTAAAAATAATATCTAACTTAATGAATGTCAAAATTACTTTTTCTTATTCAGTAACAAATGAATTTGAAATAACTTCTTTTATTTTTAAGTAAATTCTCATAAATATTTTTTTTTTAAATATATAGTTCAAATCACTTTTTTTAAAATCCTAAATAAACAAAAAATTAATAAAAAAATTAAATTGTTAATAATAATCATATGTGACTTGTCACCTAAATATTTAAAAAATAAAAAAATAAAAAAAATTAAATTGTACATATTTTAAAACATAAATGATCTATAAAAAAAACTATTTTTTATTGATTATATATGACTAGTATATTGTTACAAAAATCTAAAAATGATAGAATTATGTTTATGATTAAAGAAATTATCAAACAAATTAATCAAGGGATTGTCAAAGTTTAAAAATATTTTACTTACCTTAATAACTCTTCAATGACTCAATAGGCGTTTTGATGGTTCATTATTCTCGAATTAGCCATTCACTAGTAGAATTTTATCATTTTAAGTCGGTTAAAATGTACATTTTAAGTCAGTTCAGTGTCTGAGTCAAAAAATATGTTGTTTTTTAACTCGTTTCATGAATTGACTTAGCAGATTTTTGCCATGTTAAGTCAATTTAACTTAACCGACTTAAACATCATAAATTCAGTGTAACAAATCAACTTTTTAAACCATATCTTTTGATCAACTGACTTAATAGATAGGGTTAAAATATTTTTTTTTTTTAATTTCTCATTTTATTTTTATGCTCTTGATATATATATATATTATATCGTATTAAATTTCAAATAAAAGTTTTGAACTTACAAATCACAATTTTATATAATCGTCTAATAACCAAAATGTACGATATAAAATTTTCATATAAAATATACAATATACAAACTCTCATTTCTGACTAATGTTAACCAAATGAAAAAATGATTTAGATGTTTATTAATTAAATTAAAAAATCACATTAAAGAAAAATAATATTATGTTAAAATGAGTGTTTTGGAGAAAATGTTTCTAGCATAGATAAATAAAATAAATTATCTATTAATGACTTTTAGAAATACTAGAAAATGAATTTTGGACTAGACAACTGTTTACATCCTTATTTTCTACTTCTGCATATTAATTTGCACTATTACTGGTTGAACTTTTATTCCCTTGCTGCGAGGACAATTCTACCCTGCACCCCATACCTAAACTTGCCACCCCTCGAGAGACATAGAAATACAATTTTACCCTTTTAACCATTTATCATAAGTTTCAAAATTGATAGTTTCGAAAGTTTCCGATTTTGAAACTTTCCGAATTTTAAAATTTTCAAAATAAGGATTACATTTTTAAAATTTGGAAGTCCTCAAAGTTTCCAAATTTGGAAATTTTTAAAATAAGGATTACATTTCGAAATTTTGGAATGTTTCGAAAGTTTCCAAATTTGGAAAGTTTTGAAAGTTTCAGAAATTTTGGAATTTTCTATTTTCAAAAGTTTCGAATTATTCTAAAGTTTCGAAAATTTTAGAAATTGACATGTCGAAACTTCCAAAAATTCTAGAATGAGCGGTGAAAAAATGAAAAATTAAAAAGGTTGAAGGGAAAAATTGTATTTTTCACGTTGGTTGGGGGTGACAGGTTTAAATGTGGAGGTGCAGGGTAGAATGCTCTGCTGTGAGTTGCTCATTACACTCCTATTTCTACCTCAGACTTTACTACCTTGTGTTGGGTCCTACAATTTTACTTTTTCCTATACATCTGCTATCTGCAACCCCTTTTTCTGCAATTAAAAAAATAAAAATAAAAAATCAGATTAATGGCAACCAAATTGCAGCAAACCTTTTTTCTCTCAAATTCACTCCCAACAATTCTTTGTTATTTAAATCAATCTCAACCCCTGTTCCACACAAAATCGGCCACCGAATCTATTTTCGTTTTCAATTTTATCGATCATGACTCATTTTCGTCATAACTTATAACTTGAAAGATAACATTTTTCAAACTCTTAACTCAATTTTATCAATCATGGCTTCAATTTTAATTTGCCACCTTATTCTGTTTTAAAGGAAATTTTAAATATATAGAGGGGGTGAAGGTAGCAAGAAGAAAACTTTAAACTTAATTAATAGGGAAATCTATCATCCACCCCCTCCCTTCCACAAGTATTACGTAAGTGGATTATAACTTAAAAGTTAAGGTGGCTAATGAGATAAATATAATGACTAAATCAAAAATAAATAAATAAAACCTATAGACATAAAAGGAAATTGAGAAAAATTTAAAAGAGTAATTTTTTTTATCGTGTCAATAACTATATTTTTAATTGACAACGTATGATAATTATGTTCACCAAAAATCTAGAATTATGTTTATTATTAAAGAAATTATCAAGCAACCTCGTAGTTGTCAAAGTTTAAACACTTTACCTACCTCAATAACCCTTTAATGGCTCAATATTCTCAAAAGCCAATTAAATAATATATTATTTAATAAATCTACTTTTGATTTTCATACCTATTTATCTTACCAACTATATTCATATGTTTTACAACAATTAAATTCTTAGAAATTGTAGTGATGAAAATCAAAGCTTTTAATTTGTGTTTTCTTTGTACATTGTTTCTTTTATCTGTTGTTGCAACAGAGACACTAAAAGAAGGTAAACAATATATAAAAGAGTCAAAGAAAAATGTTTTGGTAGATAATCTTGATGGTGGGCGAAAACCCATAGACATAGAATCTTTTGATACATATAAGGACTTTGGTAATATAACTAAAAGGATGATGGAAAAGGAAGCAAAGAAGGAGGGAGCAAAGGCATGGGAAATAGCTCAAGCAAAGATGACGGAAAAGCAGAAGGAAATAGCTCTTGCAAAGAAGATGGAAGAGCGGAAGGAAATAACTCGAAAGATGGTAGAAATCCAGAAGGATATAGCTCTTGCAAAGAAGATGGAAGAGCGGAAGGAAATAACTCGAAAGATGGTAGAAACGCAGAAGGATATAGCTCGTGCAAAGATGATTGAAGAGCAGAAGGAAATAGCTCGAAAGATTAGGGAAGAGCAGAAGGAAATAGCTCGTGCAAAGATGATGGAAGAGCAGAAGGAAATAGCTTTGGCAAAGGAATTAGAGCAAAAGGAAAGAGCTTTGGGAAAGAAATTAAAGCAGAAGGAAATTACTTTGGCAAAGGAAGCAAAGCAGAAGGAAATAGCTTTGGCAAAGGAAGCAAAGCAGAAGGAAAGAGCTTTGGCAAAGGAAGCAAAGCAAAAGGAAAAGCTTTGGCAAAGAAAGCGGCAAGGGAAGAAAAACGGAATAAAAGAATAGCAAAGTCAAGGGCAATGGTAATGGAAAGGAAAATGGTATGGGTGGAGGGAAATAGCAATGGGCCAAAACCCCATTCCATGGATATAGAATCTTTTGAAGGAAAATAAAATGAAAGAAAAAAATAAAGGGAAAGGGTATGGGTCATTGAGAAGGGGAACATATTATTAGTTGTAAAAATAAAGCACACACTATAATCATTGCATGATTGGGTGAATGAATGATAATAATAATTGATGTTTTACATACCATGTATAACTGTTTATGTAAACTTATGTACGTGATTATTTTTATTTTTATTTTTATAACAGATTCGCTTCTTTAATCTCATTTAGTTTGTTTATATGTTGTATTAATTTTGTAGTTCAATTTTTATTGCAGAGTCTTGTTCTTGTTGAGTAGAGCTTTCTCTAATTTGAATTTCCAATATAAATATCAAATATTAAATTTTAATATTTTATATAATTTTCTAAAAATAATAGTATTTTAGTGTCAACATTTTAAAGTATAAGATTTTAGGTGATTTTACGTGCATACGTGTGTTTGTAGTTAATTTGATACTTTCTTGTATGCTGACTAATGTTAAGTGTACACACAATCATATTTAATTATTTTTAAATTTATCTTATTTTATTTAATTATTTTATAAATAATTATCTTGAGATATTAGTAATATTGATATTGATTTTCTTTATTTCTATACAGTTGTTATGATATGATGATTTTTTACATATTCATTTTGATTTAGTAATGAATATACATCGTTGATGTTATAATTATTTATTTTATCATTTCGACTAATCTATAAAGATGTTGTATTTTTATATTATTATTGTAATAATTATAGTTACTATTTTGAGTATATCAGCAAACAGAGTGTATGAATTTTTCGACTAATCTATAAAGATGTTGAAAAATCTATAAACTTCTTTTTCGACTAATCTATAAAGATGTTGAAAAATATATTATTGTAATAATTATAGTTACTATTTTGAGTATGAGAGTTTTGACTAAAATTAGATTTATCTATATTAAGGAAAAATAATATTATGTTAGAATGAGTGTTTTGGAGAAAAAGTTTCTAGCATGGATAAGTAAAATAAAATATTTATTAAAGATTTTAGAAATACTAGTAAATGAATTTTAAACCATACGACTGTTAACATCCTTATTTTTTTACTTATGCATATTAATTTGAGCTATTATTGGTTGGTTTTTTATTTCCTACACATGCTGCCTCAGACTTTACTATCCTATGTTGGGACTTACAGTTTTATTCTTGTACCTCTACATTTTTGTATCTACACCACTCATATTGCAATTAAAAAACTATAAATTGAAAGTCAGGCTAATGGCCGCGAAATAATTTTTCTCTCAATTTCGTTCCCACCAATTCTTTTTTGTTTGATTGATCATAATCTCTGTCCACACAAAATTGGCCACTAAATCCATTTTTGGTGTCAATTTTATCAATCGTGGCTTCGTTTCATAAAAACAAATGCATTTCTTTCGTTGGGCGAGCTATTTTTGGCCAATTCTGATCACCACATTTGTCGTCTCAAAAAATGGTATCATTTTTGGATTTCTCTCGTCGAAACTTTCAAGAAGAACTACTCATTTGCATTTTTCGTTGAAGTTGAAGTGGGACCCTTTTGGCACTCCGACGAGTCGGTGAGACTTTTTTTTTACAGTTTTTCTCATCGTTTTGACTCCACTTTGACTCCCTAAAATTATTTATAATTATTTAACAATTTTTTAAACAACAATTTTTTAAACTCGTTGCTTATTCAAATTCACTCGTTGTACCTTGTCGGTCTACAATTGCAGTTGAAAACTTTCATTGATTTCTGTGTTTGAGAAAACGTCTAAATAAGGTAAGGGTTGAAAGAGTGTTTGTATTCATGAGTATAATATATTGTGATATGAACATGAAAACTTTATTTCCCAACAATTCATTCGGTTCTCGGTACGTACAGCAGTTGCCTTTTGAGGGATACATGAATTAATGTGCAAATATCGAAAATATGAAATAGAAATATTTACAAGGTGTTGATTGATTTAATTTCATTAAATGTGTGCTATTTGATATTGTTGTGATATTGAGTGCCAAATGAATTTTATGTATATGTTTGATTAGACGGGTTTATGTAATGTGATGATAAAAGGTTAATTTATTTTGGTAAACTTATGGGATTATGATGATGTATAATTAATAGTTTTGTGATTAGTTTATGTGATGAGATATGATTAACGATAGTAATATTGTGAATTTGTGATGAGAATATTGAAGTAACCCCATAGTTGGTGAAATTGTTGTGATTCCAATTTGTGTTTGAGATGATGGTCTTAATGGACTATCATAGGCCAACGAGAGAAGAAAATAAATATTAAATGGAGATTATTTTATCATAATATAAGTAGGGTCTGACAAAATTGAATGAGCCTGATCATGGCAGTCTGCTGTTGAGCCTTAAGGCAAAATTGTTAGACCTTGGAGATAATCTGATGGAGAATTCCTAGGTGACTAAGAGGTAGCACTCCAAATGTCGACAGCTATCATCCAAATGTCGACAGCTATCATGCATATATGTGTCTCGGATCGAATTGAGGGTGAAGTTGTAATGTCGATTTACAAGGAATGGGTTTTGAATTGTAAATGTTTCTATTTAAAAATTCCTAAAAAACTTAAGGATTTAACTCAAGAATGATCTTGGTTACGAAAACACAAAACAGAGAACATTATTGGTTAGCTTGAAAACAAAAATTCAGTTTATATTTTAATTCAAGTAATCAATCAAACTTAATAAATAAGGAGATAAGAGAACTAATTTATGTGAATTAAAATATGTGAATAAAAGTATTCAGCCTTTGAATACTTTTTAAATCTGTTTGACTAGGATGGTTTATTCGTTCATGATTAGTCTTATCTTGGGTTTAATGATCCTTTATGGTTCACATAAATTTATTGATGTTAAATCTTTGATCTGGAGAATGATGATGAACTTCTACAAATATAAGGAGATTGATACTGAGCTTCTACAGAATTGTGGAGATTGATAATCGATCTAGACTGTCAGTCTTGTACTTTCAAGAGATTGATGATCAATCTTAAGGTTCAGTGTTCGTTCATTCTAGATGACTTCTCGATCAATGTGGATGACTTTGTACATACCAAAATTGATTAACTTTCTTGACAATTAAGTTGGAGAAGTTTCATACTTGTTTTATCTTTTTTGATTCATGAGTTTTTATCTTAGTGATTCGAATGCCTTCTTTGATTAGAATGAATAATACTTGTTCCTTGCCAAGTACTGATAACATTAGCATCAAATTCAGAGGCTGAATCTTTTATGTACTAGTGCAGATTGATTAATCTTGAGGTTGTGATGATCAGTCTTGATCTTGGAGAACATTCTTGGTTTTATCCAGGATGTTCTTGTTTCTTTATCTGTTCAGTTTTTATCTGATTTATTTGCTTTGCTTGATTCCTATCTTTGAATTACTTAACTCAAAAGCACAAGTTAAATTAACATAACATTTTAAAATCATAATTAATATTCTTAATTAACCTTTATTCATTTTCATCAAAACTTTAATTTGAGAGTTTGTCTTAACAGATGGGATCTATGAAGATAGAACCAATTTGAATTGTCCGTCCACCGGGAGAGTGTCATGGTATTAGAAATACTAGAAAATGAATTTTGGAACATACGACTGTTTACACCCTTATTTTTTTTACTTCTGTATATAAATTTGAGCTATTATTAGTTGGACTTTTATTTCCTACACCTACTGCCTCAGACTTTACTATCCTGTGTTGGGACATACAGTTGTACTCTTGTACCTCTACATCTTCTATCTACACCACTCATATTGCAATTAATTAAATTAAAATTGAAAATCAGAGTAATGGCAGTGAAACAATTTTTCTCTCAAATTCGTTTCCACCAATTCTTTGTCGTTTGAATCAATCATAATCTCTGTCCACACAAAATTGGCCACTAAATCCATTTTTGGTGTCAATTTTATTAATCGTGGCTCCGTTTCATAAAAACAAATGTGTTTCTTTCGTTGGGCAAGCTATTTTTGGCCAATTTCGATCACCACGTTTGTCATCTCAAAAAAAATGGTGTCATTTTTGGATTCCTCTCGTCGAAACCTTCAAGAAGAACTACTCATTTGCATTTTTCATTGAAGTTGAAGTCGGACCCTTATGGCGCTCCAACGAGTTGGTGAGACTTTTTTTTTTTTTACAGTTTTTCTCATCATTTTGACTCCACTTTGACTCCCTAAAATTATTATTAATTATTTAACTACTATTTTTATGATTTGCATAATTTTTCAATCGCGTCTCGACGATTTTGTAAACTCGTTGTTTATTCGGATTCACTCGTTGTACCTTGTTGGTCTACAGTTGCGGTTGAAAACTTCCATGGATTTATGTGTTTGAGAAAATGTTTAAATAAGGTAAGTGTTGAAAGAGGGTTTGAATTCATAAGTATAATATATTGTGATATGAACGGGAAAATCTGTATTTTCCTACAATTCATTCGTAACTATGTACAGTAGTAGTCTTTTGAGGGATACATGAATTAATGTGAAAATATGGAAATTGTGAGGATAAAATGTGGAATAGAAATATTTATAAGGTGTTTATTGATTTAATTTTGTTAAATGTGTGTTATTTGATATTGGTGCGATATTGAGAGCCAATTGAGTTTTATATATATGTTTGATTAGACGGGTTTATGTGATATGATAATAAAAAGTTAATTTGTTTTGATAAATTTATTTGATTATGATGATGTATAATTAATAATAGTGATGTTATAAATTTGTGATTAGTTTATGTAATGAGATATGATTAACGATAGTGATGTTTTGAATTTGTTAGAGAATATTGAAATAACCCCATAGTTGGTGAAATAGTTGTGATTCCAATTTGTGTTTAAGATGACAGTCTTAATGGACTATCATAGGCCAACAAGGGGAGAAAAGAAATATTAAAAAAAATTGAATTGGAAATTACTTTATCATAATATAAGTAGGGTCTAACAAGTCTAGTGATTTCGTGGAAATACAACTGAATGAGCCTAATTGTGGCAGTCTGTTTTTGAGACTAAAGGCAAAATTGTTATACCTTGGAGATATTCAGGTGGAGAATTCCTAGGTGTGACACCCTAAATCCCAAAATAATATATATAATAATTTATATAATATTCCTATAAAATTTGCAGCGGATAAATAAAAATATATTTCCAAGGAATTAAAAACTTTATATTTAATTTAGGATATCACGTTTCTCAAAAATAGAAATAAAAACACTATAATATTTATTTTATCCATTAAAATAGTGCAATCTTGATAAGCTTGATTTAAGTATAATCACTTGATTTAATTCTAAAAACTTACTAGTACTTCTAAAGTTTTCATACAAAGTTTCTATTTGAATTAAATAAGTAAAATACAAATTAAAACCCTTGTTCCCAGTATCACCTATCAGAGTGGGGTTCCTCCCAAACTTGAACTTCAAGACTCATTAACCTGTATTAACTGCGATTTCGCAAACGCAGAGCCCAGCCAGTCAAACACAAACAACGAAGGAGGTGAGTTTTGAAATCATGTTAATAGTATAATATGAGTAAGAAGAACACGCAAACAATCATAATAGAACCGTATCATAATCACTTTACGATATATCAAAATATTTAATTAAATAGTATCATACTATAACATCAAAGTCACTCAAGTAAAATAATCATCTCATTATAATATGTATCAAATCATCTAATTAATATTACCTTTGAAACACATCAATCACAAGAAAATGCAATGCTATGCATGAGCTTAGACTCTACTTCACAATGTGGTACCATTCTAACTCTGAAGTACTTGGTTAGGAGGCCATGATACTATGCCACCATCCTGGTGGACGGACAATTCAAATTGGCCCTGTCCTCATAGATCCCCTCAACTCAACCCGAGACACATATACGTGACAGTCGAGGTAAACGTGTGTTGCATGGTAGCTCCCGACATTTGGAGTGCTACCTCCAAGTCACCTAGGAATTCCCCATCGGAATACCTCCAAGGTCTAACAATCTTGCCTTAAGGCTCGACAGCAGACCGCCACGATCAGGCTCATTCAGTTGTACTTCCCCATAATCACTAGGCTTGTCAGGCCCTACCTATATGATGACAAAATAATCTCCACTTCACAAATTCACAATATTTATTTTCTCCCCTCGTTGGTTTATGATACTCCATTAAAACCGTCATCTCAAACAGAAATTGAAATCATAATTATTTCACCAATTATGGGGTTACTTCAATATTCTCATCACAAATTCACAACATCACTATCATTAATCATATCTCATCACATAAACTCATCACAAATTTATAGCATCACTATCATCAATCAAACATCATCACATAAACTTCTCACAAATTTATAACATCACGATAATTAATCATACATCATCACCATCACATAAAACTACCACAACATATCCATCTTTTATTATCACATCACATAAACTCATCTAATCACACACACACACACACACACACATATATATATATACATAAATTTAAGTCGACACCCAATATCACAATAATATCAATTTCACACATTCAATGAAATTAAATCAATCAACACCCTACAAATGTTTCTATCCTATATTTTAATCTCACAATTTCAATATTTGTAAATTAATTAATTTATCCCTCAAAGGGCTTATGCCATACGTAGCGAGCCCCGGATGAATCGTTGGGAAATACGGTTTTCCCGTTCATCTCACAATATATTATACTCATGAATTCAAACGCTCTCTCACCCCTTACCTTAGTTTGAAGCTTTCACACACGAATACGATTCCACGAGCAAACAACCTTTGTTCATTGACTCTTTGTCCTTCAATCGATCTAACTCGATAGTTTATGGGTAAACGTTAAAAATAAATTATGAGAAGATACTCTAAATACTAAATTCGAAATTCGGTCAAGGAAAATTGCCATAAATCAGAAACCCAATCAGTGGATAATATAGGCACTTTTCATACGGTCGTTTTGGCGTTGGTTTCACTCAAATCGGACTTACGGTGAAGGAGAACGGTGCAAAATAAGGATTTTGAAATTTGGACAAAAACAGAGAAACTTTTCTGGGACAGTTATGGCTCTCCAGTGTCAAACGATAGGTTGTTGTTGTGTTTACTCTTTGGTTCTACGGCTGCCCTTCCAACTCCCTTCCCTTCTTTTGTTTGTTTTATTTTATTAACAATTAGGGTTCATAGAGTCAAACCCATTGGTCTCTTTATTTATATTTTATTATTATTATTTTTGTTTTGTTAAAATAAAACTAATAATTATTTAAACTCGTTTTTTTTTTTTAATATTCCTCCAAACACCATTTAGTTTTCCAAACATTACTAATATTTTATAAATTAGAGTAATTAAAATAATTACTATAAAAAACATCTTACTAATAATCAAAACTCTCACATTCAAAATAATCTCCACAGTTATACTTATTTCTCAAAATACTCACATTATAATAATACCATCCTATTAGAAAATAGTCAAAATTATAAAATAAATAAATATAACATCAATATTTTATATTAATTACTAAATCATAATGAATATATATAAAATCACAATACCATAACAAGTATTTAAAAATAAACAAAATCAAACACAATATCAATTCTATATCAAGATAATTGTTTATAAAAAAATAACTAAAAATAGAAAATAGTTATAAATAATTGAAATATAACTATATATATATATAATCACAATTTCAAAATGAATATATAAAAACAAAGAAAATCAAACACAATATTACTACGATCTCAATATAATTATTTATAGAATAAATAATTAAAATAAGATATATTTAAAAATAATTAAAACAAGATATACTTAAAAATGATTAAAATATAAATATGTACACACTTAATATTAGTCAAACATATAAGAAAATATCATATCAATTACCAACTCACATTTACACTTAAAATCATATAAAATCTTGTTCTTTAAAATATTACACTACAATACTTTTATTTTTATAAAAATGTATAAAATAATAAAGTAAAATATTTATTATTTATATTGCTCATTAAATATAATATCTATCAAACTAACACATCACAGAAAACATTCCTATAACAAAATTTACTCACAAAATTTATCAACATATATTCTAAAATAATTTTAACATCAAATTAATTATTTAAAATCCTATTTAATTAATAAAATAGTTTATTATCAAATTTAGGGTGTTACAATTCTCCCCTTGTTAAAGAATTTCGTCCTCCAAATTTGCAGTGAGTGAACTAATATCTAACTTACCACCTTCAAGGTTCAAACTTAGTCTAGAATTATATTTAAGACATTCAATCTCCAATTAAGCACAACATGTAGAAAATCAACTAACATAGCATGATAGACTAACATGACAAAATAAATCAATTAAACACAACATTTATCATTCAATTATGAAATAAAATGTCTATCACATTTGTCATTCAATTATGAAATAAAATACCAAAGAGTTACTCACTGTAATTTACATATAAAACATAACATATAGATTTTGTCAATAATAACGTAGTTCACTTAGTTTGGTTAAATGAAACATATTCCAAGTACGTTGTCAATTTCAACAATTTCTTTCAAACCAAATATTACTAGTTTTACTCCTTAATATAAAGTCTAAATCATATCACAAAACATTTAACAAATTTAACAAATTTAAAAATAAACGAAATCAAACACAATATCAATTCTATATCAAGATAATTGTTTATAAAAAAAATAACTAAAAATAGAAAATAGTTATAAATAATTGAAATATAACTATATATATATATATAATCACAATTTCAAAATGAATATATAAAAACAAAGAAAATCAAACACAATATTACTACGATCTCAATATAATTATTTATAGAATAAATAATTAAAATAAGATATATTTAAAAATAATTAAAACAAGATATACTTAAAAATGATTAAAATATAAATATGTACACACTTAATATTATTCAAACATATAAGAAAATATCATATCAATTACCAACTCACATTTACACTTAAAATCATATAAAATCTTGTTCTTTAAAATATTACACTACAATACTTTTATTTTTATAAAAATGTATAAAATAATAAAGTAAAATATTTATTATTTATATTGCTCATTAAATATAATATCCATCAAACTAACACATCACAGAAAACATTCCTATAACAAAATTTACTCACAAAATTTATCAACATATATTCTAAAATAATTTTAACATCAAATTAATTATTTAAAATCCTATTTAATTAATAAAATAGTTTATTATCAAATTTAAGGTGTTACACTAGGTGACTACGAGGTTGCACTCTAAATATAGACATCTACCATGCAACACACATTTACCTCGATTGTCGCATATATGTGTCTCATGTTGAGTTAGGTGAAGTACTAATGTCGATTTTCAAGGAAGAGGAGTTTGAATTGTAAATGTTCCTATTTAAAAATTTCTAAAAAACATAAGGATTTAACTCAAGAATGATCTTGGTTAAGAAAACAAAAAATGGAAAACGTTATTCGTTTTTATCAGAAAACAGAGAATATTCTTGGTTAGCTTGAAAAATAGAAATCCAGTTTATGTTTTAATTCAAGTAATCAATCAGGCTTAATAAATAAGGAGATAAGAGAAATAATACCACACAAGGATGTATCCAGGTTCACCCAACTTGGGTTACGTTCAGTTCTAACAGCTATCATTTTTTACACTAAGTGTTTAAAACAAAGAACCTTCTTGGTTTTACATCACTTAATTCATATCAACCTTGGTCTGTTACAAGCTCTATCTTTTTCTACCTAGAAAGAGATTTAATCAATTCACCTATCAGTCTTGATAGGATTTCAAATAATCTGAGATGGCTCAACTCTTATTTGAGATACAATTTGTTACAAATAACTCAGTACAAAAATAACAAAGTAATATGTATAATCAAAATTGAATCTTTCTTTGAGAAAATGAGTATTTCAAGTATATGAATCTGAATGATTTGTAAGACTTGATAGCTCTTGAAATTCTACAATTTTCCTAAGCATTGGTCTTTCTTTTATAGGCATTTTGGAGCATTTAATGTTAGTCAAAAGAGTTGTTGGCAGTGATCTGTCTTTTTGACCAAAACAAATATATGTGAATAAAAATATTCAACTTTTAAATACTTTTTGAAATTTGTTGATGCTAAATCTTTAAGCAAAAAACTCGATTATGTTCAAATCGGTTTGGAGAATGATTATGAACTTTGGCAGAGATAAGGAGATTGATATTGAGCTTCTGCAGAATTATGGAGATTGGTAATCAATCTGGACTGTCAGTTTTGTAGTTTCTGGAGATTGATGATCAATCTTGAGGTTCAGTGATTGATCAAACTGAATGACTTCCTGATCAATCTGAACGACTTTGTACATACCAAGATTGATTAACTTTCTTGACAGTTAAGCTAGTGAAGGTTCATACTTATTTTAACTTGCTTGACTCATGAGCTTTTATCTTAGTGATTCAAATGCCTTTTTTAACTAGAATGGATCCTACTTGTTCCTTACCAAGTGTAACACCCTAATTTATTATTATACCTTAATTTATTATTATTATTATTATTATTATTATTATTATAAAGTAGTGATATTTTTTTTATACATGTGTTTCTTGTGATGTAATAATCTTTTTACGTGTATTTTGTTGTCTTTGTAGTTATGTAAATTAAAATAATTGATAATTGATATTAGACCTATTTATTTTATTTAAAATAATAATAATAATATATACGGATTGCTATCATATTAAGCCTCGTATTTTAGTATTGTTGTTGTTATCTAGACCTTTATTATTTAAATTTCTTTTCATGTAAGTATATAAATATAAAATAACTATATTAATTATTTATTAAATACAATAATGATGATGATGCCATCATTAAATTTAATACTCCATATAATAGCCTAATAATTTATATTAATAGCCTAAGTAATAAAATTGAATCCACCATAAACGAAATTAATGGATTTAAATTAATTCTGAATTCGTAACACCCTAAATATTTAATTAATAAATAATAGTAAATTATAATAAATTATATTATATGTGTATTCTATGTGGTGTGATAATTTTCTATGTATTTTTGTTATCCTAATAATTTATTTAAATTATTAATATTAACTATAATTTATTTACAAAAAAAAATAAATAAATTAAAATAAATAAATATATATATATATATATAATAATATAAGGAGTGAATTTACGTTGTTATATTAGTTGTTACTTTTAGCTCTAATAAAATAGGATAATAATAATAATTATTATATAATAATTATAATTATAGTTATAATTATTATCATAGTAGTAATAATCTAGGCTAAAACTAGGTAAATATATATATAGGGGAACAAGGTTAACGGAGCCGCTTTAGGAATGATTAGTAGCCTCCTTGCATCATCACAAAAGTCATAAAATAATTCTTCCACTTTATACCTTGATCAAAAGCCATCTTGCATCATCACTAAAAGCATAAAGCATTCTTCCTCTCTGCACCTTGAACACAAGCCGCCTAGCATCATCACCATAACCATAAGGTATTATTCCTCTCTGTATATTGATCAAAACATATAGTAATGATAGACAGATTTTTTATAGTGCCAATATGAATATTCCCTTTTAATTATAATAACAATTTCCTTCCATTTAAACTATATTTCTGAAACAATGTTTTCACAAATTTAGTGACAGTAACAAGCAACATTTGGATTTTTGTAATAGTTTATCATATATCCAAGTTTAAGCATGATTGTGATTATTGTATTTTGATTGTCTTGACACATCTTAACTGACTAATGTATTACTCAATAATTTCCTTAAACAATGAGTTACCATCCTTTCCATATTTTATTTGATAATTTAGGTTCGTGATTAAAATAAAATATTAACTATATTTTATTTATTAATTATATTATGTTTGAATATCAATTATTTATAGAAATAGGAGAAATGCATTGGTACTAATTATTTTCCTCTATAAAGTGAGTATATTTTATGTACCTATTTAGATTTTTCTGCGGTAATTTGAAATTAAGTTTGAATTATAAAATTGGGCATGTATCCTTTTTATTTTAATTATTTTGTAATGATAAAGTTGCTGATGATATTGCACAAAATAGTCCAAATACCAATTAATTCTTGCTGATTTCTTAATCAAAGAACTTGCACATGTCACTTTTTTTTTAATTTAATTAAATTATTCTTTTACATTGTTGTTTTATTATTTCATAGTTCATGTTATTAACATTCCTTAATACTATTTACAATATTATTACTAGCATACTTGTTTTAGCATATTACGTTGAAATTAAATAAATAAAGTTAAATTAATGATTGAATCAAATAATATGAGCTCTTGTTGAATACAACTTCTCTAGACATTTTTCTATTGTTATCTCTAAATTCCCTTTTAGATAAACATGTGCAATTGTATTCTCTATCTTATATACATCTACATATAAATAAATAATCTCAATTTGTTTAACATCCAAAGACTTATTTATTTAGATAATTTAATTATTTATTTATTTATTATTTTATTATTTTATTATTTATTTAATCATTTACTTACTTATTTATTTATTATTTATATTATTATTTGTTTAT
>JBBPBS010000247.1:1913809-1954514 GCA_037974835.1 Cicer judaicum
TAATTAATTTATTAATTATTTATTTATTGTTTATTTTATTTTATTTTGTTATTTATTTATTTATTATTTTCTTATTTATTTTCTTATTTATTTATTTATTTATTATTTATTTTATCATTTATTTATTTATTTTATTATTTATTCATTCATTTACTTATTTATTTATTTATTATTTATTTTATTATGTATTTATTCATTTACTTACTTACTTATTTATTATTTATTTTGTTATTTATTTATTTATTCATTTATTCATAGTAAGTAATTTATTTGTATTTTGTGGTTGTGTGGTTTTAATTCCCTCGCGGACTATTAGAGACGACGACCGATAAAGAAACGAATCGTTAGCATATCAGATTCATTGGACGGAATCTTCAGTCGAGATAAGGGGTGAGATGAGGTTCGATTTTATGAGTATAAAATAACGTGAGATGAACGGGAATGCTGAAATTCCCAAATGTTCATTCGGGGCTTACTACGTACGGTTGAGCCCTATTGAGTAATAATAATTAATTAATAAAATGTGAATGGTAATAGTGAGGATTAAAATATAATCTAGTAACCTATAGAATTGCCGTGAATTTATTTATATCAAGATTGTATGTTGTCTGATTTTATGAAATCTTATGCTGATTGTTAATGTATGAATGATGTGTACTCGAATGTTTTTGTTACTTGATTGAATTTGTGATATTACTAGAATGTGTCACCTATTGAATTCCTTATTATGTGATTGATGCAATTGGATTGTGTATTGTGAGTAGTGTAAACCAAATATTTTGATTTTATTGTGATTGACTGATAAAGATATATAATGATGAAATATTATGAAGTGATATTGAAACTTATTGAGTTGTGATGATCGAGTAAGTCTGAGATACGTGTTGTAGATTTTGGAGTTAGGATTATTTTGTCATCATATAGGAAGGGTCTGACAAACCTAGTGATTCGGGGAAGTACAACTGAATGAGCCTGATCGTGGAGGGCTACAGTCGAACTGTAAGGTAAGACTGATAGACCTTGGGGGTACACCTAGTGGGGAATTCCTAAGTGGATTAGTGGGTTATTCCCTAAGGCCGGGAACTACCGTGCTACACAAGAGTACCCCGACCGTCGCGTATATGTGTCTCGGGTTGAGTTGAGGGGATCTTTGAGGACTTGGCCATTCATGAATTGTCCGTCCACTTTTATAGTGGCATAGTATCAGGCCTCCTAACCAAGTACTTCAGAGTAGAATGGTACCAAATGATGAAGAAATATAGAGTATAGGACATGCATAGCATTTCATCCTTGTGATTGTTTGATTGTGATTGAATTAGATTAACCTTTTATACTATGTTTTTGGATGTTTCTCTTTATTTGTGTTGTTTTGACTACTTGCGTGTTCTCCTCGTTTATCTTATACTGTTACATAATTTCGAAACTCACCCCTCGTTGCTTGTGTGTGGCGCTTGCGAGAGCGCAGTTATTTCAGGTTATCGATTGGTGATCCACGCTCTGAATAGGTGATACTAGGTGGGAGTAATTTTTGTATTTTGTTGAGTTTTGAACTAATTTCGGATTTTGTAAATATGATCGATCAATTGTGTTATTTTTATCTTTTATTTGAAGGTAGAAATTAATTTTCTCTGAGTTTAGAACTTGTTCTATAAGGGAAATATTTATTTAATAAATCTCAACTATAGTTAATATTAAAGGATATTTTTTTTTATTGAAAATTTTTATGCAAGCATTTTGTGTAAGATTAAATGTGACATCTTGAACCTTATAGTTTAAAAGAAAAACAAAAAAATTTATACCCTATTACCGCTGTGAATCTCTTTAAAAACTAATGCATTTTACTTTATATTTGAATTTGGGTTTAGGGTGTCACACCAAGTACTGATAACATTAGCATTAAATTTAGAGGCAAAATATTTTCTAAACTAGTGGAGATTGATTGATCATAAGGCTTTGATGATCATTCTTGATCTTGGAGAACATTCTCCATTTTATCCAGAATATTCTTGTTTCTTTATCAGTTCAGTTTTTATTTAATTTCTTTGCTTTACTTGATTCCTATCTTTGAATTAATTCACATAAAAACACAAGTTAAATTAACATAATATTTTAGAATCATAATTAACATTCTTAATTAACTTTCTTTATTTTCATCAAAACTTTAATTTGAGAGTTTGTCTTAACAGAGGGAATCTATGAGGACATGACCAAATTGAATTGTCCGTCTACTGAAACAGTGTCATGGTATCAAGCCTCCTAACCAAGTTCTTCAAGGTTAGAATGGTACCATATTGTGAAGTAGAGTCTAAGTTTGTGCATCACATTGCATTTTCTCGTGATTGTTTGGGTGTGATTAATGGGTATCATGTGTGATAATAGTTTCTCTTAGAAGATTTGATGTTATAGTGAAATATATTGATTTTCTTTGATTGATTTTGACTTTATAATGTAAGGTATTTCCATGAAGAATGTTTGTGTAACGATACAATTTATTTATGATTAATTGTGTGTTCTTCTTACGTACTTATATTATATTATTAACATGATTTCAAAACTCACCTCATTCATTGTTTTAGTTTGACTGACCTGGTCCTGCATTTGCATAATCCCAGTTTTTATAGGTTCATGAGTCTTGAAGTTCAAGTTGGGAGAAACCCCACTTTGATAGGTGATATCAAGAATAAGAGTTATGAATCGTATTTTACTTTTACTTTTTTTTTATTAGAAATGACTTTTTGTATGAAAATCTTATAAGCACTAGTAAGTTTTTGGAATTAAATTAAAAAAATTTAGTTAAATCTTGTATGGAGATTGCATCTTTTTATAAGAAGAAAGAGTTTAAAGTGTTGATTTTGAATTTTGAAAAATGTAATATCCTAAATTAATTATAAATTTTTTTATTTCCTTGAAAATATATCTTCTTTATTCGCTGCTAATGTACCAAAAACAAAAAAAACAAAAACTACTATAAATTATTATATTATTTTGGGGTTTAGGGTGTCATATTAGTGGTATAAGAGCATGTATGTCCAATGGACCGAGCGAGTCGAGTGTTCATTCATTAGTCGAATGTTAGTCGTGTCGGTTGTGTTTTCTTATGTATTACTAATTAACCATAGATTGTTTGCTAATTTTGATTGTACTGCACATGCTTAATTTTTATCTAAATGACTAAATATAACATGAATTGTTGACTAAATAAACCTTTTGATTAGACTTGTGGATTGAGTTTCAAACTTTGATTATTTGTTTTTGTTAGAGTGAATAGTTAGAAATAATTTTTTTTATTGACTAGCTGTGACACCCTAAACCCCAAAATAACATTTATAATAATATATACTAAATTATTAGAAGAAAACTTGAAGCAGATAAAGAACTTGATTTAACTAGAATTTCTTGATTTAATTTCCAAGAATTACTCATACTAAGTTTTCATATGAAAAGTCATTTTTAATAACATAAGTAAAACACACATTACAACTTTTAATTCTCAGTATCACCTATTAGAGCGAGGTTTCTCCCAAACTTAAACTTCGAGACTCATTAACCGGTAATAACTGCGATTTCGCAAACGCATGGCCAAACCAGTCAAAAACAAACAACAAATGAGGTGAGTTTTGAAATCATGTGGATAGTATAATATAAATAAGAGGAACACGCAATTAATCATCAATAAATTGTATCATTACACAAACATTCTTCAAGGAAAAACATCACATTATATTGTCAAAATCAAGGAAAATCAATACACTTCATTGTAACATCAAATCATTGCAAAAATTATTATCACACATAATACATATTAATCACAACAAAACAATCACAAGAAAATGCAATGTTATGCATGAGCTTAGACTCTACTTCACAATGTGGTACCATTCTAACTCTAAAGTATTTGGTTAGGAGGCTCGATACTATGCCACCTTCTCGGTGGACGGACAATTCAAATTGGTCTTGTCCTTATAGATTCCCTCAACTCAACCTGAGACACATATACGTGACATTCGAGGCAAACGTGTGTTGCGTGGTAGCACCCGACATTTACAGTGCTACCTCCAAGTAGGGATGGGAATAGGCTAGGCCGTCTGTCAGGGGCCTATGGCCTGACCTACTTATGGCCTGGTCTGGCCTATTTAATAAAAAGGCTAGGCTTAGGTTGTTTTTAAAGTCTGTTTATTAAATAGGTCAGGCTCAGGCTTATAAAAAAAGCCTATTACGCCTGATAGGCCAGCCTATATATACTTTATTATTAATTAATATTTTTTTATTATTATATTAATAATATTATTTCCTATTTTAAATTCTATCAATTAGACAATCACTCAGTAATCATTCTATATTTAGTAGTCGTTTCATATTCGGTAATGATCTATATTTGGTAGTCGTTTCATATTCGGTATTCATTCAATTAGTCAATCACTCAATAATCGTTTCATATTTGTTTACGAGATAATAATAGGTGTGTTTGTTTCATACAAAAAGAATCTATTATTTCAAACCAAGAATTATTTTTTATGGTTTAAAAAGTGTTTGTTTCAGATTTTTTTAAATTATTTTGTTAGAAAAAATATTTTTGGTTTAATAAATATAGATATATACATTGATATTGGTATGTGGAGAGTATATGTAGTATAAGTAGATCATTTAAATATTTTAATGTGAATAAGGCTTTTAAATACGCTTCCAGGCCAAACCAGAATTTTAAAAAGTTCAAGCCAGGCCGAAATAAAAACTTATGACAGGTCGTAGGCTGGGCTTAGGCTTAAAAAATAATTCGTAGGCCAGGCTCAGAACTTTCAAAGTCTGGTCGGGCCTGGGGAATTCAAATGTAGAGGGTTGGGTGGTTTCGTTATAAAATAAAAATTGAAAAGGGTGAAGAAGGTGTCGTGGGGTTGGCATTAGGAGCACATTTTTAATTTGAATGTAAAAATGAAGATGTTTAAATAAGGGTTACATAAGTTGGATCTACTGAATTACATTCGTTAGTAATTTAAGCCTTTTTTGATGATGAGGAAGTGAAACAAGTTGTGTGGTCCAGATGGAGTGAGTTGTGGTTCCTTGAAGATTTTTGATGTGATATTTGAGCATATTTTATGCATTTGAATTGGCGATTGATAAAAGGTTGTAATAGTTATGTTATCACCCCTTCGATCCAAAGAAAAGCAGTCATTTTGTGCTAAATGATTTTCTCAGTATTTTCGTTGGTTGAATGTATATACAAGGTGTTAGATAATGTGTTTGGTCAATGTCATCTCAAATTCTCAGTCGGTTAACTGATGGTTGCTTCCGCTAATGAAAACTTATTCACATCTTATAATGTTGGTTTATAAGAAGGTTGTGCGGTCTCTCGTTAACTTTGAGATAATAGACTTTCGTTTAAAATAATAATTATAATAATATATTATTACAAAATAGTATTTCAACTTAAGACTCCATAAAAATACAATAAGTAACTCATACCTAGTATCATTAATCAGACCATGGATCACCAACTAATAACTTGTAATAATTGCATTCTCGTGAGCGTCAAACACTAGCAACGAATGGCGAGATTCGAAATCATATAATAATATAAGATTAGCAAGAACAATACGCAAGTAATCGAATTGACACTAACACATCATAAAACAAAATTCAAAATCGTCAAGAACATAATATCAAGGTTTATCCAAACCAATCACAATAAAAACAATCACAAAGATGTAATGTAACGCATGTCCTATACTCTATACTTCTTAATCATTTGATATCATTATACTCTTAAGACCTTGATTAGGAGGTTTGATATTACGTCATGTGCAAGTGGACGAACAATTCAAATTGCTCATGTCCTCATAGATCCCCTAAATTCAACCTGAGACACACATACGCGACTGTTGAGATAAACATGTGTTGCATGGTAGCTCCCAATATTTGGAGGACCACCTCCAAGTCACTTAGGAATTCTCCACCAAAATACTCCCAAGGTCTAACAATATTGTTTTAAGGCTCAATAGCAGACCTTCACAATTAGACTTCTTCAGTTATACTTTTCAAAAATCCTCAAGCTTGACAGACGCTATATATATGATGACAAGATAATCTTCACGTCAAAAACATCCAATGTCTGATTTCTCCCCTCATTGGCCTAAACTATTCCATTAAGGACATCATCTTAGCACAAGGTAAAATCACTACCATTTCATCAAGTATGGAGGGTGACCAACATATTCATCACAATTTGATAACATCTCAATCGTCAATCACACTCATCATCATATATTATCATGTCAAACAATCTATTCAAGGTTTATCATCACATCTCAAGACCTTATCAGGATTTATATATATATATATATATATATATATATATATATATAACTGGCCCATAGTTGTCGTTAAAAAAGAGAAACTCCACTATATATTTCCAAAAACTATCTAGTAATTGGTGTTTCAACGGAGTATTTTATTCAATCCTTTTTTAATATTTTTTAAGATTTATTTTTTTTTACAAACTAGTAGTTGATTTTTTTATAGGTTTCAAGAAGGGGTCAAGGGTTTCAAGCTACATCGTATTCCTTTTTCCCACAAAACAAATTAAACTCTTCATCATCTTCGTCTTAAACTTTTAAGAAAATAAGTACAAAAAATCCAAAATTGAAAAACAAAACAAATATAAATTAAAATCCAAAAATATGAATCTAAACTTGAACTTGGAACAATAGATTTACAATGAAAAATAATAAAAAATAATGAGAAAAAAAGGACAGACAGATCAAACAAAATATAAAATAAAGAATCAATTCAAAAAATTAAAAACATAAAGGGTTAATATGAGAGATGAGTTAAATTTAAAGAATCAAAATGAGTTTCGTTTTACCGTTAGAAGAAATCTATGATTTTTTATTGAATTTTTACTTTTAATAAAAATTAATTAAAAATATATTTTATTTTATTTTATTTTAGTCACATCAACATTGTTATGCACATATTAGTATTGTTACGCCATGTAGTATTTTTTTAACTGAACTAACTGATAAGCTAGAATTTATCTATTTTTATAGCTTTATTTGATAGGTTAATATGATGTTTTAATTCGATTTTAGTTCTATTTTACCACCATTTTGTTTTGTTTTGTTTTGATTGTAAAGAGAAGTGAATGAATACTTGAAGATTTTTTAGGCAAAGTAGTTTTGAAGTCAAGTGGTGCAGTCATAGTATCATGATTAAGAAAATGAAAGAAACTCAAGTTCCATTACTGCCTAACCATAATAGTTATTACAGCCATAATAGATGAACAAAAAAATAAAATAAGAATTTGCCACTTCAAGTCAACAAGGATTATTGTCTGGAGTAATGATCATTATGGTGGTCATAATTTGCTGCACCTATTACTATCTGACACTAATGACCATTATGATCATAATCTATTAAACTTCTACTATTGCACCTATTACTGCTTGGCAGTAATGGTCATTATGGTCATAAACTGCTCATTTTCTGAACGGTTTTCCTCCTATAAAATTATGATTGTTTCTTATAATTAAAGCTCACGAAAGCACCTAAGACTATAAAAATGACCAAAATACTCGGTTTTGTTCTTGTATTTCTCTTAGAAATTTTATAGTTTCAATAATATTCAGTTTTCTATTTTTGTTTTGTTATTTTATTCGGTTATTTTATATTTACCATGTTTTTATATTTAATTTTGATCATACTATGATCATGATCATATGTGAGTAGATCTTACTTGTCTTGGGATTGTAGGATTTTTAATGTTGGATCACTAATAAATTCTCTTTCTTTTTGTTATGGGTGTTGATCTTTTAATCCAATCTTAATAAGAATTATATGCATACTTAGACATCAAATAGTATACCGAAAGGTAGATTTGATATATGACCCTTAAGATTGGACAAGAGAATCAAATCATGAAAATAGATTTTGGTTCTTTCAAAATCATTAAAGATATTTTCCCTTAAAGGATTTTGCTAATACATCAATCTTGAAAATAGGTTAGTTATTAATTTAAAATACACTTTTGGTTTTTGAAAAAAGACATTAGTTACAATTATTTATCTGATTTTTAAGATTTAACACCCATAATTCATAGAAGGTTAATTTTATTGTATTCATCATTGTGAAAACTACACTCTCAATGCTTTATTTTTATTGTGAATTTTAAATCAAAAATCATTATCAACATTTATTGTTTTAGCTAATCATCATAGTAAAGAGACACTAGTACTCATAACAAAGTGTTTGTGGGAATGATAATTTTTATTACACAATAATACCATACACTTGCGGTCTTATCACTAACCAAAAATAAAATTTATGTAAATGAATCATAACTTAAAAAATAATGTTTTTAATGGGATGTAAATTAAAGGACTAAATCAAAAAGAAAAAAAATTAAAAAGACTAACAAGAATTAAATTAAACTTAAAAAATTAAAAGTGTATTTTTGAGAAGAACAATTTTTAATGATTATATATGATTATTGTGTTTTTACAAAAATCCAGAATTATGTTTATGATTAAAGACGTTATCAAACAACTTAGTGAGCTCGAAGTTGTTAAAGTTTAAAAACTTTACTTAACTCTTCAATGGCTCAACAGGTGGTGATGGCTCAATACTCTTCAAAGCCAATTAAAGAATATATTATTTAATAAATCTGTTTTTTCATTTCATACCTATATATATTGTCGAATGAATTCATATGTTCCACAACAATTAAAGTGTTAGAAATTGTAGCAATGATGAAAATTGAGGCTTTTATTATATGTTTCCTTTGTGAATTGTTTCTTTTATCTGTTGTGGCAAGTGAGACATCTAAAGATGATAAAGAATATACAAATAGTTATTATGTTTGTACACACAATTGGTATTTCCTTATATATTTAATTGTTAGTTAATTTATTTGCAGGTTGGCCATATGTGGATGAAATTTTGAAAGACAGCAAAAGTGAAAGTTACGAGGCACTGTTAGCTGAGTTTGATGGGAAGAATAAACCCCCAATAATATATCCAATAATTGTCCCAACTATTAAGCTTGAGGCAAAGGGAAAAGGGGGTAAGGGAAAGGGAAAAGGGGGTGGGGGTGGGGGTGGGAGAAAAGTAAATGTTATGCCAAAGGATTCAATGGTTGACTCGATTCAAAAATAGATGCATAACATAGATGTCATACTAATGGATTAACTAATGTTGTAAGAAATGTACAATAAAGACTAGATTATAATCCAAGATTCATGTTGTATACCCTTCAAAATATATTGATATTAAATATATCATGGATAACTTTTTAGGCAAAATTACAATTGTGAATAGATTCGCCCTTTTTTTTTTCATATTTAGAGTTTTTATGTTTTAACACATGGATAACTAATTAATCATTTTTATTAAAAAAAATGTTAAGTTGAAAATTAATCTATGTAGAATTATTATTAATTTTTATTTTTTAATATATTTTTTAATAACAATAATGAAATTCATCATCATCTTCCTTAAACCTAGAAAAATATTCTTATATTTTCAATAAATACTAGATTTTTCACACACATCAAACAAACAAGTTTTTTTTAATTTGAATATAAGAAACAGTAATTCAAATTTATGATCATTAATAAACAGGGAGCATGAATATGCTAAAAGAAAATATTCTATATATTGTGCAAAATAAAACTACTCAGTCAAATACAAACCAGTTGAATTTATATATATAAAAAAAAAACATTTGAATTTGTAAAGTAAATAAAATTATTCAACCAAATAAATTAAGCAAATGATCCAACGACGGAGCTAGAAGAAAGACCACTAACATCCATGTCCATAGTCCCCCCAAACTTTTATAATTTTTTTTCAATACTAATAGTATGTTATTATAATTTTTATCTTTATATTGTTTTTTTTTTAATATCATATGAAATTAGTTAATGCAACTTTTTTATTCAATATAATTGATCTTAAACATCTTTTAACCAAATAAAATAAAATAAATATTTCTCATATATAGTAATTGATCATTTTAATTCTACGATCTAACGACAAGTACAATTTTATAAGTAAAAGTTAGTTATTTTTAAATCTATTTGTAAATTTTAACTTTTGATATATTTTATAATTTATTAATTTTCTTGTATATTTTGTAGAATTGGAATTTTATTTTTTTCTTCACTAAATAATGTTTTTAAAGTTTGTCTATGCTTAATTTCTAACACCATCCCTAAAAAGATCCCATCGAACGATCTAACAATTCTTTATCGGTTATGAAAAAATTCTTATTTCATTATTGAAATTTATTTGATGGTTGGGATGAGAGAGTTAAAAAGTTGAGTATAAGTTGGTATACCATGAAATCAAGATACAAATTGCATTAGCTATGAGTTGTTTATTTGTTTCAATGCAGATATTTTTTAATAAAATTTAGTTTAACACCTAAGTATGATTAACTATCATGTTAGTCCTTAAAATTATATACAAAATATATAATTTATTATCAAAAGATATATGAAATATACAATTTACAAAGACTAAATTGATGTGGACGAAAATGATTATAACAATTATTAAAATGATAATTCAACGTTAACATTGTATATATTTTCATTAATAGGAACTTATACTTAAGAAAGGCACTACACTCCATTTGAATTTTCACTAGAATAACAATGTAAATGATGACACAGATGTGTCCTCTCCTTACTATTATAATTTTAGTTTAGCATACGAGGGACGTTTTAATATTAAATGTATTTTTAAACGGATTAAATAATTCTAATTCTAATTCAAAGAAGGTTAATCATCCTATAGTGGTAAGTTTGGTTATTGAAGGTTTAGTACTACTGGTCTTAAAAATATTTAAAAAAAATTAAATTATTTATTTTAAATTTTGAATAAAATATATATTAGCTTTTATTTGTATTTTTAAAATTGAAAGAAATATTGGTTTATGTTTAAATAAGCATGTTAAAGTTCTTGTAAAAGAAAAGTATGTTAAGTTGCATCTTGAATAATCATGGTTGTAGTGTAGTACTTAATGGTATATTTAATGTAGTGTTAGTTATTGTTATATATTTTTTTTGTTTTTAATTATAAGTACTATTTAAAAAAAATAAATTTTTCTTTAAATACAAATTATTTTTAATTTACTATATGTATTTATTATTTTTATCTAAATATATCTCTTATTAATACTATTATTTTATCTTAAAATATAAAAATTCAAATTAATGTTGGTGTTGAAACTATCATTAAAATCACCTAAATACAAATGTGTGAACCACAAAAGGAGAAATATTTTCGTCGCAAATAACCACACATCACCTTAATCTCTTGGATGGAAATATGGTATTAAAGTCTCTTGTATTTCTAAAGCATTTGATCTATTGTTGCTGGTGTACTTCTCGAACCCCTACCATCTTTTAATTTTGAATCTAATGTTAAATTTACTTTTTTCAACTATATTAGCTAATTAATACCACTTGCAAGGAAGTCCATGAGATTTTGAGTGTCTTGTTCAAGTAACGAGTTTAGTGCCCTATTTATTGTAAGTAATATATATATATATATATATAATCAAATGTAGATGGTCATATGTGAAATCCTAAACCCTAAAATGATATTTTTGAATTTAAAATGATATTTTTGAATTTTGACATCTAGTAGTAAAAAAATTCATAAAAAAATGTGAACTTTCAAAAATATTTATAATGTAAATAGCATCACGTAATCATTTAATATTTCACACCAATCCAAAAACATCCATCAAATTTAACAATCCGAAGTCATAATATTAAATAACAAAATTCTTTTGAAATAATTGTATATAAGTTTAATAAAAGGCGAAAATATAAAATATGTAATAAAAATCTTCAAAATAAAATTGTGTTCGACACTCTAAGAGTAGTAGTCATTACTTACAATCGACAGTTCGTCTGCGTCCATCCTAAACGTCAAATACAAACAACGAATGGTGAGTTTCAAAATCATTTAACAGTATAAAATAAGCTAGAAGAATACATAAATAGTCAAATTGGCACAAACGTGAGAAATATTTAAGAACATAATATCGAATATTAATCCAAATCAATCATAATAAAATAGTAACAAGGATGCAATGTTTGTTGAGACAAAATCTCAATTTAATATTTTGATGATAATTAAACAAAAGGTTAATTAAGACTTCTAATTTTGATTCTAAGTATTTTGGTATTTAACATGTGTATTTGAGTGTGTTAAAACAAGATAGGTATCGAGCATTACAAAGTATATCTCATTAAAATCAAGAAAGCAAAATTAGTAAATAGAAGAACGTTCTTGACATATTTCTGAAAAACGAAGAATGTTATCCACATCTGCCATAAACAACAATGATTAAATTTTTATGTAAACGATTAGATTTAGGAAGTATTATCCATTTCATATCTTCATCAAAAATATACAAGGATCAATCTAAGAAAGAATCATTCTAGAATTCGAAGGCTCAAATCCTTGCTTTACAAAATGCATAAAGCAAAACCATTCTTCAAGTCAAGCAAATGCAAGTACAATTAACAGTCTATAAAGGACACTGTTGTTGTACCTTCAAATAGACCTACACACGTGACTTAAAGTTATTAATCATTTCAGACAACTGAGAGGATCACAAGTACAAGTCAACTCATCTTAAACCAATTCGAAGAACGTTCTTGGATCTCAAGAACATTCCTGGTTTCAGCATGAACAATCTTGTTTTATGATTGATCTTATCCATTCACTTACTCATGACAGCTAGGCTACTTCCAACGGTTAAATGAGTTGTCATAAGCTCTCTTGAAGCCTATAAATAAAGCTTCACGATGTAGAACAAATCAAAGCTTCAAGTACTAAAAAATTCATTACTGATTTCAATCATACTTGAATTTCTCTCACTCACATACATTGAATTAGTTCTGTTTTTTCCCATTCGACACCTAGAATCATTCTCGTGTTTTTCTCTATCAAAGAATCAGATTTCAAACAAGAGTTGAGACATATCATATTCTAACAAAACAATCTAATCATTATCTAAAAATCAAACTATAAGAGTTTAGTATAGTTTGGGTAGATTGTAAGAAATCCTATCAATGTTGATAGGTGACCTGATTGAACTCCTTTCTGGGTGGAAAGGTTTTAAGTTTGTAACAGATCAAGGTTGACTTGAGCTACGTGCTGTAAAACCAAGAAGCTTCTTTGTTTTGAATACTTAGTGGAAAATCTCACGGTTGTAAGGACTGAATGTAACCCGGGTTGGGCGAACCAGAATATATGCTTGTCTTATCTCTCTATCTCTATCTCTATTTATTATATGTTTTACAATCAGTTTTTATATTGATAAAATTGAAATTGGTTTTTTTTCACTAACCAAGATCGTTTTTCGTTTATAACCAATATCAATCTTGAGTTAAACTTTCAGTTGTAAACATGATTTTTGAAAAGAGGCAATTATAATTCAAATCCCCTTCCTTATAATTGACATTGTTACTTCAATGCTATGCATGTCCTATACTCTATACTTCTTCATAATTTGTGTAGCAACCCTCTTACTATTTTAGAAAACATTTTTAAACTTAAATTAATAAAAAAAATTATAGGAAAATTATTTATTTATAATACTCTATTTTAATAATGATTGACTAAAATATAAAGTAGAAATGGGAAAATTAGAATATTAAAATTGTCCAAGTGTCAAAAGAATGACATGCTCATTTATGTCTCTCCTTCTTAGAAACTCACAGATATTAACTCATTCTCAAATTCATTTCCTTCGTTTTTTCTGCCACAATATTCTCTCAAAATACTCCAACACACCAGTTATAGTTCATCATATCTTTCAATCCTCCATTTTTCCATCTCTTTACAAAATCATTCAAATACAACAACTCATTAAAATTCTCCATACTCAATAATTTATTTATATTTATAAAATTAAATTCATATAAACTAAATTATTAAAAATAATTATTTGTTTATTACTATTTTGGGAAAGTTATTGATAAAGAAACTATGATTAGATGACAAATGGAAAATTTATCATATATATATATATATATATATATATATATATAAACAAAATATAACGTAAAGAACCAATTCTAAAAATTAAAAATATATATAAAGGGTTAATATGAGATTAAAATATCAAAATAGGTTTCATTTTTCTCGGTTAGAAGAATTCTAAATATTTTTTTCAAAATTTTAATTTTATAAAAATTAATTAAAAATATATTTTATTTTAGCTACATCAACAGTACTATTATTTACCCGTGAGCATCATAACAGATGTGGTATTTTTTTAACCAAACTAACAAAAAATGAAACCAAATCAAAAAAATAAAACATAAAAGGACTTAAACAAGGTTTGTTAAAGTTTAAAAACTTTACTTACCTCAATAACCTCTCAATTATTTAATAAATTTCCTTTTGTATTTCATACCTATTTATCTTGTCGAATGTATTTATATGTTCCACAACAATTAAAAACTCTTAGAAATTGTAACAATGATGAAAACCAAGGTTTTTATTTTATGTTTTCTGTATTGTTTCTTTTCTCTACTGTGGCAATTGAGACATCAAAACATGGTAAACAATATATAAATAGGTACCATGTATGTACACACAATTGCTTTCTTCTTACATATCTAATTTAATAAAAATTGTTAGTTAATTTATTTGCAAGTGGTGCAAAAGAATCAAATAAAAAAGTTTGGGTAGATGACTTTAAGCATTGGCCATATGGCGATGTAAATTGAAAAGGCAACAGAGGTGGAACTTATTCGAAAAGGATGTGAGGGAAAGGCAAAAATTACGCCAATTAAGTCAAAGGATTCCTAGATTGACTCGATTCAAAACTAGATGCATAACATTAATATATATCTCATACATATGGATTAATGTGGTAAGAAATATAAATGAAAGCATATATTATAATTATTGCGTGAATGAAAAATAAATAAGATTGAAGTTGTATCCCCTTCAAAAAATATTGATATTAAATATACCATTCACAATTGTTTTGGCAAAATTATATATATGATCATTTATTTTATCTATAACAGATTTGTCCTTTTTATTATATTCAGATTTTTTATGTTTTACGACGGGCACAACTAATTAATCATTTTTTATTAAAAAAATGTCAAGTTGAAAAGTCATCTAGAATTGTTATTAATGATTTTTATTTTTTTAAAATGTGTTTTAATAAAAATAAAAAGATTCATCATCATCTTCCTTAATTCTTGAAAAAAATTCTCAAATTTTTCAATTAGATTTACTATACACATCATACAAACAAGTTTTTAAATTTGAATATAAGAAACAAGTCGAATGTATGCTAAAAAAAATATCTTGTAGTGCAAAATAAAATTACTCACCCAAATACCAAACCATTTGAAGGTCCCCAAATTTTTATAATTTTTTTAAATATTAGTATATTATTATAATTTTTATCTCTATACTTCTTTAATTCTTCTTTTTTTTTGAATTTCATATGAAATTTGATAATGTAATTATTTTATTCAATATATTGAATCTTAAATATCTTTTAATCAAATAAAATATAAAATAAATTTTTTAATAAAATTTATTTAATATTTTATTTAATAAAATTAATTATATTTAATAATTAATGATTTTAACTCTACAATATAACGACAAAGTCAACTTTAAAAATAAATATTAGTTATTTTTAAATTTATTTGACAATTTTAACTTTGAATATATCTTATAATTTATTAAAGTTCTTTTATATTTTGTACATTTGGCGATTTATTAAAGTTCATTTCGTTTTAAATTTATTTGTACATATATCATGATCATTTATTAAAGTTCATTTATTTTTAAATTTATTTGTACATATATCATGATCATTTATTAAAGTTCTTTTATTTTTAAATTTATTTGACAATTTTAACTTTGAATATATCTTATAAGTATTTCTTTTCACTAAATTATACTTTAAAAGTTGATCTCCCTATGCTTAATTTCTAACCCTGTCCCTGAAAAGATCTCATCCCACGAGCCAGCAATCCTTCGCCAGATACAAAAGACAAAAAAGACAAAAAGACAAAAAAAAGGAATGGTCAATATGTTATTATTTAATGTGACATAAATATGTAACTTTCACCATGATAGTTCACTTTTTTAATAAAAAAAAAATGGAGATATTTTTCCTTTCTGAACTTCAAATAATTCGTTTTAACAAATGGTTCAAAATTTCTGTCCACAAACATGCAAACTTTGTTTTACGATCATCAAATTAGTTGGATTGCCACTCCTCAACAAAATAGTGTTATTGAACATAAACATAGACACCTTTTTGATGTTGCAAGTTTTCAATTTGTCTCTTTTCCTTTTATGATGAATGAATGTGTCTTCACTATCGCATATATTATAAAGATACTCCCAACTCTAATTTTTTAATATAAGTCTCCTCATATGGTAGACATTCAACTTGTGCAACTAGAACATTATCACAGGACTCTCAATTATGGAGGGCCTCAAATATGTTTATAGTATACCCTGACTTAAAAAAATTATTGAAATCCTTAATTTTGTACACTGAACCTAGAATTTTATATTTGCACTTTATTCTAGAATAAATACTCAATTTCATCATCATCATTCATCGCTAAATGTTATAATCTTGAATCTTGATATTATGGTTTTGTGATTTTAGGGGCCTAATTTTAAGATTTGAATAGAGCCTCCAACAATATTAAGACGGTTGTCTTTTCATGAAGTGTTATTAGGTTCTCCTCCCTCGTATTTATCACTTCATGTCTTTGGATGCTTATGTTTTGGCAAAATATGAAAATTCAACTCAAATTCGATATCCAAAATTGATATTTTTACTAGTTATCCTTTAAAAAAAAAGGATATCGTATATATGACTTGCAAACTCATAAAATTTATGTTTCTCGAGAATCAAAGTCAAAGAAAGATAAAAAAAAAAGGGCTAAAAAAGGTATGTCCAGTCCGTGAAATTAGATGTTGAATGAGAACGATTTCGAGCATAAAGAGAGAAGAAAAAGGAACTGCAAGAATCTAGGTTTAGCAAGATACTTGTTCAGTTTCGTGGAACTATTTTTCCTTATCAATATATCCCTTTGTCACTTTTTAACAATGCAATTAGCATTAAAACTCAAAGTCATGATAATAAATTGGTTGACTTATCCCCTACCAACTCATCCTACTAATTTTCGTAGAAATGATCACATTGATAGTTCAAATGATACAATTGTGACTACTTCCACTTACTATCCTCAAGATAATATCTCACTCTGTTGGTAAAAACCAGAGATAATTATCTCAATAATGCATAATTTTTTTCTCACCTGTGCAGATAGATGGCCAAATAGAAAATTCAATTCCATAGAGCAAAAAAATTGGCATAATTTATTTTACCTATGGTTCCCTTGCCTTTGATCTTTGCTTGATCATTGTTCCCAAATGTTACGGATCCTCCGTCATATGCCTTGCACAGCCACTGTCCAAAAACCATAGCCTTTTCTTGACATCTTGAGATCCATCATGCATGATGTGTTATTTCATTTTTAGGTACCCACTTGATCTTGGGTCTTGAGGAGTTGTTCTTAAAATATGATTCCTTTTTAGTTTTAAATGTTGTTTCAAAATAGCCAATCTTCGACCATGAGGAATATCTAGTGGTTTATTTTGAAAAAGGTTTAAAGAGCTGAGTTACAGTTAGTTTTGATAAAGCTCCAGAACATTATTCATTTTTTACACCAGCTGGAGAACGTTCTTCGTGTTTTACATCAGTTGGAGAACGTTCTTCATTTTTTACATCAGCTAGATAACATCCTCCTTTTTCCAATTTTTGAGAAAAAAATTATTTTGCTCTAAAATGTTCTTTCTTTCTAAAGATCTTTTTATTCTTAATTTTTTCATTCCTTTTTTTAAAATAACATGCAAACTCTAGATGTCTAATTTGTCACAATATGAACATTTGATTTTGCATTTTTCCTCTTTCCTTTTAGGAACAAACAATTTTTCATACATTTTGGTTTTTTTAGTTTTATCAAAACCAAGTCCAACTTTATCAAATATTCTCACTTGGGATCCTATGATTCTTTGGAAAGTTTCAATAGCTTTAATGAAGTTTGTTAAATCATTTTTAAGAATTTCAACTTCATCCTTGAGAAGAACGTTCCCCATTTGAGGTGAAGATCGTTCTTGACTTTCTGAACTTTTAGATTCAAGATTTTTTTAGTTAAGATTCTTTCAAATTTTGAATGATCTCTTTAAGTCTATCATTCATAGCCTGAATTTTCTCTTTCTCTTCTTTTTCCTTGTGAAATTTTTCTTTAAAAGTACTACACTTTTGAATGAGAAAATTTGAATCATTTAGCAAATTATCAAATTCAGTTTCCCTTGGTTTACATACAAGATATGGTTTATAATTTGTTACCTCTGTATCTTCAATGTTTTCCATCAAACACAAGTTTGCTTCTTCAGGTTCATTTGTTTCTGATTCATCATAATCATACCAGGTTGCCATCATTGACTTCTTCTTGAAAGGGAATTTCTTTGGCACTTTTTTATTCAATGGACATTCAGTTTTGTAATGTCCTTGTTGGTTGCAACCAAAGCAAGTGATTTTGCTTTTATTTGTTTCAGTCATGAAGTCCTTTTTATCTGGAGATTCCTTTTTGATTTGATCGCTTCTCCTCGTCATTCTTTGTATCATTCTTGTAAGAAGAGCAATTTCTTCATCAACATCTTCTTGGCCATCTTCTGAATCATTTTTCTCATTTGTTTGTTGAATACTTGGTGAGCTTTAAGATGCTTTTAAGGCTATTTTTTTTCCTATCTTTATTGGTTTATCTTCCAGAAACAGTACTTCATGTCCCCTTAGAGTTCCAATAAGTTCTTCCAAGCCCAGTATCTCAAGAGTTTTGGCTTAGCTAATAGCTGTCACCATTGGTCTCCATATGATTGGAAGACATCTCATGATCTTTCTTACCCTGTCTTGTATTGAATAAGCTTTACCAAGAGAGTGCATTTCTTTCACTATAGATGTGAATCTTGAGTACATTTCATCGATTGTTTCTCCTTCATTCATTTCAAACAATTCGAACTTTCGAATGCCAATGTCAATTTTTATTTCCTTAATATGGCTTGTTCTCTCATGGTGAGTTTGCAATGTGTCACATACTTTCTTGGTTATATCACATTCATCTACTCTTTCACTTTATCCCCTACTTAAAGCACATGATAAAAATAATTGAGTTTTGAGTTTAGAAGTACCTTAGATTTTCATTTGTTGTCCAATCTACTTCTTTCTTTTTAGCAGATGTTAAATGATTTTGATCTACTCTTGGTATGAAGTCTCCATCGGTGATGATTCTCCACATACCAGTATCTTGTGACTTCAGGAACAATTTCATTTTACTTTTCCAGAAATAATAATATGAGTCATCAAAATATGGTGGTCTGTTTAAAGACCCTCCTTCAGTAATGTATTTAGCTTTGACATTATCTTCCTAAATCTTTTGCTCTAACATTTTTTGGGTGTTTAATCCTTAGAGTCTGGCTCTGATGTCAATTGAAGTAACAATGTCAATTATAAGGAAGGAGGGTTTGAATTATAATTGCCCCTTTTAAAAAATTATTATTTAAAACTGAAAGCTTAACTCAAGATTGATCTTGGTTATAAACGAAGAATGATATTGGTTAGTGAAAAACAACAATATCAATTTTATCAATATAAAAACTAATTGTAAAGCATATAATAAATAGAGATAGAGATATCACACAAGCATATATCTTGGTTCACCCAAACACAGGTTACATCCAGTCCTCACAAATGTGAGATTTTCCACTAAGTGCTCAAGGCAAGATCGTTCTTGGTTTTGTACAGATCAATCTTGATCTTTACACAATTCTACCTTTCTACCTAGAAAGGATTTCCTCAGGTTTATCTTACACTATTTCAGGAAGGATTTTGCAAGCTACCTTTTAAAACATAAAAGGATTTTTACACACTACTCAAGCTATGTAACAAAATAGTCTTGAGTTATAACGTAATGATTTTGAGAATATTAGAATCTGGGTATTGCTCAACTCTTGTTTGAGAAATAGATTCTATAATTAGAACTCATATATTACTTTGCTTTAAATGATTGATTATTTGCTTAATTAGAACCTAAGCTTGATTTTTTTTGAATGATTGATTCTTTGCTTGACACTTTTAGTTGTGTTTTGTTCTTCATCTTGAAGTTGTATTTATAGGCTTCAAAAGAGCTTAGGACAGCTCATTTATCCGTTGAAATAAGGCCAGCTGTCATGAGAAAGTGGATGGATAAAATCAACCAAAAAGCAAGAGAGATCGTGCTGAATCCAGGAACGTTCTTGATATCAAAGATCGTTCTTCGAATTGGTTGGAGATGAGCTAACTTGTTTTTGTGATTCTTGTTAGTTGTTTGAGATAATTTCTAGCTTTAAATCAATTGTGCAGGTCTTGATTGATGTACAACTTTAGTGCTCTTTACAGCCTGTAAATTTGTACTTGCATTTGCCTCACTTGAAGAATTATCTTGCTTTGTACTTTTCATGAAGCATGTCTTTGATCCTTCAAACTCTGGAATAATTCTGACTTAGATTGATCCTTGCTTATTCTTGATGAAGATATGAAATGATTTAAAGTTTCCAGGATCCAATCTTTCAAAAAGAAAACTGATCACTCTTGATTATGACATATGTGGAGAACGTTCTTCATTTTCCAAGAACGTTCTTCGTTTTATTGAAACATGTCAAGATCGTTATTCGTTTTCCTGCTTTTGGTTTCTTCATTTTAATGAGATCTGCTTTGAAATACTTAGTACCTAACTTGTTTTGACACACTCAAATACACATGTTAAATACCAAAACACTTAGAATCATAATTAGACTTCTTAATTAACCTTTTGTTTAATTATCATCAAAATATTAATTTAAAATTTTGTCTTAACAATAATGATACTAATACTAACAATAATAATAATAATAATAATAATAATAATAATTATTATTATTATTATTATTATTATTATTATTATTATTATTATTATTATTATTATTATAAGACTAAATTACATTCGTGGTCCCTTAACTTAATTTCAAGTAACGTTTTAGTCTTTTATCTTTTTTTTTCCCGAGTTGATCCTTTATTTTAATTTTAAGTGACAATTTGATATTTTATGTTTTAAAATTTCAATAATGTTGTCCTTTTTTTTTTACAAAATTTCAAAAAAAATCATCATCTTCAATATTTGATAAAATATAAATTTAATCAAATTCATATCTTAAATCTTGAAATAAACTCATATTTTCATTCTTTATTTGATGTTGTTGAAGATGAAAATATAAATGTATTTGAATATTTGAGTTATGGATTTGATAAAATTTGCATTATATTGAAGATGATTGTTAATTTAATGGATTTTGGTCGAAAATTTTGATGATTTTTTTAAATTTTTGTACAAAAAAAAGATAATATTGTTGAAATTTTAAAATATAAAATATCAAATTATCACTTAAAATTAAAATAAAGGACTAATTCGGAAAAAAAAATAAGATAAATGACTAAAATATTACCTGAAATTAAGTTAAGGGACCACAAATATAATTTAGTCTAATAATAATAATAATAATAATAAATAAAATAAAAAATAAAAAAAAAAATAAAAAACTAGTGAGTTCCACTTGGAGAGTAATGTCACCCAACACATCCAGATCAAGATGATACTCAATCCAATTCTCCATCCCTTATTGTGGATGCTCCATCAAATAATCCTAATTCTAGAAAGATAGTTCCTCTCCAAATAAAACTCATTGCCAACGTATTTGTGCTCCTCAAAACTACATCGTAGACTAAGTTTGTAATCATATTCTATTCAAAAACAATTTCTCTTTGGCAAATTATCATTGTCAAATTTGAGAAATTCTCATCGAACGTTTCTCACCAATATCATTGAGAATCAAGAACTGAAATCTTATTCTGAAGTCATAAATTCGGCTGAATGGCGCGAAGCTATGGCCAAAGAAATTCAAGCCTTTGAATCAAACAATATTTGGTTTTTATGTCCACTCTCAAAAAAAATCAACAATTGATTGTAAGTAGGCTTCAATCTCATCTCCAATTTGAAGGGGGTGTTACAAGTTTATTATTAATTATTATTTAATATGTTACAACTAGAGCTATCTAAAAAGCTTCCAAATACAAAGTCCTTTTATTGATTGGTTTTACCACAAGAGTAAACAAGAGCACATATTTATTTTAATATTGCAATTGTAAGGAATTCATACCGAGTCCAACAATTTAACTTACATATTAATATTTTATTTATATTTAATTTAATTACAAGTTAAAATATTAATTTAAGTATTTTTAATTAATATTAATGTGGAAAAAATGAAATTAAACTTCAATTTTTTCAACAATAATTGAAAAATTACATTAAATGGTTTATTAACATTTCTTGTTCATCTACTTTTACTTTATTTTCCTTTTTTTCAAAGATTTTGTATGAAATGGTAAAAACAACAAAAAGTTGTTTTTTGTTTCTGCTCCATACAGAAAAACATTTTAAAGCAAGAAATAAAACTGAAACATGAGAAAATTTCACAAATATCTTAATAATTGACATACACCAATCTTACCACAAAATTAGGCTTACAATGTTATAATGTATGTTAGATTACATTTTTAATATTTTATGTTTGATCCAATTCTCGAATAGATCATTTATGTTTTTTTTTTCAATTAGATATTTTAAGTGAAACCTCGTTTGTAACGTTAGACTTTATATTATTTTTGTTTGCATAAATGTCTTTTTTCTGTTAATTCTATTAAAAAATATCATGCATCATTACAAGGTTGCATGTGCATAATTGTGCTAATATGATAAATTATCGTTGCTTGAATGTTGTATTTGAAGGGAGCATTCTATTAGCATTAATGGAAATTTTAGTTGCTTGGAGTGGCTACTAATAGACAAATTTGGACAGGAACTATGGAACTTAAAAAGAGTACAGGTTTTGGGGACATTTTTTTGGTGACTTTTGATTTAAAAGTTATAGGATCTTGGATCTTGATTAAGATGAGTTCATATTTTTTTGGTGGAGTAAATTTTATTTTATTCTATTTTTGTATATTTTAACAATGTAAACTTTGGATTATGTAATAATGAATAAAAAATCTTTGATGGAAATTGGTCGAATGCATGTGATGTAGTTGAATGAAAAGGTGAGAACAAAAGAAGACAGTGAAGGCCCTCCTCAACACAATAAAAAGATTAAATAATGAGGACATTGCATAATAGCCTAAACTCTAAAATATTCCCTACCTTAAATTGAGACATCATCCCTCACCTTAAATTTTTGACATAACAAAAAGATTTTGATAATTCAGTGCAAATAAAATGTAAGAGTTATTCAATAATCTACAATGAAAAACTGTCAACACAAAAAGATAATTCGGTACATGTTTGCTTCTGACAAGGTTTTGATAATTTAGTACAATCAAATACAAAAGGCACCAGATGAAGAAACTTAATATAATCTCCTATATAAATCTGTAAACTCAAATAGATATATCTTTGCCAAAGAGATTGCTAATTCCCTTTCCAGGGTCACTTTGTTTCACAATAGACTCTCCCACCAAAACCTGTGGAAAATTCAAATTGTGAGCCATTAATATTGGAGTTTCTATGGTGTAGCATAAGACTAAAGTGCAATACATTGGTTATACATTTGGAAATTTTGATTAATATATACCGTCAGTCAATCATAATCATCAGATCATTTAAAAATTTTGACTTGAATTATAATTTCTTAAGTTACACGTTTGATTGGTTTTGATTTGCTTACAGTATAAAACTTGTGTACAACTTTTTATACTGGCAGTGCATAAAAATTAATCTCTATAATCAATTCAATCCCCTTATGTTGTCAAAAAAAAGCACTGAAATGAAATTCTCAATACTTACAGCTCTAACTCCTGCTTCTTGCACATAAGCAATATCTTCAGGAGTGAACAGACCAGATTCTCCAACCATCTAAACAAACCATATAACATAATCATCAGTTTAAAATAAAATTTCTTTCATGTAAAGATAAAATGGAATAACATTTCTTTGAAGTAAGTTTTCATAAACAAAAGAAAGGCTGCGTACAATTATAATCAATTATAAACAAAAGAAAGGCCGCGTACAATTATGTTTTTCTCACGGATTATTTTGCCTCGCTCTCCTTCAAGAAGCTTCTTTGTGATGCCAATATCTACCTCGAATGTTTCTGCATCACCAATAAAAGAAAAGCCAGAATTGATGAGTCAGATCCTTTATGTTTTAATATTTAGACTTTTCCACACACCAAAAAAAAAAAATCAAATGGAAAATTTAGTATTCTACCTGAAATATCCCATTTAAAAAATAGAGTGGGAGTGAAAGGAGAAAGAGGAGTAAAAAGCCATACCGAGATTACGGTTGTTGATGCCAATAAGTTCAACCCCCTCTATTCCAAGAACACGATCAAATTCCCTCTCATCGTGCACCTACATTAAAACAAAAAATTGCATAAAAAAGATATTGGCCATCATGGAAGTAAAGACGCAACACAAATAAGAAACATGCCGTGTAGATTGAGAGATCTAAGCAAATTATATTGACGACTTCTCTATCTTAAATGAGTACTGGTTACGATGCAGGTTATCACAATCGTCAAATCAGTCATAACAATTCAAGGTTTAAATTGAAGTTAATTTGGTATAGTTATGATTCTGAGTCAGTTATGAGTCTTCTGAAATATATTTGGTCTATCCGCAGATTTTATACTTGTAAATATAAAATCCGCATATAAACCAAACGTAACTTTTAGTTCTTGCTTTTGATCACAGGATCATATCACATTAAAGTGTAAATTACACTGCTTCAAACTCAATTAACCCACTTTAGGACCAAACTCACTCTAAATTAGTAAAATGGGGAAAACTCAAGATATAAAGATGCAACAACCTTACCTCAACAAGAGCTGTCATTCCAAGTAATTTGCATATCTTAGTCATGTATTTGATGTCAAGATCAGGTAAAACAGCGGCGATTAGAAGGACTGCATCTGCACCTTTAGATCGAGCATAGTAGAGTTGCCAAGCTTCTATGATGAACTCTTTGCACAACAAAGGGCACTGCATATTTTTTAGTGTCATTAGCATGGCCTACATAAAGCATTAGATGATAGAATAAATCTTATACATATCAAGGATTAATGCAATTCACTAAGCAAACCTTTACTCCAGCATTTCTTATTGCCTCAAGATTTTCAAAGCTTCCCTAGAAAAGAAAATCAAGTTTGAGTTAGAGTTTGTTATCGTTTAGCTGCTATATCACCTAGTTCTCAAGCTACTGAATACTATCATCTAACAGCGCTCAATTTGGAAGGAGCTTTTAACGAATTAAAAGTTAGTCAGATTGTTTACCTTAAAAAACTTTTCATCTGTCAGAACACTTAGACATGCTGCTCCGCCCTTCTCATAAGATTGAGCAATCTCAACCTGTAAGAGACAACCCAAAATATGTGGCATTACACCATGAAGAGAAGAAATAAGGACTGACAGCAGTGTTAGATAAGGGTTTGCTAGGTGAAGTGATACAAAAGTACAAGGAGAGCAAAACACGATTATCAAATGGAGATTCGAGATACAACTCGCATGCATCGTAAGATGCTGATAATCATGGACCAAAATACTCGAAAAAATGCAATTACTCCTAAATAAGTTCATATTTACATTTAACTGGGGTAAATAGAAGCAGCCAAAAAAAATTCAAAACTATTGATTTGACTACATAATAAATCCAACAATAATAAATAGAGAACTATGAGGTTACATTAGATTATCAAAACAATAAATTGGTATGCAACACAAAATAATTTGACCTCTCTTTGCAGACCTGACTCCAATCAAGAACTCGAGGTGTAGTAGTCAGTAGATTAAGCAAAGTCAAATAAAAGCAATAGTTCAAAAGACTAGCTTGACTCTAACCAATAAGATGAAAAGAGATGCAATCAGATACAAAAACAATTCCCACATGATATCAGTAATAACTCAGAATTATAACAAAAGTAGAAAAAGATAGCAGTTCAATTCTTAAAAAACATAGTGGAAAACAAAAAAAACTTACTGGATCGAAATCTTCTCTCAAGATGCCTCTACTTGGTGAAGCCTTCTTCACTTCAGCAATCAGTCCCGGCAATCCAGTTCGTTCATTTGCTGCCCTTAGAGCCCCAATAAAATCCCTAACAGGAGGTGCATTTTCAAGGGCCTTCTTAAGCGTAATAAGAGGTTTTCTTTCTTTAAGCTGAAAACCAAATAGTTCACATTATACATGCTATCAATCTCATGAAATACAATAAATATATCAGTGTTGTTAGATAGCGCCTATAGCATAGCAGAATTTGAACAAATCGTTAATAGTTCCGCGATACGCGATGTAGTACAAAAAAAATATTGTCAAATAGATTAGAGGCAATTGCGGCACTATAAAAATGTTCCATAGCGGAAATTGAACAAACCACTACTATACGCAATCTACAATTGATAACACTGGAATATAAACGTGAAGAAAATTTTAATAGAAGCATAAAGCAAATTAATCATAATACTTGTGCGACTTCAATGTCCTTGTTCCACACAATCTCTTCCAAGATGTTGCGAGGCGTGTTGCCCTCATTCTGCAACCGGAATTGAAAAGGTCCTACATAATGAGCAGGGGGTCCAGTCGGTGGCCTTCTCCTTATTCTAATCCCTTGACTAGCAGCAACCTCATTATGAAACATTCCTACTTCCCACTCCTTAACTTTGAGAGCATCAACCACAGATTCACTAGATGTGGCTATTGTACTTGAACCTTCATTAGGATCCACCTATTCAAAACACCAAAGAACCCCAAAAATATGATAACAATTAAAAAGGTCTCCTCATAATTAAACCAAAAAAATTGCACCAACAGCACTTCATTTAACATATATATATCAGTTAAAAATCAACTATATTCATTAGATTGGCTATTGCAGATGAACCTTCACTAATCTCCACCTTAATTAAAATACCAAATAATCCCAAAACCATGATAAAAATAAAAAAGGGTTACTCATAATTGAACCCCAAAAAAAACACATTAACACACTCTAATTGAACACATATATCAGTAAAGAAATCAACTAAATTCACTAGATGTGGCTATTGCAACTGAACCAAATTATGCCAGATGTGGCTATTGCAGTTGAACCATCATTAGTCTTCACCTTAATCAAAACACCAAATAATCACAAAAACATGATAAAAACAAAAAAGGGTTCCTCCTAATCAAAAATATAAGCATCAACATTCAATACGCACTCCAATTGAACACATATATCAGTTAAAAATCAACTAAACCACCCCAAAAGAAGAAGAAAAATAGAGAGACCCAAATAAATGCAGAACGAGAAACAATAGAAGAGTACAAAAAGATACAAACTTTGCAAGAAAAAATTCACCTGTGCTCGAACAGAAAAACTAAAAAGTGAATTGTTTCTACAAATATTCACTTGGGTTGGAGAAATCCTGGTTGTGGGTTTGGAAGAGAATGAAGGGCAGACGTGAAAGGTACCCTTGAAAGAAATCAAGGACTCCATTGAAAAGGGTAAAACGAGATTGAAAAGTTGAAGATAAAAAAAAAAAAACAGAGAAAATGAAATTTTTGAAATTGAAAGTGAAGGGGATGGATGTGTTACATTATATAGGTTAGAAACCAGAACTGTCGTTTAAGGAAATAAACTTTTTTCTTTCGCCCTATGAAAAAACTTGGTTAGTTGTGCTTACCACATTTGTTTTGGATTTCTGAAAATGTTTGTTCAAGAATTTTGTGGCTGAAACATTGAAATGGGAAGGATTTAGGAACCAAAAGAAGATGAAACAACCCCAAATCACTCATCTTTTGGTACACATACATACATGAATGATTGAAAAAAAAACTAAATAAAAAATAATTAAATAATTTTAAATGATGTCACTAAATTTTTATTTTTTTTTCTATTTATATATGTGTTTAAACTTTATTGATTTGTGGTTGTGTCTAAGTAAATATTTGTCAAAAGAATTACAAATGCCATTTGGAATTGGATTAGGTAACTAGGTATCTAGTTTAGGTTTATTTTTACTCTCGAAGTTAATATTTTCATATAATTACAAGGTTACAAATTTAAAAAAAATATGATTTTTATTACGTTCAAATCTCTCTAATAATAAATATCTAAGCTATTGAATATTGAAATTATTTTTTTAAATTGATAACATATGATCCTAAAATAACTTCTATTAATTTTAAATTATCATAAAATTCATTTAAAATAAAATAAAGTCAATATCACTTTTTAAAAATCTTAAATAAAATGACTTATTATGTACACATATATAATCAATTATGAATGAATTATAATATCAATTATTTATGTATTTTATCCACTTCTCATTTAAAATGAGCCATATTTAATATTGAGTGTATGTATTGATTAAAGTTAATCACAGTTATTTTGAACTTAGCTGCATTTTAAATTTCAACAAAAAAAAATGATAATGCCATTGATTTTTTCAAATTTACTAATAGTTCGTATATGATAAATGTTATAAAAGTCTTATAAATTTCGGATAGGGATGGCAATAAAATCCGCACCCACAGGTACTCATCTGAACTCGCTTGATTTGGGCGGGAAAAATTCGTTTTAATTGGATGCGGGAAGAGAATAGGCTAGACCGTCCGTCAGAAACCTATGGTCTGACCTACTTATGGTCTGGTCTGACCTATAAAAAAAAAGTCTATTAGATTTAATTGGCCGACCTATATATATTTTATTATTTATTAATATTATTTTTTTATTATTAATATTATGTCCTATTTTATTGTTTATTAATTAGACAATTACTCAGTAATCAATGAAACAATCAGTCAATAATAATTTCATATTCAGTAGCGATTCTATATTTGACAGTCGTTTCATATTCGATAATCGTTCAATTAGTCAATAGTTTCATATTTGTTTAAGAAATAACAATGGGTGCGTTTGTTTTAGAAAAAAAAAATCTATTATTTGAACCAAAAATTATTTTTTAGAGTTTAAAGGATGTTTGTTTAAAGATATAAGTAACACATTTAAATATTTTAATGTGAATAAGACTTTTAAAAAGGTTTCTAGGCCAGGCCGAAAAAAAAGCCTATGATAGACCGTAGGCCAAGCTTAGGCAGACCAAGCTTAGGCTTAAAAAAATAAATCGTAGCCCAGATTGAGGCCTTTCAAAGTCTGACCTAACCTATTCCCGCCCCTAGGTGCGGAGACGGGTTTGGGGATGGAGATATCACCCCGCCCCCGCACCCGAACTCGCCACGCAAGTAATATTATTGCAATTTTTAAATTTTATATACATATACATATATATATATATTTAATATATTTTTTAAAATATTAAAAATTATAATTTTATCTACATAGAAAATATTTTTTAATTTTATTATAATTTAATAATTATTATTTTATTATAATAAAAATAATTTTAAAATTTACAATTTTATATATATGAATGGATACGGGTATAGCTGTCAATTTGACAAATCCCTTAATTATTGGCTTCAGCCTATATTTTGAAGGGGCCAAAAAAATTAATAATTTAAAAGGTCCCAAAAAACAAAGCCCCTAAAATTTTGTGAGCTTAGAGGCCTATAGGCCTACCTTTTTTAAAAAAAAAAAATCAATTTTCTTTTTTGAGAAATAAAGTTTTTCAATTTTTTAACCGATAAAAAAATTTTGTAAAAACTTTTTTTATGCAAAAATTTTTGATTTTTTTTCGATAAAAAATGTCCAATTTTTTTTTATAAAAAATTTTTAATTTTTTTTCGATAAAAAATTTCTATTTTATTTCAATAAGAAGTTTCAGATTTATTTTCAATAAAAAGATTTCATTTTTTTTTTAATAAATTATTTTTCAAAAAAAAAATCTCAAAATTGACAAAATATTAAAAGTCTATAGACCCTGAGAGCCCCCTCCCTTAAACCCTATGAAATAATGAGCCGAAATTTTAAAAAAATTATTTTAATAGGAATCTAATAATAAAACAAAAAGTTAAAGAGGCCTTATAGTTTGGGGCATTTTTGACAGCTCTAGGTACAGATGCGGACGGAGATATAAGAACAAAGATAAATACTTAAATTTTACACTCGCTATGAAGCGGGACGAACGGATGTGGACAAATCATTTCTCACTATAGAAAAAATCAATTCAAATTCTTATCATTATTGAGTAAAGTTTTCCTTGACCAATTTTTGTCAAAAAAACAAATTATCCAATTGCAACTAGATTGGAATCGCTCAAATCTTGTATAATTTAATATAACATGTTGCGGTCAGTACCACTGCCCAAATGTTTAACTACAGGTTTATTATTACGGATAAACTCTAAACTCAGACCAAACAAAAGGAACAAATAAATAACCAATTTAATCCGTAAGAGTATGAATAATGGACAATTTATAATAATATCCAAAACTAGCAATTCTAACACTTCTGGTTGGATCAATTTACTCGTGTGTTTGTCTTCAATAACTACTGCAATAACAAAAAATCAAAACACATACTAAAATTTTGTTAATGTTGGAGACGAAATTATCAAACTCCAACCTACAATTGTAGGTACCCAATTTAAATTTTAACCTAAAAGTAACTAAAATGCAAATTACGTGAGCAAATAATCAATGCAACAGTACAATTCTTTATCTAAACTTTTTGCTCCTTGAACAGTGGGTCAAAAGTCTAACACATGGCAAAATAAAATTTTACATGTTAAATAAAACTGTAATGCTTCCAAAGCTATAACATATATGTAAAAGCAAAAACTGAGATACAAAACTAGGAAACTCCTTCTGCCTCATTCTGCTTCACAACCGGAATTCCTGAGGTGATTTTAGTTTCCCTCATCCTGCAGAAATAACCAAGAGTAACTTACATCATTTAGGCAACATAAATCGATTCCTCTCGGCGTTTAATCTCAGCAATCAAGTAATTTAAACTTCAACTCAATGAAAAGAACAATCAAAAAAACTTTGCATATACAAACAGTCAACATCTACAACAGACAAAATAACAATAACAATCACAATAAACAACATTATATATTGATCATAATCATTGATCATAATAATAATAGACTATCTATAAAAAGTTTTCAAAGAAAATTTATATTCCAAAAACATCCTTAATATGAGTTGCTAAGGCCTATGGTAAATGCCTACTGCTCTCATTGCATTACAGAGATAGGCTGTCACTACACAAGCTTCTGAGGGAATATGTAGCAAACAAATAAGCCACTAAGAAAACAATTATACATTATGTCTTGTACATGTATCAAAGCAGCAACTGCTTCTTGATGTTTACTGTCTCTTTATATTCAACATTTACAATACATACTAATAAATAAATTGATTACATATTGGCAAATGTAAATTGATGAACTATAACACCTTATAGCTGCAAATATGATCATTAATTAAAAATACCAGAAGCAGATAAAAAAAACACTTTCATCATGACTTATCAAATGTTTCAGAAAAAATATACATCTACATCATAAGCAATACGCAAAAGCAACAATATAAATCACAAACAACGAAGAGAAAATCACCAACCAAATCATAATATCGAAGAGCAACCTAAAACCATGCACTGTAAGCGAACATGAAGCAATCTTTTCCATTGTTAATCATATAAAAATCTCTCACAAGTTAATGCATTATACGGGGAAATCCATAAATATAACCAAACAGAGTTACATCAAATCAAATTATTTCATACAAACCAAATCAAAATTCTTATTAAACCCTCAAATAAAAAAATCTCAAGCTACCACAAACCAATACTACAAAAAATTACATGAACACTTCATACAATCAAACATTCCTTTCAAAATTAACGGAATTTAAAAACTACCAAACGAACAAAAATTAAAAAATATAGATTCAATATGAACAGATAAAAAACAGAATAGATCATACATGTATTTCGTGAAAGAATAAATGAATACCTAACCAGATCCGACGATGATGTTGTTAATTGGAATGAAGATGAGTTTGACGAAAAAACCAACGAATCCCATCACAACGAAACCAATTGCGGTACGCACAGCAACCTTAGAGAATTCTACAATACAAAACGCATAGCGAAAATCAAGATCCACATCACATAGATTCAAATCAGGTAAACAAAAAATAAGGAGATTGAAGAGGAATTGAAGAATGAGAATTAGGAATTAGGGTTAGACCTTTGCGATCGGGTTTGTGGCAACGCTTGACGAGCCTAACGCTGTCCTTAGCAAATTCTCTGAGTGGATCGAAGACGGAATCAATGGCGTCCATTTTCTCTCTCAAACTTTCTCTCTCTTTGGAGTGTTTTGGATCTGAGAACTTGAAATGGGAGAAGTATATTTTTTTTTATGAAGGGGTTGTGATTTTGGTTGATTTATTGTTGATGAGAGTTGAGAAAATGAAAATACCAAAAAAAAGAAGGAAAATTGGGCTGGCGATGACACGTTTAATAGCCCAATGGCATTTTGACATGCTGGAATTTTGATCATGCCACGCCAACTTGGACCTCTATCTTGTACAAAGTGTATTCAACTTTCTTTTTAGAACATCATTACGAGGACCAAATATTATTATTATTATTATTATTATTATTATTATTATATTATATTATATTATATTATATTATATTATATTATATTATATTATATTATATTATATTATATTATATTATATTATATTATATTATATTATATTATATTATATTATATTATATTATATTATTATTTATTATGATAATAATATGAGGGAATTATTAACTGAATTAATCAACAAAAATAAAAAATCTTAAAAAATTGTGTTAAGCAGAATGAACTACATTCTCACAACATTTTGAATTCAAAATTGTATTTTTATTGTAAAAGATATTATGCATAAACAAAAAATACAATTCAATGCTAGTGCAAACAATTTTTTCAAATCGCACAAATCGTTTATTGTGTAATTATTTTATGATAATAGTTATAATCATATAGGAAGATAATAAAAACAATAATTCTTATTAGTTATATATATTTATTTGTTTGATACGATTTTTTTCATTCACCATGGTTTTATGTCTTTTGATTTGTTTTGTTATGGTTTGTAATGATGAATATGCTTTTATATATTTATGTTCTTTTGAGTATTGGTCTAGTTTCAAGATTTTTCTTTTTCATTTATTTTGATATATTTGGTAAAATGTTGCAAATGATATGATATGTGTTAGTCATAAAATATATTATACTTGAGATGTCATGGTTGTTATGTGAGACTTTTACATTATAATTTTTGTTAAAAAGAATAGTTTACACTAATTATGTATCTTGTAATTTAATATTGTTAATATATATTTATGATAATTGTAAATTGTATTTTAATTTGGATTAATTTAGTATAGCTTATTGATTCATTATAAACTAAATTTAGATAGAATAACAACTTATTTATATTTTGTCTTTTATCATATCCATTAAATGGACCTTTAGATCATACGAATTTGTAGAATTTAAAAAGATTTTATAGATTTAGAATATTTCAATTTTAAACCACCATTAAAAATAAATGACAACAACATACTCTAAAATACAATATTCTCAATACATGCTTTTTTATATTTGTTAAAATTCAAATTATTCTCAAAAAATTCAATTCCACATATTTAATTTCATTTGAGTCATATCCACATAATCCTCACTGATATATAAAGAGAATAACAATTTATTTTTATTTCGATTATTGTTACTTTTATATGCAACATTTTCTATGCTCTCATCTTAATTACATTTTTTAATAATGTACAAAATAGATTAATAATTCATTTTTATTTTAATAGCTATTATCATAAAATGTAATATATTGCAGGTTAATTACACACATCAAAGTGATTCTAAAAATATAGATATTCTTAAAAAGTTATATTTTTTGGTGTATTTTTGATGTTGTATTTGACAATTTCTCAATAAGAAAAATATACTTTTATAAGAATAAGAAGAATTGAAAAACAATCTCATTTGTGTGATTGTCCAAAAGGAAAAAAATTGATGGAGCGTATGTAAAATGTATAAAAAAAATTACAAAATGATAGAAATAAATTTATTTATTTAAATATAAAATAATTTCATAGACACGTGCTATGAAGAAGATGGGGAAGGAGATAAGATAGAAGAAAAACATAAAAAGAAAAAAAAAGGTTAAAAATCCCTCAAAAATCTCATGTTTTAAAGAAAAATATTTAAATGCTAAAATATCATTAAAATATCCCACAAAATCTATTGAAATCCAATTTATTAAATAATATACTAAAATTATAATATTTTTTAATACCGTCCAATTTTTTTTCTTCAAAAAAATCTTAACAATCTTAATGAATACTTCATGAGTTATTTCTAATCTTTTAAAATCTTAATTCAATAACAAAAGATTTTTTTAAAACCAAAAAGTCTTTTTAATTATTTAAAATTTCCAATTCAATACATCCCCTAAGAAAATCTAGCCACCTCTACCTACCTCTATAGTCTCTTCTCTTATCCTTTGATCGGTTCTTCATTTTTCACATAGAGGGGTGGTTTAAGGCAAATTCTTGATTCAAAATTTATCTTTTAATTTTTTTAATTTTCTTTTATCTAAATAAGTAATTTATATATATATATATATATATATATATATATATTTAATTTTTACTTCTTTGATTTTATCATCTTAATGCGATATTATGTTTGTTCGTTGTCTAAGTGCGATGTTTTAACTTCTTACATGTTGCGCGGTTTCTTAGTTCATATTGACAAATAAACTTCGATTAAATACAAATTCAATAAATAATTTTACTGTCAACAATGTCACACTTTTTAAGTTTAATAACATCAGTAAATGTTATGTCATTTTTTATTTTATGCTATTAATCTAAGTGTTGTGAGCCAACTCACTAAACCAAAAAACACATAGTCCTTTTTATTTTGCGAACAAACTATGAAGACCTAAATTAATAGCATAAAATAAAAAATTATAATTTGTTTTGGTTTTATCTTACCCGAATTAAATTGATCCACCTGAGTAACAAGTTTTGTAACACCCCAAATTTAATAATAAATTATTTCATTTATCTAATGAGATTTTAAAGAATTAATTTAGTATTGCATGTGTTTACAATACGTGTTGACAAATAATTATGATTGATTTTCCTACATGTGTATTTGCTATAGTGTGATAATTTCTCATGTGTTTAACTTAATAATTTATTTAAAGTATTGATATGGATATTAAGTATATTTATATCCTTTTAATAATTTTAGATTGCTATTATTTTTAAGTGAAATATGTCGTCCTTATTACTAACTAGATGTTTAATAATTAAACTTATTTATTTTTATTTTAATAAAAGTAAAGTTAATAAAAAAAAAGTTTTGAATAATAATAATAAGGAAGAAAGAGAATAGGAATAAAAAAAAGACCGGAACAGTTTTTCCTCTTCCTTCATCTTCTTCGTATATGCCGCCATCATAACCATTCACTCTCGTTTTTTCTCTCCTCGACCACGATCATTACAATGGTTGTCTTAGAAAACTGAGACCATATTCGTGACATTGTGACCTCCTCTTCCATTCTCAACTTGAATCGCAAATTGAAACGTCATATTCCTCTTTGTCAAAAATCACGCCTCCAACTTTTGACCAAAATTTTGGCCATCACGATTATCACCAAGCAAAACCGAGACCATATATGGACTCCATGAAACACCCTCTTTCATTACCTATGCTCGAAATCGTCAACCGTTATATTTTAAAAAATGGGTTTTCACCATTGTCGCGACTGTTTTCTTGAATTCCGGACAACACATTCATCACCTTGAAAAACTGATATCGTTTTTGAATTCCTCTCGTCGAAACCTTCAAGAAGCACTACTCATTTGTCTGTTTCGGGGAAGTTGAAGTCGGACCCTGTCGGTTCTCCAACACGTCGGTGAGGCCTTTTCTAATAACTTGTTTCACTTCGTTTCGAATATGTTTATTCTCTTAATATTTTTATAGTCCGCGTAAATTATCAGCCATGTTTCATTGACTCTGTAAATTCGTCGATGCTTTTGGAGTTGTTCGTTGCGTGTTGTCGACATCTCTAGTTGCTGAAAATCATTATGGTCCTTATATCTTATGAAAGCGTCAAATTTAGGTACGGGGTGAGAGAGAGTTCGAATTCATGAGTGTAAATTAAGTGAGATGAACGGGAAAACCAGATTTCCCATAATTCATTTGGGACTCGTTGCGTAAGGCTGAAATCCTTTGAGTAATAATTGACTAATGAGGAAACTTGAATTTGGTGAGATTAAAATACGAGTTAGAAACTTTTATAGGGTGTTGTTTGATTTAAATTTTGAAGATTGTGTGGTAGTTGAATTATTGTAGAATTGTGTATTTGATGTATTTTGTGTTTTGTTTATATCTACCATGATATTATTATATGATATAAAATGTGATGAATTGTTATTAATTCAATTTCAATTGAAGTAGTGTGTGTGTGAATGATTTAATATTATTATATGTGAGTAAAAATTATATATCGTTGGAGTTTGTGTATTATGATGATAAATTTTGAATGTGATATATGACTATGAAAATATGCATTGATGATTACTTGTTGAATTATGATGTTACCACCTTGATGAATATCACGAAATGCATATTGAATTGTGATGAATTCGACCCGTGCCAATGATGGTTCTCCTAATGGAGTGAGTAACCTAGGCCAACGAGGGGAGAACATAGGTGTTGATAATTTTTGAAGTGGAGATTATTTGGTCATCATATAGGTAGGGTCTGACAAGCCTAGTGATTCTGGAGAAGTACAACTGAATGAGCCTGATCGTGGCGGTCTGCTGTTGAGCCTTAGAGCAAGATTATTAGACATTGGGGGTATTCGGGTGGGGAACTCCTAGGTGACTTGGAGGTAGCACTCCAAATGTCGGGAGCTACCATGCAACACACTTTTACCTCGACTATTGCGTATATGTGTCTCGGGTTGAGTTGAGGGGATCTATGAGGACACGACCAAATTGAATTGTCCATGTGTGGTGGCATAGTATCAAGCCTCCTAACCAAGTACTTCAGAGTTAGAATGGTACCAATGAAAGAGAAGGAGTCTAGAGTATAAGAGCATGCATAACATTACTTGATTTGTGTGTTTACTTACTTGATGTTATGGATTGTATCAATATTTGACCTTGATTATTCTTGTTGACTGTGATTTGAAATGATATAGTGTTTAATATATTTTACGAGTTCTTCTCAATTATTTTATACTATTACATTCAATGCTCACCTCTCGTTGTTTGTGTTTGGCGCTTGCGAGAGCGCAATTATTTCAGGTTATTGGTTGATGATCCACGCTCTGGTAGATGATATTGGGTGGGAGTAATCTACCGTATTATGTTGAGTTGTGAATTAATTTAGATTTTTGTAAATTTGATCGATCAATTGTGTTATTTTCATCTTTTATTCGGATGTAGAAATCAATTTTTATTATAATTAATTTTTATTATAATTAACTTAAAAATCATGCTCGTGAGTGGTTATGATGTATCGACAATATAAAAATTTTAAGAGTCATACTAACAAGTGTCTTTAAAACACTTGTTAAAGAATCAAAAGGAACAATTTTATCTTAAAAATAAATTTTTTATCCTTTATAATTTTGAAAACACAATTGCTTATCCAATTTTAATAATAAAGATTCTATATTTAGAACATTAACAAATGCCCTAATGATATTTGTTAATATTTTTCGACTTTTTTATATTGATAGTGTATGACAATTATTCAACTTTAATGATCAATTTTTATTCAATAGTCGATATGAAATATTTAATTGAAAAAAGATATTAAATAAATAAATAAATTATATGATGGGCAACAACCGGATAAATTAAGATATAATCTAAAGAAAATTAAGTCAACAACCGCATAAATAAAGATGTTTGCAATTGAAAAAATTTGAGAGAATTCATTTCTCATCTAATGCATACGTGCAACAACCACACATAATTAAATTGGGATGTTACAATTGATTTTTTTTTTTTAAAAGAACTCAAATAGAGAAAATTCAATCCTCATCTAATATATATGTGAAACAACCGCGTAAATTGAGATGTTACGTTTTGAAATAAATGGATAGAGTTCAAATAGAGATATTATATTTTCCACCATCAGAGGTTCAAAACATGTTTTTATCCTTCTGAAATAAGAGCAAATTGATCGTTGTAAATAACTGGTTGCCTTAAATGAATATTGGTGTACGTATGTATTATTCCAAAATTTGTATATGTGCGGATGCACGAGTTTTAATTAGTTGTTAAATACAAAAATGACAAAATACTAATATTTTTGTTAATTATTCTTGCATTCAATACTTAATAGTGTTAGAATTTAAATTTAAATAAATATTTTAGGTTTAAATATTTACAATTATAATTTTCTTTGATTTTAGAAATATTTTGTTTGATTAAGTAAATATAGTTTCGTTTTAAAGTAATTTTTTCATTTAATTTCCGTTACAAAATTATAGTACCTTTAAAATGTAATATTTTTTTTAAAAAAATTAAATAAAATTAAATTATAATTTTTTTAACTTAAAATTAATGTTAAATGTTTCGCTCTTCTTTCTTGAAAAAATATAAATGAACACTTTCTTTTTTATTCTTTAGTCCTCTTTTTCATTAGAATTATCATTACCGTTAGTAACATTTTCATCCATTTGAGATTCATCATTCTTGTAATCTTCTTTTTTATTTAGTGGTCCTTGTTGGACAATTGTGAGTTCTAGAGTTAACTCTTAACTATAATTTTTCTTCTTGTCGCAGAGATTAAGGTATTTTAGAGGAGTATATGAAAAAGTCAAAAGATAAAGTAAAATTTGATTATAGAGGGAGGAAGGACATAGAAGAAAGTTCAAATCTTTGTAATGATAAGGGGTGATGAATAAATTAGCTACGGTAACACTTGAACCATTAATCAAATTCATTCTACTTTTGTAGATTTTTTTTTTTATTTTCTTAATTGTGATACACCACGTAGAATTGTACATTACGAAGATGATTAAAACTACGAAGAAGAATGTGTGATTTAGATTTTTAAGAAAGAATATCGAAACATTTGAAGTTAATTTTAAGTTAAAAAATAATTATTACATAGTTTTTAAAATAAAAATTAAATAAAAGAAGTATTTAAAAAAAAAAACTATATTTACAAGAATATTTATAAAAAAAAAAAACAAGACTTACGAAAACTAAAATTAAAAAAAAAATTATAATTATAAAAATCAAAAATATACTTAAACTAATATTTTATTAATATAGGAAAAATTTGGTTTATAAGGACCAGACTAAAGGGCACTGGTATCTTCCATGCAAGATTTTGATATTCTCTAAAGATTTTCCATTAATTGTCATTATAGGAATGCTCCATCTATTATCTTATTTTGGCACACAGCATCGTTGCATTGCATTTGAAAAGCTAAAAATTAGTGACCCTAAAGTCTATTATTACCATGACAACATTTCAAAGTGTGTTTGAATGGGTTAAACTTTTCAAAGAAATTAAGCATCCCTCGCTAGCTTTGGTTTCAATAGTCAATGACCTATGAGTTCAAGAAAACAAGGATACACGTGCATACAGTCAAAGAGACATATAGAGACAAAATATTAGTAGTAAATCCATAGTATGTGAAAGGGATGGAACACAATGTCAAAGTTAAACAAAACCCTGTTTGACAATCTTTAATCACGTACAAAATTCCAGACATTTCTGTCGTTCAATGTGCAAACTCCCAATCCCCAAAACCTCAATTGTTAAACAAAAAACTAGCCATTATAGCAAACTATTAATCTTTCAATCACATTTAAATTTTTGTTAAATTAATTTTTCTTCACAATAAAATTTTAAAATTTCTTTTTACGTTCATACGTATTTTCATTCTTACTTTGTCTATGTAAGTCTATATTTTACATCCAACATTAAAGTACCAAATTCCAATCTCCGAACAGTTGTAAATTGATTAACAAATATTTTCTTCTTCTCTATTTTTTTTTTCTTTTTTAAATCTATAAGTCTCGTGAAATATCATTATTTTAAGGTTTTTTTTAATGACATGGTAATAGTAACTCGTTTAAAATGGAAAAAATTGTGAATCTACATTCATACACCTCTTTTCTTTTACCGCTTGAGAAAATGGTGTAATATATGAAATATATAAGTAATGTAATAAAAAAAAGAGATAAAAAAAATGATGTATTAAATAAGTGTAGAAAAATTAGAGGTGTACAAATATTACGACCTTTTAAGTTTTATTTTATTTTATGTATGAATATTAAATTATCATTTAATTAATAAAATAGCAAAATAACTATAAGTATTTTTAATAAAATATATAATAATATAAATAACTGTAAAATAGTTGTTAGTGTTATTTGATTAATAAATATTTTCCTCTTTCCTATTTTTTTTATTAATAAATATTTTCCTCTTTCCTATTTTTTTTATAAAAGAAATCTATAGGTAACATCGATCCTCACTTTTTTT
>JBBPBS010000247.1:1961012-1971137 GCA_037974835.1 Cicer judaicum
TATTATTATTATTATTATTATTATTATTATTCAGAGCATATATAGTTCTTTTTTGTAGAACAGAGGATGCGGAGTTCAATCACAACAATAATAATAATAATTTATATATGTAACACGGTAAACGGATATGTTCATTGTTAATAATTTAATTTATATATAATGTTAATGTAAATTTTTTTTATCTATCACAATTATTAAAGTATTAAAATGTTTAAATTTTGCTATATTATTTTGATATATTTAAATGAATTGCAAATAAAATTTATTTAGAACACACAAATAAATATCATCTTGAAAATAATAATATAAGAAACCATAAAATGTATAAACTATTTTTTATAAAAAATAGTGTAGCAAAGTTTTTATAGACAACTTTTTTTAATTTTCTTAATGAAAACATAAAAAGATCCCGAATTCCAGTTAACTAAATGTCCGAAATTGCAAATAATTTTTATAAGGCATATTTGACTTTTTACTTTTAATTAGAAGGTTTTTTGTTACCAAAAATATTAGAAGGTTTTTTTCTGTTCGAAACTGACATTAGTTAATAGAAGCTCGAAGCCAAAGGGCCAAAGCCCAAAGTCCGTACAACAAAAAACTCAAGAGGTAGGCCCAAGTATAAGAAAAGTAGTCCAAGTAACAAATCAAAAATCTCCTTCATATTCTCTTCACCAAGAGAGTGTGAGATTAAAAGAGAGAGAGATAGACAAAACATATACGAAGGAGAGATCTAAATCCATCTCTAACAACACAAATAAATTGACTTTTATGATAACCATAAATCACCCTTTTGAAGGAAAAATAAATAATAAAAAAGGACTTTTTTGATACACATTAAAAAAAAAAAACTAATATCATAAATATGACCAAAAAATGTAAGGGTATTTTTATCTTTTTATACAAGGTGGTGTAGGGATACACTAAAAAGTGTTTAGAGGCACAACATGGAAATAGGACTTCATTGAACACTGTTATCATCAAACCTAACGAATTACGTGTTTTGTTTGTGTCATCATTAAGAGGCTGCATTTCAACACCTATTTGTTGACATATATTTACCATGTCATAATTATTGTCATCTATTGACTTACATATTTTAGATCAATAATATTTTGTGATACATGTCTTGATATATTTAGAGAGATAGATTATCCCAAATTCAACAAATGTTGTAGAGTGGTCAAGGAAAAAGATTGAGGAAATTGAAATTGAAACAGGGTATCACTCCAATGACATAAAAGAAATCAAAGGAGTTGGAAGATAAGATGAAGCCTTCATAAAGTTTGAACAATGAAACAAAAACTCAAAATGAATCATGATTAATAAAGGTTGGAGTTGCACACTAAAAACTTACTATATTGAAAAAATAAATAAATAAATAAATAAATAAACAAAATTTTATATATATACCCTGTTTAATTAAATTTGCTAGCTCTGTCTTTCAAGAGTTTTTTTTTTTGGATGATATCATATAAATTAATATGTAATTCTTTCATTTTTTAGGTTTATTTAATGTTAAGAGCTTTACATTGTAATTTCAAATATGAATGTAAATTTAAAATTATTATAAAATAAAAATAAGTGTCATTATAACTAATAAAAAAAATTCCCTTCAATTTATTTATTTATTTATTTTTTTAAAATGCAATTCTTTTATAGCTAGATTAAAATTTAGGATACAATTTATTATACAAACCAATAGTTATGTATCACTGAATATTAATCTAAAGTGGGTCCAAAAAACACATTAATCTAAAAGAAAGCAATATTTTTTTAATAGACGTGATAAAAAAAGATTATTCTATGAAAAATATTACAAGAGAGTTCACACTGACACTCCCTACTTAGAGAATTCATGAGATTTTCTTCATCTGGTAAGCAAAGGAAACCAACGTTGATGAAAAGAAGATTGATAAGACATCATGAACAAAAGAAAAACAAGCAAGAGTGCCACTCCCCAAGGGGACCCACCAGCTCTATGCAAAGACTCCCTCTCCTCTGGCAATTGTAAAGGGAACGATCCTCCACTTGAGAGACAATGAACAATCAACAACAATACAAGTGGAACAAGAGACAACAATATCTTCACCTGAATAAACATATCCTCGTACATGGATTCATAGTTTATGTACCATGAAAATGTTAACACCAAAAAAAGGATTAACATGAAGAAACAGAGGTGAATTGGGAAAGTGAAATATTCCCAGAAGTTGTAGTAGCTATTATTATTGTATCTTGCCATAGATGGGAAATGGAAAATTGTTAATGTTAATGGTGAAACTGTTTTTTATATTAAAATGTTATAAAGTTTAGAGGTTTCTAGAGGATTTGATTAATTTGAAGAGACTGTTTAGTCAAAAAGGTTTATATAAGGGGTTGGACTTAGTATTAGTGTTACAAGATTGCGATAACAAGATATAATATGAAAATATTTTTATAATAAGTTGAATATGTTTCTTTTTCCAATCTTACAAATAGAAATTTTTGGGTAAAATTATGTGAGTGTTTATTCAAGTTTAATTAATTTTTTAAGACTATTCATCGAGATTATCCTAGTGACGGTGATGAGAAGGTGTGGACAAATAGTGTCATCTAATAGGAGAGTGCCAGAATGGTGTGGAAGTATACCGAAATTTGTGAAGATGAGAAAATCAAGGATGAACAAAAAACTAGTTGTGGTTTATGTCTGTGTGGAGTACTCAAAAATTGGGACACAACGGGGTTATATCATTGGGAAACCTGCGTCTTGTTTATTCTATAGGTGGCCCATATTTCTATTTTCAAATTAATTATTAGTAGTGTGACATCTTTGTCGTACATGAAAAAATGTTTGACAAAAATATAGATATAACTAAATGTGTTATTAAAAAAAAAACTTTAAATGCTATTTTAACTTTTTAGTTTTTTATCTGTATATGATTCTTCGTATTTATCTTTTTTTATATTTTGTAATTCTTCATATATTTTTATCTATTTTTTTTACTGAAGTAGTCAATTTTAATGATGTGAAATTTCTAAATGTATTCCAACATAAATATAAATATTTATATATTTTTTTATAAAAAACTAAAAAAATATCTAAATCTTTCACCTTTCTTTTTCTTCCTTCTTTTATTTATTAAAAAACATGAAATTATCTCATCTCATTTCTTGTTCGGATTATTTATAATAAATTTCAATTGAGCTTTTTATTATAATCTTAACATGCACATTTTTTTTTTACGTAATTAAAATTGGTCATGTCAGCGAAAAACTGCAAAATAAAAAAATAAAAATACCAGAAGTCAAATTCACTTATTTTACAAGAGAGATTAAAAGTAAAATTAAACCTGTAAGAATATATATAATAAAAAAATATTAAGTTAAATTTATTAATTTTGTTGTTATTTTTTACTAATAATTTCGTTGTTGATTGTATTAGTGTTTTGGTTTACTCAAATAAAAAAAGAAAGTTGTGATATACTTTTGTATATGCTAAAAATTTATTAAAGAAAAATAAATTTGTTAATTGAGTAAGTTTTTTTTTGTATATGCTAAAAATTTATTAAAGAAAAATAAATTTGTTAATTGAGTAAGTTTTTTTCTTTACGATACTTTTCAATGTTTTTCAATTATTAAATAATAGTGGTGTCTTCTTATTCAATATTAAAAATATGGTTGGTAAAAATAGAATTAACAAATCAATGAATACTACAATTATGAATATTTTTGTCTCTACTTCATTTTCAATATTATCCAAAACAACAACTTTTTTCAAGATATACTTTGTTATCAATTTCTTTTTTACTTGTTCATCTTCAACAAAGTGAATTATTCCATGACCATTATGGCATTTCTAAAATTTATCTATAAAATGTCATATAATCTTTTAGACATCTGTCTTCAACAAAAATATGATCTTTAAACTCTTGCATCATGTCCAAATTAAGCAAAAGTCGAACAAAACATTTCAAATTTTTTAATTTAGTTATTTCATTAAAAAGTAAAGAGATGACAATATCTGAAAAAGTTGTGAATATGATATGTGACATCCAATTATTTTTGTTACAATAGTTATATTATAAATATTCCTTTTAGAAAATTTATTTAATTGGATTATAAATTAATTGTATTTTTTAAAATGAATTGTTCAATTTAAAAGAAAAGTATAATTGATCTCAACATTGTTTCTATAATAAATAACTTGATATCAAATCCTTTAATTAATATTATATAATATTAATTAAACATAGTTATATTATGAATATCCATCCAAGTATTAGAAGCAATGTTGCGTTATTGTATAAAAGGGTGTTCATAAAACCACAATTATATTTGGTTCGGGCAAAATATGTCTCTATCTAGCAATTGATTGTTTTGTCATATATGTCTGATTAAGGACTTTGAGATTCTTAAAGTCAAATCCACCGTCCTACTTTGACATGCAAATTATTTCTCAAGAGATCAAATTATATGCTTTATGCTTGATTGTACTACCTCATATGAAGTTGCGACATAATCTGCCAACTTCATCTCAAGTAGACCTAGGAATTGAAATGGTTTGCACCACATAACCAAGAACATTGGATAAAGATAATTGAACAAGAGTGACTCTACCTGCAAATGAAAGAGAGATAGTTTTTTTAATTTGTCAGATAGACATTATTCTATTAAGATAAAAGATAATGAATCTTTTGAAACTCTTTGATGGATCAGAGGAACACCAAGGTATGTTCTAAGATTTATAGTTAGGTCAATCCCTTGAATTTAACTTAAAGAAGTTGCTTCCGTAGTTGGCATATTTTTAGAGAAAAAAATCTTGGATTTCTACATGTTTATTTTTTGGTCCGAATTGTGACAAAGTATGTCAAACTGGATTTAATGAGTTGAATTTGTTCTATAATAGCCTAAGCTACCAAAACAATATCACTAATAAAAAATATGCGAGAGAGGTAAGGTCCCCACACCTCAACCAAAATGAGGAGGTTGTTATTTGCCGTTTGTAAGTGAATCTTTTTAGAAGTCCCAAATGAATTAGTTTGAACATCGTTCCAATTGATAATAATAGATTTAGAGGCAAAACATTGTAGAATAATACTCTTTAGTATCAAAGCCAATACTAATATGTCAACGGATTCCATAATAAATTTCCATTCAAGTATATCTTAAATTTCAAAATCAAACTCTAGAATCATGAAGCTTTTAGTACTATGTAGATGAGAGAGAGTATGATTAGTTTCTTAAATATAAAATGTGTGATATTGAAAGATCTATCATTAGATTTAATCTAGTAACATCTAATCTAATTATCAAAGTTACATGTTTAAATTATACATCACCATTCAAGAATCACTCTTTTTTTTTTTTTTTTAATACAACCTTTTATATAGTATATGTTAATTTAGAATATTTAAATATGGGAAACACTATAATATACAACTAATTTTTATGAAAGAGTATTTTAGTAGCATGCACTTTAGATACTCCTTCTAAAGGGTTTTATTTTTTAGAAGAAATATATTATCATACACATTCGGGTTAATTCAATCTTTTTTATTATAATTTGTTAACGTACTCTGTCTAAAAAATAGACGAGTGTATTTAACAAATCCCTTTAAATATATAGTTTTTCAAAATAAAATATGTAAATTATACTCCCAGTAACTATAAAGGATTATTTTAATTTGTAGTGCAAGATCAATTATATTCTACAATTAATGTTATTTCACTACAACATTTATTGTTTCTGGCAACACTTTTTTAAGTAACATGTATAAAGTGTTGCCTAAAAGTAGATAAGACAACATTTTATATATTTTGTTATCACTATTCTTGCAACACCATATAAATGTTCCTTAAAATATTTATGGGAACAATTTTAAAATGTCTCTTTATAACATTTTGGCAATATATGAGAATTGTTCCCTTAGCCATTTTTAGGAACATTTTTCAATTGTTAACAAAAAATTACATTTTTAAAATACTACTTAAAAAATTTAACATTGATGAAAATTTTTGCGGAATGAATTCTTTCAAATATATTTTTAAATATTATTTTTTTTATTAAAATTTAAAACAAAAATTTATTAATTTATAAACAAAATAAAATTATTTTTACTAAGCATTATCATTTTAGTTTACAAAAATAAGAGAAACTATAAAATAAAATTTACTTATTAACTTATTATTATTATTATTATTATTATTATTATTATTATTATTATTATTATAGTTTTAGTTAAAAGAAAGGGAACAACTCTTTAATAAAGCAAAAAAGAAGAAAGGGAATGAACATCAGGAAAAATAGAAACCCTTATGCGACTCATCTCCTTCCTTCTTATTTCCGTCTATGTTCACAATCTGCAATGCCGGCGACATCCTCATTCGAACAGAACATTCGATACGACAACGGCAACCCATTCTATCTTCGTTTCATTCTTTCTCTTCCTCCTTCTTTTTTCCACAATAAAATCTATCTCCATCTTCTCAAAGGCATTTTACATCACAGGTAAGAACTTGATTCGCCACCGTGACATTCTCCTTTTTCATGGTTGTATGTTATTTTTCCATTTATTTCTCATTAATTGATTAGTAAAACTAAAAACCCCAATTTTATTTGGAAACCCTAACTCTTCCTCTGTGAAAAATCTGAAAATTAGTTTTTCTATGAAAGGTTAACTACATAGTTGTTTTACATCACCATTTGATCCATTTTATGTTCTTTAACTTTAAAGAACCAATTTGTATTTATAATGTTAACTCATTTTCTTCATAAATTTGAGATTGGTTTACTTATTGTTAATTTTTGGTTAATTGGAAATGTTTAATTTGATATCATATCTGATTTTTTATTATCTGTTTATGTCTCTCTTATATCCTCATCCACTTTTCTGAATTCGATATCCTATTGCTTTGGTGTTTCGATAATGAAACTGGTTTAGAATTCACACTGTGACCCTTTATTTTTTCTTTCCATTGTGAAATTGTGGGTTTCAGAAACACTCTTTACATTTGTATGGTTTAGGAGTTTTTTTTATATCATTTTGTTGGCACCTTTAGTACTTAGGAGGAATACATGGCTTAACACTGACCCCTAGTTGCTAAGAGTAACCAGTACCCCCGCACAAAAGAAGGGTACGGTTGATTGAGAAACCTTTGTCATTTTGTTGGATTTTTTGTGTATAGTAAAAATACTAAATTGAATCCTTGGTTTTTATTTGTATATTTGTTTTTATTTTGTAGTATTGTGGACTTGGTTTCAGGATGGGAGTAGATCAATTGATTTTGAACTGACAACATTATCAAGTGCCGATCATATCTAAATGACTCAAGCAATGCAGACTTTAAAGGCAGATACATTGTTCAAGAAATAATCAAAGAAATGCCTGAAAATAGACCCATTGATACTAAAGGGAAGAAAAGATTTAAAGGTATATGACTATCCTTGTTTTCAACCTATACCTTAGTGCTGTTAATTTTGCCAACACATCTCTCTTGTCCATTCTCAACTGTCCTTGGTTCTATATCTCATTCTATTTTGCATGCAATTCTTGTCCATTCTCAACTGTCCTTGGTTCTATATCTCATTCTATTTTGCATGCAATTCTGTTTCTGTGTTTTGCTAGCTTTTTTGTGCATCACTATTTTGCTTGCTGTTAATGGTTATCTTTATGTTAAGTTCTGTTTTGCATTTTTTAGTTTCTGCTGGCGGTTCTGATTTTGTTTTCATTTTACGTGATTCTGTTTTGGAAGTGTTATTAGTTTCTGTTTTGCGTTTCAGTTTTCATCATATGGTTACTTTTTATTTTATTATGCACCAAGGTATCAATGAAAATGATGGTGAATTATTTCAAGTTGACGACGAAGGCGATGAATTTGAAGAGGACGACATAAATGACAAATTTGAAGATGACGATGTAGATGATAAATACGAAGAAGACATTTTTGAATGATTTAAATGATGATTTTGGATTATGGTTTTTGCGATGATGTTTTTTTTTATTAGGCATGTAATTGATTGAAGTATCAAAACTTCAACAAACTATATATTTTGCTAGACTAGTACTTTAAGTAATAAATTTTATTAAATTATGTTAGACAATTTGTTTACTACCATTTATTGGAATACAAATTTGTTAATAATTTGTATTTAAATTTGCATTATATTTTCTTTAGTTCAATTTGTATGTAATTAAATTAATTAGATACACAATAATTTATTATTATAAAATAAGGGGAAAATGGCTAATTTATGATTTGAATTAAAATAATACAAATATAAAAATTTATTTTATATATATGAATTCAATTTAAAATTGTTGCCAATAAGCTCTAGCGACATTTTATCAATGTTTTCATTGTATTGTTTTAAGGCAACATTTATCAAGTGTTGTTAGATATGACAACAATTAAAAAATGTTGTCTTAGGCGCGTTGAAAAATTGTTCCTTATTCTCATAGTTTAGGCAACATTTATAAATAATGTGCCAAAAAGTGCAAGAAAAATGTTGTCAAATATAATAAGCAACGCTCGCATATGAGACGTGTGAAAAATGTTGCCTATTCTCTTTGGCAACAGCTTTCCATGTTTTGACAACATTTTTCAAATGTTGTTAAAGAGCAACAATATTGTAATAATAAATACACTAGTACGAAAATCCATTTTGCAAAACAAAATATGTTAAAATGAATATCATATTTAGTTTTTTTATACAATATTATCTTAAATTTTTAATATTAATTATCCTTTTCAACTACACTATTTAATTAATACTATATACATCACTCTTAAAATATTATAAAAAATTTAATCAATAATTTATTAGTTCATTCATTAATATATTCGTCTCACATTGTAACTGAGTCGACGATTAATTCAGATTTAACATACTACAACATTGCATAAAATATAATTATAAAATCTGTACTTTTGATTATAATATTTTAGTATTTTTCATATTAAAAAATTTATTTATGTATAATATATATATAATTATCTTTTAAAATAATTTTTTACCCCCACTTCCCTAGTATCTAGATCCGCCACTAAAGATAGTTGATGATATAGCATACTAGTCTATGCTTTATTTTGCATACTACATGACACATCTAGTTTTCAAGGATGTACCCTACTTATATCTCCAAAGGGTGCACGAGGTTCTTGCAAATTACCACCAGGTCCTCCCCAACTACCACCAGGTTCCCTACCATTAGGGTCACCGAAACCTTGAAATTTGTCATCAGGTATTGCTTTACCCTTATCATCTTTTTCATTTCCATCCTTTGATCCTTTATCAGACTTCTCGTTACCCCATATCCAATTCCAAAATACCATACTTGATACCCGAATTCCCTTGCCATCACCATTTTCGAATGCCTCACTTCCCACAACAGAGATAAGAAACAGAGCACAAAGGAAACATAGGAAGATAAAATGTTTTGTTTTCATCCTTAATTTCTAAGACTTTTATTTGTTGTAAAATATCTATACTATTAACAACTACTTATAATGAATATCAATCGGACAAGATAAATTAATTTCATAAAATTCTATTGCATGACTGATTACGAGAATGATGGGTCATCAATACCTTTTGAAAGATTGAAAGGTTATATAAATTAGAATCATGCTTGTTTGTTGCATTAGAAAGGTCGTTTTTTTTTTGTATGTATGTAATTTTCTTTATCATTTTATCAATTGAAAAAAGAAGAAGAAATTGGGCACCACTTTTTGTTGATTTAATTACAATCACATTACACTGAAAACAAAGTTACAAAAGAAACAACATGATAAATTAAAAAAATACAAAACAAAATAACAAAAAAGAGACATCTAACAACAAAATATTAAAGTAAAAATACTATTAAGGTACCCTACTAAAAATACGTCATCTAATAACCGAATTAGAGATTAAAATTAATTGGTAACTGAATATAGATGATTTAAGATTAATTTATAGATTAATTAATTATGCTTTTATATACAAGTCATACAGAGAAAATATTTATATCGATCAATTAATTAAAAAAGTTCTCCATCTTGAGTCAATTATATAAAAAGAAATATGTATTTTATTGATAGTGTATCTTTTGAGTAACTGTAAAATACAATTTGAAGTAAATAAAAATATTATAATTATTATTTTTT
>JBBPBS010000247.1:1983295-2032560 GCA_037974835.1 Cicer judaicum
TCTTTGCAAAAAAAATATAATAACATTAATGACATTTTAAAACATAAAAGATCAAATTATCACTTAAAATTAAAATAAAGAATCAATTCAGAAAAAAAGAAAGATAAAATGACTAAAACGTTAATTGAAATTAAATTAAGTGATCAAATATACTATTTAGCCTATTTTTATATAGGATTGTATTGTTTACCAATTAATTAAAAATATTTATTCATACTTTCAACTTGTGTGAATTATTAGATATAGTTAGAGATTTATTAGATATAATTAGAATTTATTAAATATGGTTACAAGTTTGTTAGTATTAATTAAAAATTAAATAATATTTATTAGTTTAGTTATAATCATTATAAGTGCATCATATTATAATCAACTTTATCTTATTTATTTAATTTTAAAATTCATCTTTTTCTTTGTTTATTTTTTATTTATTAAATTATAATATTAACTATTAATTTACTTACTTTTATTCCTTATAAAAAAAATAAATCAAAATGACTATACCGATAGTGTTCATGGGCCGTGAGATCTGCTTTGGACTGTGATTGGATAATATGCTAATCTATTATCAATATAAAAAAAAATATGTTACGAAAATTACATTGTTGTGTATTCAAAAGTTGCTCTTTTTGTTTTATTTAAGGATTAAATGATAATATAATTTGTTGGTTATTTAGTTCAATTAGTTAAATAAAACTGCAGAGAAAATTCTCCACAAAATAAAAATAAAAATAAAAATCCGGCACAGAAAATTACAACAACAAAATTTCACATAAAACTACAATAATGGGACGGACAACAATGTAATTAAAAAGAATGCACTAATGAATTTATTAATGTGACAGCAATATAATTATACAAAAGAATTTTTTTTTTAGTTTTAATAAAATTATATAAATGAATAATATAAAAAAGGACAGAATAAAAATTTGTTGGTCTTTTATTTTTTTTTTCCTTTCTTCTATCTTTTAATTTCAAACACTATTAAAAAATATATGACATAAATTTATCAATAATAAATATAGAAAATTACACGATATAAATATTGTCAATGATAAATATATAAAATTATAAAATAAATATTTATTATTAATAAATAAAAAATATATGACAAATATTTTTTATTAATAAATATTAAAAAATACGAGAAACTGTTTTGTCACTAATAAATATAAGCAAAATATTATATAAATATTTTTTCTTAATAACACAAAATATGATCCATTGATAAATATAAAAAATACTAAATAAATATTTATCATTGATAAGTAAAATAAAATATTTTATTTAAAATTTATAAAAATATTTGTAAAATATTAATTACGTGTCACTCTTGCACTGTTTATTCAAATGAAAGTATGATACTTTGAGTTGATGCAGTTTGTTGATCCCAGAAAAACGTTGATGCAATTTTCAACCAAATTCAAACTAATGTAACAAAAATGAATTATTTTGGATCGGATAATCAGATTTGGCATTAAAATAAGAATGACAAAACTTTAAAGATAGACCAAATATTAGAACCGGGGTCCATGGTAATTTGCTAGATTGTTCTCTCTTTAAGTAGGCAAATTGAGTCTAAAGTGGCAAACTTGAGGAAAAAAAGGGTAGATGGGATATAGTTGGAGAAGAGATTTGTTCCAAATGAAGAACAATATTGGCTCCACTACACTTATAGCTATATGGATTAAGAGTAGAGGTTATAGATAGAGTTGTGTGAATTCAAAAATTCACTTTTATATGAAATTTAGGAGAAAAAAGGGTAGACGGGATTTTAGTATATCACTAAGTAAATTTATGAAGTATATATCCTCTTTTCACACAACTTTATGAAACCTTATTATATTATTCTGTATCGATTCCCCTTGTCACAATTTTCTTTTTTAAATTATTAAAGGATCAAAGTTATCCTTACCAATTATTTACTTGAATTTCTTTTTAACAAAAGTTCTCTTATAACAATTTATATAAAAAGATGAAACATTTTTAAAATAATTGTTAAGCCTTTTACAGCGCCTTTTACAGCGCTTTTCCAAAGAGCGCTCTAAAAGGCCTAAGCCTTTTACAGCGCTTTTTATTAAAGCGCTGTAAAAGGCGTCCTTATTTAAATTTTTAAAAGACTCTTTTACAGCGCTTATCCCCATAAGCACTGTAAAAGACCTCATTGTTTTAGTATGTTATATAATGTTTTTTTTAAAAGCCTTTTACAGCGTTTGTTAAAAGAAGCGCTGTAAAAGGCGTCCTTATTTAAATTTTTCAAAGACTCTTTTACAGCGCTTATCCCAACAAGCGCTGTAAAAGACCTCATTGTTTTAGTATGTTATATAATGTTTTTTTTAAAAGCCTTTTACAGCGCTTGTTAAAAGAAGCGCCGTAAAAGGCCTAAGTTATTTTTGTGTTTTGTTATGTTATTTTTTAAACAAGCTCTGCAAAACCCAAAGTAACTGGTCACCACCAAAATATCTTCCTCTTCACCAAACTCCACCTCAAAGTCCTTTTATGCATCTTCTTCGCAAACATCAAAGCTTCCTCTTCGCAAACTCCACCTCAACACCATTTTTATCTCTTTACATTCCCTTTCATTCTTAAATCGTAACTTGATCTTCAGGTTCATTGCCATGTTGCGAAAAATGGGTTTGTTAACAATGTGTCTAATGTTTTTGTTAACAATGGGTCTGATGTTTTTGTTAACAATGTGTTTTTGGGGATTCCAATGATGCGTACAAGGTGTTTGAAGAAAATCCAGTTAGAGAAAGTCATGTTAGGTATTTGATGAATATTATTTTTAAAGAATTAATTATTTAACACATTAATCATTTAATGTCATATATTAATTATTTAATATTTAATATATTAACACATTAATTATCTAACGAATTAATTATTTAACACATTAATTATTTAATGTCATATATTAATTATTTAATATTTAATATATTAACACATTAATTATCTTAAGAATTAATTATTTAACACATTAATATATTAACACATTAATTATTTAATGTGATATATTGTAAAAATTGTTATATACTTATACGTTAAATACCCATCTACGTTGTCACACTTGGAAGGCCTCGGTTCGAATCATGAATTAAGTGAACTTTCGTAAATGTAAGCGTTTTTAAACTACAAGAGTCTTTTACAACGCTTGTTGATGTAAGCGCTGTAAAAGGGTCTTTTAAAAGGGCCTTTTACAGCGCTTGGTAAAAAGAGTGCTGTAAATTGTCTCATTATTTTATTTTTAAAAGAGCCTTTTACAACGCTTTTATTAAAAAACGCTGTAAAAGGCATGCACTTTTTTGGTGATTGAAATTGTCCAAATTTACATAAACATGCACTTCACCAAAGACCTTATCCCCCACCCAACTATCCAAAAGCCAAATACTTAACTCCTAATTGAATCACTGGTTATGCTTGCCTTCTTAGACAACAATAAAACAAGAATAGAACCAGAATAATTCAGATTATAATACCACAATAATTCAATAAAACTAGAATAGAACTAGAATAGAAGGCATGCATAGCTCTGTTAAAAAGTGCTTTTTTTACATGCATAGTTCTTAAGAATTGAAATTGTCCAAATTTACAATGTTATGCTTATCCCCCACCCATCAACCAAACTATCCAAAAGCCAATAACTTAAGTCCTAATTTGAATCACTGGTTATGCTTGCCTTCTTAGACAACAATAAAACAAGAATAGAACCAGATCAATAATTCAGATTATAATACCACAATAATTCAATAAAACCAGAATAGAACAATAATTCAGATTACAATAATTCAGATTACAACAACAAAACCAGAATAGAACAATAATTCAGATTACAACAATAATTCAGATTACATGCATGGCTTATATAAAACAATTAAACATGTACATTAAGACGCCCTTCTTCTTTTCTTGGTGGGATTCACATTTGTTTGTCCATTTACAATATGAAACGATGGATTAATCCAAATTCCCTCGTCATGATCATCTCTAAGATATAAACCATCATCAGTTGAATCAATTTCATGTGGTTGTTGTGATGTTGCAAATAAAAGATCATTACCAACATCTTCATCATTGTTGTTATCATCACTTATTTTATTGGTCAATAAGACAACAGACCATTTATCATCAGAAGGATCGGTGACATAAAACACTTGTTGAGCTTGCGACGCTAAAATAAAAGGCTCGTCTTTGTATCCCACCCTATTAAAATCAACAAGCAAAAATCCTGACTCATCAATTCGAACGCCATTATTATTATCGACCCACTTGCAACCAAATATGGGAACACGAAACATTGTGTAGTCTAACTCCCATATGCGTTCGATAACCCCAAAATATGATAGATTTGCATATATTGGGTTTTTGTCTTTTGCACTTGAGACATGCATCGCTTCAGCTACGAGAGTGACTCCACTATTTTGCATAGTGGTCTGATCATCTTGTTCTTTGGTATAAAATGTGTAGCCGTTAATAACATAACCAATGTAAGAAAAGACATGTAAGCTCGGACCATTTGCTAGCCACCTCAATCTCTGTGAAATTGATCCGGGGTCTATATCAAATTTTGACTTTATGTGATTTTTTAACCATGTTATAAAACTTCGATTGTGCTCTCGAGTTATCCAATTTTGATTCCTATTCATATTCAAACGAGATAACTGATCCATGTGTATTGTAACATACGGTTGAACCTCATCATCATTGTGCAGAACATACAATTGTGCCTGCTCCAATTCTGTCCTTGATATAGTCAGTAGTCTCCTTCCAATTATCTCTTCTCCTGATAGTCTTCCCGAATGACGAGACATGGGAAGCCCTATAGATTCAACATTGGACAGATATTCAGTACAAAATTCAGCAGCCTCTTCAACAATGTATCGTTCAGCAATACAACCTTCTGGTCGACTTCTACTTTTTACGTATCCTTTTAATATTTTCATATATCATTCTATCGGATACATCCATCTCATATAAGCTGGCCCACAAAGTTGTGTCTCATTAACCAGATGAACAATAAGGTGAACCATTATATCAAAAAACGATGGTGGGAAATACATTTCAAGCTCACACAAAGTAACAACAATTTCCCTCTGCAATGTCGATAATTTCTGAGGGTCGATCACTTTACTACAAATTTCCCTGAAGAATAAACATAATCTAGTTAAGACTAGTCGAACTTTTTCAGGTAAAATGGAACGTATACCTATTGGTAGCAAATGCTCCATTAGAATATGACAATCATGGGTCTTCAAACCTTTTAACTTGAGGTCTTTCATACAAACCAAATTTCTAATGTTCGAAGAGTATCCTTCTGGAACTTTAACTTCGTGTGGAAATTTACATAAAACAATTTTTTCCTTTCTAGATAGAGTATGAGCGGCTGGAGGTAGATATGTGCGATTTCCTTTCTTTATGGGACCCAATTCATTTCTTATTCCCATATCGACCAAGTCCAATCTTGCGTTGATGCCATCTTTAGACTTTCTTGGAACATTGAGTAACGTACCAATAACACTATCAAATACATTTTTTTTAATATGCATCACATCGAGGAAATGTTTTATATACAATGACTTCCAATATGGCAATTCAAAGAAAATTGACTTTTTCTTCCACCCAGTTTTGACCAGCTCTCCCACAAAAGGTTTGCCAAATTTATTGGTCAAACCTTGTACTTTTTCAAGTATTTGATATCCAGTTGGTGGTAAAGGAGCTTTACCTTCTTCTGATTTTCCATTAAATGCATTTCTCCACCAACGATACTGATGACTATAAGGTAAAAATCTACGATGTCCAAGAAACACATTCTTCTTACAATGTTTCAACCGCATCCAATTTGTACTCTCTTCACATACAGGACATGCACACTGACCTTTAATGCTATATCCTAATAAATTACCATATGCTGGAAAATCATTAATTGTGCCGAACAACATAGCCCTCAAATTGAAACATTCTTTCTTATACCCGTCATAAACTTCCACACCTGTCTCCCACATACGTTTTAAATCTTCGATTAGAGGAGTCAAGTATACGTCGATATCATTCCCCGGTTGTGTGGGTCCAGAAATTAACAGAGACAACATCATAAACTTAAGCTTCATACATAACCATGGAGGTAGGTTATATATTACCAAAATCACAGGCCACGTGTTGTGTGAGATGCTTTGAAGACCATGTGGATTCATTCCATCAGTAGAAAGTGCAAGTCTTAGATTTCTTGACTCTATCCCGAATTCAGGATACTCGTGATCAATTTTTGCCCATTATGGGGAATCTGCAGGGTGTCGAAACATTCCATATCGTAATCTTTCATCTACATGCCATGTTAAGTGTTTTGAATCTTCTTCACTGCGATACATGCGCCTAAATCTTGGTATTATAGGAAAATACCACACGACTTTTGTTGGGGTAGATTCTTTCTTCTTATATCGAGAAACATTGCATTTCGGACACACCTTAAGTAGTTCATATTCATTTCGAAATAAAATGCAATCGTTAGGACACGCATGAATCCTTTCGTAACTCATGCCAATAGAACACAAAATCCGTTTAGCCTCGTAGGTTCGACTGGGAAGTTCATTATCATCTGGTAACATATCTTTTATGAGTGTTAGTAATTCTGTAAAGCTTTTATCTGACCATTCATTACTCGCTTTTAAGTTGTATAACTTTAATATCGCCGACAGTCTTGTGAATTTAGTACGACCATTATATAATTCTTTCTCGGCATCACTCAACAAAGTTTCAAACATTTTAGGACAATCTCGAAGATCTTCTTCAACTGCTTTTGCGATCTCATCAACTCGGTCCAGCTCATATGTATCTGTATCGAAGTCAGTTGAAGCATATGTCGAACTATTCTCAAAATTAATGTTTCCTTTTTTTTTTCTCACCATGTCTTATTCAACATGTGTAGCTTTGATCAATTCCATTACATACTAGATGTCCTTCTAATTCATCTTCTCTAACACGTTTTCCAAAACAACATTTTAAACAAGGACAAACTACTCTATTTGGATCTTTTGCATTCTTCACTGCAAACTCAACAAACTCCTTCACTCCAATTTCATACTCTTTTGACAATCGATTGGCTTACATCCATTTCCTATCCATATTATACCACCTATATAAATGCAGTTACAAAACTAATAAGCTTTGAAAACAATTAAACAAGTTTCAAAAAGAAACAAATATCAACTAACAATTTCAAAAACAGAACAGATCATGTGTGGTATGAGTTTTTGACTAGTAGAAGAGATTTAATAACAATTTCAAAACAGAACACAGATCATGTGGTATGAATTTTTAATTTGATAAAAAATACCTGAGACAACGTAGATGGCGGCACAGTACATAATGGGCATAATAGAAAAATGTAGAGGTGATGAAAGATGTAGAGGATATGAGGGTTCCCAACGTATATAATTATTAGAAATTTATGTATTTTACAGCGCTTGTAGTAAAAGCGCTGTAATAGGTATTTAAATTCAATGAAAGCGCACGTATTTTACAGCGCTTGTGGAAAAAGCGCTGTAATAGGTGGTTCAATTATTTTAAAGCGCACGTATTTTACAGCGCTTGTGAAAAAAGCGCTGTAATACGTGGTTCAATTATTTTAAAGCGCACGTATTTTACAGCGCTTAAGAAAGCGCTTCATTTGACAGCGCTTTTTTGCAAAGCGCTGTAAAATCATTATAACATTATGCGCAAACGTTATATGACCTACAACAGCGCTTGTTTTACAGCGCTTGTCAATAAAAGCGCTGTAAAAGGCTCCGTTATTTTTCAAATACATTTACAACAGCGCTTGTGTTTATCAAGCACTGTAAAAGGGGCGCTGTTAAATGCAATTTTTGGCATAGTGACTTGAGGAAAAAAAAGGGTAGATGGGATATAGGTGGAGAAGAGATTTGTTCCAAATGAAGAACAATATTGGCTCCACTACACTTATAGCTATATGGATTAAGAGTAGAGGTTATAGATAGAGTTGTGTGAATTCAGAAATTCACTTTTATATGAAATTTAGGAGAAAAAAGGGTAGACGGGATTTTAGTAAAATACAATCTCTTATATGTCGATATCACTAAGTAAATTTATGAAGTATATATCCTCCTTTCACACAACTTTATGAAACCTTATTATATTATTTTGTATCGATTCCCCTTGTCACAATTTTCTTTTTTAAATTATTAAAGGATCAAAGTTATCCTTACCAATTATTTACTTGAATTTCTTTTTAACAAAAGTTCTCTTATAACAATTTATATAAAAAGATGAAACATTTTTAAAATAATTGTTAAAAAATACTGTAGAAAACAGGCCCAATATGTAATACGTTCAATTTGGATTGCTTTTTTGAAACAATTCTATCTTTAATTCGATTTCATAAAAAGAGATACAAGATTGTAGGCTGATAAAAAGTTGTAAGGGTTCGAAATTCACCTTCACCTAGAGATGTCAACATAGATTGACCCGAAAAGCATGGAAAAACATAGAACTTTGGCCTCTATATTTTAAACCTCAATTTAAATAGGACTTTTAAGTCATATCCTTGTACTTGTGGCGGGCTAATCCTATCGGACTTAAGACTATACGCATACTTAAATAATATATAAAAAATAATAATAAAAATTATTTTGAAAAAACAAATATATAAAATATTTAAACACATAAATAAATGAAGTACGTAAATTATTAAAAAGTTTTATATAATAATCTGTTTTAATAAATATATCTTTAATAAAATATTAATAATATTAACAACACTTAATACTAACTTTATTGATTTTAAAAAAATTGGTTTAATCTCATCTAAATAAATATGGTATGGTTTGATTCATTCATCTTATATTTATCGATATAAAATTAGATATTTATACTATAATGACTACCCATGTCCTTCAAAGCACTCTTAGGACAAAAATCTCAAAATATAATCTAAATTTCAATTTTATAAATATATATATTTTAAGTATACGCTTAATTAAAACATAGCTTATATATCAATACATAAAGGTTTAGTTTAAGGATAGATGGTTCATCGAATGACACTAGTACATGCTTTATTTAGATATTGTTGGAAAAAAAGTAAAATTCCAACAGATATTGTATTGTCCTCTAGAAGGGACCACCAAATCCTCTTCCACCGCGGTCTCTACCATGATGACCGCCGTGTTCATTGCCGTTGTCTCCACCTATTTGTATTTGCCCATCTTTCCATAACCAGTGTACTTTCCATTTCGATAACCAACTTAAGTTAGTTTTTGATAAATCATCTTTTGATGGCTCGGTTGCAACAACACTGGTAATAATGAGAGTACAAAGGAAGCAAACAATAATAAACTTCATTTTCACCCTTGCTACAATATCTAAGAGTTTGTTGTAAACTATGAATGCTATTGACAAGTATTTATAGTGATCATGATCATGAATGGGATAAATAGAATAATTTTAAAAGACAAAAACACATTCATTAAAAGATATATTGTATAATAGGAAAAGACAGTATGTATTCCATGCCTGAATGCGAGGGTAATGGGTCATCATTATCAATGGAACTACTGAAAGGTTAAATCAATTGGGACGTTTGTATCTTGATGTATATGATGAGAGATTAAATCACACCCATATAATATTACACCGCTAACAACGCTTTAATTTTTTTTGTATATTTTATATATTTGACAATTAGATTTATAGATTGTATAACAATGTGGTATGTTATTGAGGTAAGCCAAAACATGATCCTCTTAAATAATTTATAGACTCTGTCTTAACTCTAAAAATTGTACCTCTAATAAAAAAAACACTAAAATGCAAAAAAAATGCAACTTTTGAAAATCAATCTCAAAATCACGTGCATGAAAATATTGCATTATGACACGAGACAGATTACAAAACATCTAATAATTTGTAAACGTTATAATTAATATTTGACTAAATTACATTCGTGGTACCTTAACTTAATTTTAGGTAACGTTATAGTCCTTTATCTTTTTTTTTTTCGAGTTGATCATTTATTTTAACTTTAAGTGACAATTTAATATTTTATGTTTTAAAATGTCAACAATGTTGTCCTTTTTTTCACAAAAATACAAAAAAACCATCAAATTTTTTAAATAAAACTCATAAAATTCATTATCATCTTCAATAAAATACAAATTTAATCAAATTCATAACTTAAATCTTGAAATAAACTCATATTTTTATTCTTTATTGGATGTTGTTGGAGATGAAAATATGAGTGTATTTGAATATTTGAGTTATGAATTTGATAAAATTTGCATTAGATTGAAGATGATTATCAATTTTATGGATTTTGGTTGAAAAATTTGATGATTTTTTTGAATTTTTGTATAAAAAAGGATAGCATTATTGAAATTTTAACACATAAAATATCAAATTGTCACTTAAAACTAAAATAAAGGACCAACTCGAGAAAAAAAAAAGATAAAGGACTAAAACGTTACCTGAAATTAAGTTAAGGGACCACTGATGTAATTTAGCCATAATATTTTGAGGTCATGTGCATATACCTAACCTGTAGAAATTATGATGAGTTGAGCCTTCGTCAAAATAATGTTCTAGACATTTTTATTATACATTATTAATGTTGATGACCTCAATAATGTATCAGACAATTTGTTGATGATGTAAATATTTGTATAGATAATTACCATAAGAGAATTTGTCGACAAACACACAATGGTTAGAAGTATTTTTACTATACCCATGTTTCTCCATGAAAGAATCAAATTTCTTGTACCATTATCGAGGTCTTTACATGAGTTCACACCAACTTTTCTTCAATTTACACCCAAGTTGCTCTTTACCTTTCACTTTGAAACCTTCTGGTTGCTCCATATAGATCCTACTTTAGGAAAATTTAAGATTGCGATTGTTGCAAAAAATTGCCCTCGTCTTAAATTTACGATGATTCTTGCCATGGGTAATTTCAACCGCTGTAGTGTTTTTGGTGAAAATATGTGCACGTATTTGCCTTCCTCTCAAATCCCAAACCTTTACTCTCAATTTGAAACCCACTAAGTATGTTTAAGTATGTCTTTTTACCCTATTGTACCATTGTCGAGGTGATTTCTTGAGCCTATACAAGTTTTTCTTCAATTTACACATAAGTTGCTCTTTAGTTGTGTTACTTCGAAACTTTCTGGTTGCTCCATATAGATCTCTTCCTCCAAATCGTCATGAAGGAATGCAATTTTCACATCAAATTGTTCAACTTATAGATTCAAACTAGCTGCTGACCCAAACATAACTCAAATATAGGACATTTTCACCGTAGGTGAAAAAATTTCTTCAAAGTCAATACATTTTCTTTAATTAAAACATTTCACAACCAATCTTGCTTTGTATCTTGGTTGAGAAGTATTGTCTTCTGCCTATATCTTGTATATCCATTTGTTCTTGAGTACTTTTCTTCCCTTAGGCAACTTCACCAAATCAAATGTATGATTCTTATGCAAGAAATTCATCTCTTCTTGCATGACTTGTAACCACTTTTCTTTATCAACATTCGTAATAGCCTCTTGGTGGTTCTCTAACTCTCCATTATCAGTGATCATCAAATACTCGTGTGGAGGATATCTTTAGAAGGTTGACGTTCTCTAGTAGATCTTCTCAACTCAAATTCAACTGGTTGCTCAACTGGAACTTGCTCATCATGGTGAGGTACATGCTCAATTGGAACTTGCACATATCAACTTCTGATAATTTTCTTTCCAAACGGATCCCATAATCTATAACAAAATTCTTCAATACCATAATAGTCAAACACACACGATTTGGATTTACTATCAAGCTTTGATCTCTCATCTTTTGCAACGTGAACAAAACATCTGCAACTAAAATCTCTCAAATGACGGTAAAAGACATCTTTCTCTGTCAACAATTTATTTGGAACATCACCATCAAGTGGAATAACAGAAGAAATATTGATCAAATCCACTTCAGTTTCATTGCTTCACCCCAAAAGGATTTTGATAATTTTATATGAGAAAGCATACATCTGATTCATTCTCTCTACGTACAACATTATGTTGAGGTATCTTTGATGCTGTTTTCTCATGTCTGATTTCATGTTCTCTACAATACTCTTCAAATGGACCTATGTATTTACCACTACTATTTGATGGAATACATTTCAATTTCCTTCCTTTTTCTCTTGCATGAATATGACACACCACCAAGAGATTTAATATCCATCATGCAAACATCACTATGAACTAAATCAAGTGTATTTTGCCAACTATGAGGACTATTATTATGAAAAGAAATTCTATGTTGTTTTTCAACAAATCAATGAGTGCAAGTTTTTAGGGACCCGACTTTCACATGGAGAAAATATTTGTTTGCAGTTGAGTCATTTATCACTTAAGTGACCAAGGCGCATGTGCCATAAATCAGAAGAGGTGTCTTCAATTGCATTCATTTCTTCCTTGCATAGCTTCTTAGACATCTTATAGATAGAATCGAAACTTTGCTCCTTTGCAACCACTAAGGACCCTTTGATGATTTTACATATACCACCACCAAAGTAAGTGTGATAACCGTCAATATTCAAGGCTTTCATCGAAATCAAATTGAGACGAATATTAGGAACATGTATAATATTCTTCAATTGAAGCCTGCAACCAATCCTAGTTTAAACCCAAATGTCTCCCATCCCAATAATTTTACATACTCATTAATCTCCCATTTTTAGCGTGCCAAAATCACCAACACTATAAGATTAGAAGAAATCACGCATAGGAGTAACATACAATGAGGCACTCGAATCAATAATCCAAGTTAAATCCTAACATGCAAGATTTTTGAAATTATCATCACAAACAATGTGGACATTATTAACAGATGCAACTGTTTATTTATCCTTATTATTTTTCTTCTCTTTATATTCATCTCTATCACTTGATTGATATCTGTTAAAGAACCTACAATTTATTTTTTTGTAACTTACTTTGCTATAATGATAGAATATCACTTATTTTCTAGTATCGACTTGTTATGACTCTCAAAGTTGTCGCGTCTATGGAAGCTTTTAGATTGATTTCTTTCCCATGACTCTGTAACTAGTTCTTCTGACTTTAAGGAAGAACCAATCAAACCACACTGCTTTCTTCGAACTTCTTAATTCAACATGCTCTCTTTAACTATTGACATTGTAAACTTTTCATGTGGAGTTGAATTGGTAAACATCACAACAATGACTTTCCAATTATCAGGCAAGGAAGTCAACAATAACAACAATTACAACTAATCATCTAATTTAATATCTGCCCTTGTCAACTGATTCACTATATTTTGAAAAATACTCACATGTTTTTTCATTGAATCCCCATATTTATATTTCATATTCACCAATTTTCGAATCCAGCATGCTTTATTTTGCACATTCTTTCGTTCATACAACTCTATTAATTTCTCCCGCTTCTTGTTAGCATCTATTTCAGTTTCACAATATGGATATACACTCAGATCCAATCATTGTCTGATCAACGTCACTACCTTTCTATTCATTTTCTTCTACACAGCGTCAGATTTATCTATGGATTTAACAGTGTCACCCTCAATACAATCATACAAATCTTTACCGTATAACATGTCTTCCACGAGAGTTTTCTAAAGTGTGTAATTAGAAGAGTTGAACTTAATCATATTTGGAAATTTATTTTCCTCCATTTAAATGCACAACCCAAAAGAATCGAGCTCTAGAGATAACTATCTCATTAATGCAGAATATTTTTTTCTCACTTGTGCAAATAAATAGCTTAACAAAAAATATAATTCCACAAAGCAAAAATAATGGACAAAAAAATTAAATATGAGATAAGCATAATTTTGAATGTGGAAAAATTCTATCAAATTGAGAGAATAAAAACGACAAAACCTAGTCAAGTAATAACTTCCACCATAATAGTTAATGAATATACCAATGTCTTCTTATTAACACTAAAAAATATTAATCGACACATAATAACAACTTTTTACAAAAGTGAGTATTTCAAAGTAACTCTCAGAAAAAGTAAAACTAATAAGATTGTGTATTTAAATAACAAACTCATGAGTAACATACTACCACACCGTTGAAAGTAAAACTACATTTGCCTCACACCTATTACCACACCGTTGAAAGTCAATTTCTTCTTCTTTTTCCTTTTTTTGTTAATGCGGTGTGCTGTTATCTATCCTTTTTAATAAAACACTTTGTTCTTTTTTTTTTCTTTTATTAATAATAATAATAATAATAATAATAATAATAATAATAGTAAAATGGATGAGTTGCCCTTAAAAACTTGTACTCATGACGGAGTGTTATTATTACTATAAAAGTTTTTAGAGCCCTTAAAACTTGTAATATTAAACACAAAAAAAAATAAAGAATGGAAAATATTAACAAGTTTTATATGATATTTAAGTCCATGTTTCCAAATAAGAATTTTAACTTGATTAGATAAAGCCTAGCCCGTTAAAATCAACTATAAATAGACTGAATAATCCATTTTAATAGTTGTATCTTTAATAAAATATTAATAATATTAACAATACTTGTTACTTACATTAATGGTCGTAAAAGATTGATTTAATCCAATCCAAATAAATATGGCATAGTTATTCATCTTATATTTATCAATATAAAATTCTTATTTGTACTATAATAATTGTCTATAGAGATGAAGATAGGCCATGTCGACCGATACGAGTTTATATACGGTCTAGTCTACGTCAAACTTAGGTCAGGCTATACATTTTCTTTAAATAGACAAAGCGTTTCTAGACAAACTTATTTATTTAAAAAGGTCAGGTTATAGGCCACATATTAAGTGTTTTAGGCCGATCTATTTAAATAAATATAAATAATATTTTATTATTATTATTACTATTATTATTTATATTAAATTTTGATCTTTTTGTTATATATTCAACTTTTAGTAATTTACGAATATTAACCTCATTTAGTTTTTGACATATTTAAATGTATTATTATAAAATATAATTTAAGTATAACGTATATAAAGTCATATTCTTTAAAATGTGATGTTAAATATTAAAATAGAACTTGATTTCATTGACATATTAACTTGTTAATCTATCTAAAGATATGTTTGATTACTTATTCAAAAATGTTAAAATTAAATAGAGTTTTAAGTAGGCTATAAGACTATAACAAACTTTTATTAATGTGAGACTCAGTTCTAAAAAAAAAATCTATGACATACCAAAAGACAAGTTTAGGCTTTGAGTTTTTTGACAAATTAAAGTCAAGCCTAACAAAGTTTAACTTGACCCAATTTATTATCATCACTAACTACCCATGTCCGTAAAAGCACTCTTAGGACAAAAAACTCAAAATATAAGTTAAATTTAAATTTTTTAAACATGTTGATTATTTTTCTAAGTATAAGCTTAATTAATTCTTAGCATATCACCACGATTGTGATATTTATTGAGATGAGTTGTGGTGGTATATAACATTGCTAATATATTCAGTAATTTTGAATTACATAACATGACCATTTTATTGATGAAAATTAATACAACAATTTGAACAATATTGTATGACATGAAACATAAAATAAAAGGTTAAGTATAAGGGTAGATGGTTCATCCAATAACACTAGAACATGCTTTATTTTTACATATTGCATTGTATACAATACATAGATAAATGTCTAGTTTAAATGGAGAGGTCTCATGTGTCCACTACCTCCACCACTAGATCTTCCCCTAGAGTTTGATGGTACCTCCAAATCCTATTTCAGACTTGTCTCCCTCATCGCTGTTGGCTTTCACACCGCTGTCTCCTTCACCGTTGTAGTCACTCTCACTGCCACCGTTGTAGTCTCTACCACCGCCATCGTTGTAGTCTCTCCCGCCGCCACGGTTGTAGTCTCTCCCGCCGCCACGGTTGTAGTCTCTCCCACCGTCATCATTGTAGTCACTCTCACCGTCATCAAAGTAGCTTCTCCCACCTCCGCCGTTGTAGCCTCTCCCACCGCCACCGTTGTAGTCACTCCGACCATCATCATTGTAGCCTCTCCCACCTCCGCCGTTGTAGCCTCTCCCACCGCCACCGTGGTAGCCTCTCCCACCGTCATCATTGTAGTCACTCCCACCTCTGCCGTTGTAGTCTCTCCCACCACCACGGTTGTAGTCTCTCCCACCGCCGCCTCTAGGATAATTAGAATTGTCACTGTCGCTATAGTCTCCATTACCTCCGTCTTCATTAATTTCGTCTCCTGGACTACCTATATCAAAATCTCCGCCAGGCCATTTCCAATGTACTTTCCACTTCGATAACCAACTTAAATTAGTTTTTGATAAATCATCTTTTGACGGCTCGGTTGCCACAACAGTGATAAGAAAGACAGCACAAAGGAAGCAAACAAAAGTAAAAAACTTCATTTTCACCCTTGCTACAATATCTAAGAATTTGTTGTAAACTATGAATGCTATTGACAAGTATTTGTAGTGTTCATGCATGGGAAAAATAAAATAATTTTAAAAGACAAACAATTTCATTTAAATTATTTTGTATAATAGAAAAAGATAATATATATGTATTCCATGGCTGATTGTGAGGGCAATGAGTCATCATTATCAATGGATCCATTGAAAGGTTAAATAGATTGGGAGATATTTGTATCTTGATGTAAATCATAGCGCCAATATATTGGATGAGGGATAAAACTACACCAATATAATATTGCATCAATGTTACACCGTTCAATAACGCTGTAATCTTTATGTTTTTTTTGTATATTTGATAGTTATATTGAAAGATTGTATCATATACATCATCTATATAAATTTTTACATAAACATGGCCGTTATGCGAGAGCAATGGATCATCATATATTGAGGTATGTCAAAACATCATGTCTTAAATAACTTGGTGTGTCAAAACATCATGTCTTAAATAACTTGGAGACTTTATTCTAATCCTTAAAATTGAGTAACTAATAAAAAGAACCACTAAAGTTATGTAGAAAAATACAACTTTTGGAAATCAATCTCAAAACCATGTGCTTAGAAACATGACATCTTGCCACTAGACCAATACAACAACATCTAATAATTTGTGAACGTTATAACATATTTTGGGGCTTTGTGCGGGGACCTAGCCTAATTAAGCATCGGGCTTACGTCTGTGAAAGTGTGTCTCAAATCAGTAATAAACTTGGAGTTGATTATTATTATAATTGAATTAGTTATGATAAAGGTTGTTATAGTTAGTTAAACAATATATCTTTAAATACTATAGTTGAAAATGCATTGTGTAATATCTTGTAAAATGTTGAAGTGTGTTGATGTATGTCATAGCTAGAAAACTCAGAGTTAGTTAGAGAGGCATAAGCAATTTATGATTCATAGGAAATCAGAGAAGAAAGATTAAAAGGAGAAAGAAAGATTGAGAGAAATGCTAGCATTGCTTGTTCATAAACAATGATAGATATTAGGAGATCAGTCTTGAGAAGGCTTTAATTTTGTAAAGTTCAACCATTAATAGTTGATCAATATTGTTTGTTTGCTCGTAACGTAGGTCTCATCAATTGAGACCGAACATATAAATTCTGTGTTATCCTTCTTTATTTTTGTTTACACTTGATTGAGAAAACTGTTTTATAAAAAATGCAGAAAACCAAGAACGTTTTGATTTTTCTGGTTTTCAAGTTTTTCAGTTCCGTCCAGAACGTTCTCCGTTTTCAGTAGAAAATGTAGAACGTTCTCTGTTTTTGGTTTTTCTCTGCAATGGTTTATTTTCTATTTTGTTGGTTAATCTTTATTGCAAATCCCAATATTGTTTCAACAACCTCAAAATTAACATCTTAAACATTTTTAATATACATCATTAATCTTGATGACCTCAATAATGTATCATTAATTTTTGTTTATGTAAATATTTATATAGATAATCTATGTAATGTTTTAATCCAATGATTAAGTTTATAATATATATATATATATATATATATTTATTGGTTAACTCCAACAAACAAACATGTCTTTTATTTTACTCTTTTCAATGGTTCCATGAATGTTGTGGAATACATATTATATTTCTTATTTTATTTGATTTTTATTTTTATCATGCATAATATTTTTTTTATTTTTATCATGCATAATATTTTTTTAATCAGTGTATTTTTGTCTTTTAAAATAACTCTATTTAATAGGTGTATGATTTTTATATATGTACAATGTATTCATTATTATATTATTGAATATATCACACAATAAAGTCCTTATAATAAATAAATTTAAATAATCTTTGATTTCTGTATTATATTACTTTTAATTTTTAGTTTCTATAAATTCTTTTATTTGGCTTTAATCATCCAAAAATAAAATACGATTAGTTTTGGTTCATAACGTCAAATCAACATTACAAAAAAAGAACTGACAAACAGCTGTGGTATGTGGTCCTATAAATGCATACTAACATATCACCTTTTATGGTATATTAAAAATTAAAATGTTTTATATCATTAATTAATAAATTTATTTATTTATCTTATAATAATTAGTGTTATTTTATATAAAAAAAATATGAAAAGAAATTAGAAGAGTGGTTTAGAGGTTTTGGAAAAACTCTTCTTCCTTGCCATAAACTATGAATCTCTTATCTTCTTGACTTTATCCACCATGAAACTTGAATTGAGTGTATATTTAACTAATTATTATATGTTAATAAGTTAATATAATTTAAGAACAATATTTGTTTAATTAGGAAAAAATATACATTATAATTTAGGCAAAAGAGTGAAAATTTATTTTGGAAATATAGAAGTTATGTTTGTTGTAGTAAATAACAGATGAAATACTTGGCGACGAAACTAACATGAATTGAGTATAAAAAAGTGAGATATGACAAATTCGAAAATGTATTTCAATATATTAAATGTCTCAGTAGTTTTATTCTCGAATATGTAGTGACATATTTCAGCTGCAAACAAACTTGTTTTGAATATCGAAGCACTTATTGAATCGCATTGCTAATTTGTAGACGCATAGTAGAAATTTAGTTTAATAGTATAAAGCTTATAAAACTGGATTTTTTGCAAATTTCAACCTTTGTTAAGGTATGAGAAAATACAAAAAGTTCGAATACTTTTCATTATTAGATTTTTTGAAAAGACATTATTAAAAATAGTTAGGAAATTCTTTTGCTCAAAACTTTATTTCACTATTTTTTAAAGTAACAAATAAAATTTTATTCCAATAATTTATATTAAAATGATTTAAATTTGTTGAGACAATTACTTTTATAAAGGTTTTATTAGCTATATGATTGTTGATGAAAAATATCAAAAATATTTATGGAAAAAGAATTTTGAGTCTTTGATAAATCAATTGCATTTAGATTTATAGCACATAGGTGCTATGGTTGTTGTTGTTGTTTTTCTTTTTTTATGACATTAAGTATCTTACAACTTATTTAACTATATATATCATAGCATGTTCCCATAATTTTATAAGTCTATTTGAATTTTATTCTATAAATATTTATATTTATTTCAATTTTACTTTATAAATATTCATATTGCTGTAACATGCTAGAAAATATTATGCTTAAATTGAAGTTGTGAATGAGATATTGTTGTTGCGACTTAAAAATATGTAAAATTAATTGTGGCTACAATTGAGATTGCAAACAATAATTTGAAACATACTTTGCCAATTAACTTATTTTATATAATAAACTTTTTTACCAAAAAGGCCATAGAAGATAAGGTATTAAACAACAAGATTATAATTATTTAATTCATTTATTCTTATCAAATAAGTAAATATTGAAAAGTTACAAATAAATAGTTACAAAGATCAAAATCAAATACCAATAATTGATTCTGAATAATATTATAGACAAAACAATACTTGGATAAGATCTGACCAATACATAGATACATGTCTAGTTTCAATGGAGGTCTCATGTGTCCACTACCTCCACCACTAGATCTTCCCTTAGAGATTGATGGTACCTCCAAATCCTATTTCAGTCTTGTCTCCCTCACCGTTGTTGGCTCTCTCACCACCGTCTCCAAATAAATAAGTATAGGGTATGTCGTCGTTGTCTCTGTTGCCATTAGTATCGTCTCCATTACGTTCATCTCTTTTATTACCTTTATTAAAATCTATACCAGGCCATTTCCAATGTACCATCCATTTTGTAACCAACTTAAATTAGTTTCTGATAAATCATCTTTTGATGGCTCGGTTGCCACAACAGTGATAAGAAAGAGAGCACAAAGGAAGCAAACAAAACTAAAAAACTTCATTTATATCTAAGAGTTTGTTGTAAACTATGAATGCTTTTGACAAGTATTTATAATGTTCATGCATGGGAAAAATAAAATAATTTTAAAAGACAAAAACACATTCATTAAAAATTATATTGTATAATAGAAATAGATAATATATATGTATTCCACGGACATATTTGTATGTTGATGGAAATCATAGCGCCAATATATATGATAAGGGATTAAATTACACCGATATAATATTGCACTCATGTTATACCATTTAATAAAGCTTTATCTTTACATATTTTATATATTTGACAGTTAGATTGAAAAATTATACCATGTTTGTCATCTATATAAATTTTTACATAACATGGCCGTCTTGCGAAAGCATTGGATTATCATGTATTGAGGTATGTCAAAATATGGTGTCTTAACTAATTTAAAGACTTTGTTCTAATCTTAAAAAGTGATTTCCTATTAAAAAGAAGCATTAAAATTATGTAGAAAAATGCAACTTTTGATAATCAAAACTCATAAAATTAATTACAATATAATACAAATTTCATCAAATATAAATGTCTTTTTTATCATACATGGAGTCGAAACTAACATAGAGTGAGTACAAAAAAGTGATATATTATAAATTCAAAAATGTGTTTCAATATATTAAATGTCTTCGTAGCCTCATTCTCAAATATGTAGTGACATGTTTCAGCTAGCAACAAACTTGTTTTGAATATCGAAGCACTCAATGAGTCACAATGTTAATTTTTAAACGCATAACAGAAATTTAGTCCGGTGGTATAAGACTAATAAAACTGAATTTCTTTTGCAAATTTCAACCTTCGTATGAGATATGAAAATATAAAAAGATATGAAAAATTTTATTATTGTTAGATTTTTTTTTAATAAGGAATAATAAGGAATAAGGAATAATTTTATTATTGTTAAATTTTATTATCATTTTAATGCTTCTTTTTAAAAGAAATAATTAGAAATAATAAGGAATTTATTTTGCTCAAAACTTTATTTCTCTATTTCTTAATGTGACAAGTAAAACTTTATTCCAATAAATTTTATTAAAATGATTTAAATTTGTCGAGGCAATTGCTTTTATTAATGTTCTAGTAGCTATATGATTGTTGATGAGAAACATGAAAAATATTTATGGAAAATGAACCTTGAGTGTTTGATAAATTAGTCACATTTTGATTTATAGAGCCAACATCTATTACAGAGTTGCGATCATTGTATTTTTACTATGATATTAAATATCTTGTAACTTATTCGGCTATATCATAGTTTATTTCTAGAATCTCGTAAGTGTATTTCAATTTTACTCTAGAAACATTTATATTACAATAACATGCTAGAAAATATTCTGCTTAAATTGAAGTTGTGATATTGTTACTAGACTTCAAAATATGTAAAATTGTGGCTGTTATTGAGATTGCAAAGAACAATTTTAAACATACATTGTGGATTAACTTATTATATATAATAAATTTCTTTTACCAAAAAAAGCCGTAGAAGATAAGATATTAGACAACAAGACTATAATTATATAATTATACGATACATATATTCTCATCAAATAAATAAATATTGAAAATTTACAAATAAATGATTACAAAGATCAACATCAAATACCAATAATTGATTCTTAATCAATAGCTAAAAGTATTATAGACAAAACAATATTTAAATATGGTATGACCAATTCGTAGCTCAACTTATATTATCTCTCTTCCTACATTTCTTATATTGCTTTCAATCCAAATACAAATGGCTACAATTAAAAATAAATATGAATAGAAAATGACATAAAAAGAGTACGTCAAATAGATATACAAGCGATTAAAAAGTAAGAAGAACAATAAATGTAACAAAAAATTGAGTGACATCTTTTATTATAATAAAAGTGCATTTAAATGATTTGAAACAAACACATTCGTAAACAAAAGAATGAAGTATGCATGATACTATATAAATTTGTCTCATGGATAACGTTATCTAGACTAATGTTATTATATATTACTAATTCAAGAATTGATTTTAGGTCACCCTATTAAATTTTTTTTTTTTTATGAAAATAGTTTGGCTTACATTCAACCATAATTAGCATAACATTGTGATGTTGGAACTAAGTTGATTTTATAATTAAATTTTTTATAAGAACAATATATTAGACTTCAAAGAGTATGAAAGAAGTTTCATGTATTTGAAGAAAGTTTGATTAACATTTGAAGAAGATTTCATGAAGATTTGATCAAGTTTTGAAGAATATTTGATAAAGATTTATCTACAACAAAATACAAACAAAATCAATCTGAAGAATTTACAAACTCAATCTAAGCAAGATGCAATTCAGAATTAAACAAGGACTAAATTGATGTCCGAATTTTAACTATACAAAGATACTCAAGTCTAAAGAAGAAAAATATTAGAAAGCAGAAAAGAGTAGAAGAACTCAAACACACAATTCAAAATTAATCTTAGAGGTACAAGAGAGAAACACTTGTTAAGGTTAGAAATATTTTTCGACTGTTCTTTTCTTAGAGTGTGAGAGTTATTATTATTATTATAATCTGCTTTGTTAGAAGCTAACACTTAAGGTTCCAATCTTTTGTATCCAACCCGATAGTGGTTTAGTTCCTTCTTCAATCTAGGGTTTGTCAAATTCTTAGAAGAATACTTGACTTATAAGGTCAAAGTGGTTAGTTCATCAAAAGTTTGGGGTTGCCACACTATTTCGAAAGACTGGCTTGGAGGGTCAGTGCTTTATTATTCGAGGTATTTGAATTATTGGATTAAAACCTTATGAATTAAGGGACTAGATGTAGTCAAGTTAGTGGTGAACCAAGATAAATATGTGTCAAATGATTTATATTTTTATTGTTTGCTGCTTCTGAATCTGATTGCTTTTTTATCTAAGTAATTCATAAAAATCAATCAATCTTCATCAAATTAGCAAAAAATTATCAACTTTGACAAACACAATTCGACCTCCCCTTCTCGTGTGTGCACATTCATGTGAAAGATGTGATGTAATGATCAAAATTAGACAACAAAATATTACACTCATTAGTTGTGTTGCTCAATAATAGTTTATGTAAGTTGTGGCAAACAAATAGTAAAGAAGATAACTTTAATTTAATATTATAATATACCGATTAATAAAAATTAAGGATATATTATCCATATCAATACACGACCCATAACTATGAAACTGGAAAAAATAAATAAAATGAAATTTGAAAAGGAAATAAACACTAAATGGTGATATTAGAACATATGATTGGGACTTGTACGAAAAAATGATTGAAACATTTTGTTGTAGATGGAGCTATAAAAATCTCATTGTATACTAAAAATATTAATATAAATCACAATTCTTTTTATTATTTGTCGAACTTTAAATTGTTGTTCTGGACTCTAATGCAGCCTTCAACATGATATGCACAATAGAGTTTAAATGAATAAATAATTGAAAACAATTTTTTTAGTTGGGAATGTAGCACGTGAGTCGTTGAACTTTGAAGCAATATCATATATACATTGCCACTTAAGTTTAGAAATTTATGATAATTTATGAAATAGTTATTGTCAATAAGTGAGTGATCTGTTATGGTTGGAGTAAAAAAATAAAATAAAAAAATTAAGAAAATGAGATTGTCTTTTGGAAGTTAGATACTATAATTTAGAAGATACTTTACAAGATGACACGTTAGATTATATGTGATGTGACATATATATAATTATTTGACACACAAAAATGTTAAAAATACCAATAAGAGAATATATAATTCTTATTTAATATATTATAAGAGATAATAGATTGTTATTCTTATTTGTTGGGCAATGTATTGTTTTGATCCCAATGCTAAAGTCGTTTTGTTGGTTATTTGCCTAAACGTGAGACGATTTCCTACTCTTTTCTTTGATCATTAAGTGGAGTTAATTAATAGATTTGGAGGGGTGAAAGGGTAAATATAGACAACGACGTCGAAATGTGGCCCACCGTTAGAAGCATTTGAAACATCATTGCCTTGAATTTAATAAAGTGGTAAATTGGAAATGTGTACAAATATATAGTTAAACACAAATATTCTATCATTGAGGAAAACTAACAAACAATTTTATGTAACCAACACTTTTAAGCGATAGCATCATACACCACTTTCTTTTTAACAATAACTACTTTTCTACACATCAAAACTACCAAACACAAACACAAAATTGTGCTTGACTTAAACATTACTAAATCTTAATATTCATCATATAATATCAAATAATAATTCTAGAATAGAAAATAACTCTTATTTTTAAGAGTTATCAGACCCTCAAACGTAAATGATATTACAACTATTCAAATGCTAATAATGATTATTATACTATCTTATGTAGATATAGATGATTAGAATGTTCAATATAACTCATATAGATGATTAGAGCAAATTGTTGAGACGTAGACATACTTTGTCCAACTCTTTGATCAAATGTATTGTGTTTCTTTTTGAGATTTTGATTTCTCTTATCTTTTAGATCATAATTGTTGTTCAAACACAGAACTTTCCTAGGGTATGTGTGTGTAGCCTTGGTACATAAGTTCAAAAGAAAACTTCAAAATTCAACGTTTAAGGCAGATAAGTTACAATTGAAATTAAACAATTCTTAAAAAGAAATTAAAGTCCAATTTGAATGTGATTATTAAGGGATTTCCTTTCGTTTCTTTGCTTTGAACTTATTAGATTTTTATCTTTTTGAATATTCATTCCACCTTTTATTAGACTACCGATATGAATAGTCTAGAAGTTACTTGAAGAAACCACACTTCACTCATTTTTTTATATATAATTGTCGATTGTGTTCTTAAATGTCCAAAAAGTTATTACTTTTCAATAAATCTAAGAGACGTTGATACATATTAATGCCATAAATATAGAATCAATTAACACATTATGATAATTGAAAAGGCATCATGCACATTAACCTTGTATTTGGAACCACTCAAAATACAACCGGGACACGCTATTTTGTGTGTGGAGGAAGTGTGCTTTCATTCTCTGCAGACCACGTGATTGGGTACTTAACAATGGTGATACATAATAACAATTTTGCAATGCATTATTTGTGTTCTTTCAATGAAAACAAACGTGTATATGAAGATCACTACTTTCAAACATTTTTTTTTAAATTACAAATGAAAATTACAACTAATAGAAAGATTATAAGAGATAAACACTTTAATTAAGTGACAAATGTCACATTTTCCATAAAATAAACTCTTATGCATTGGATTGTTATGTTGGATAAGAACCTTTTAAGTTTGAGCATGAGGAAGTAACTCTTCAAAGTAAATGAAAAAAAAAAAAAAAAAACTCGTTAGTTTTTATTATTGAAACAATAAAAAACGTATATTTCTTAGTGTATTGAGTTTAATAACAGCTTTTTTAACTTCATTGTTGTGCCAATATATTATTGAGAATATCTGCAAAATACACATCTTACATTCGAAAAATTACACTAATTTAATAATATCGTATTGAATAAATTTTTGAAAATCGATAATTGAATCGAAAACTACTATGTCATATATATATATATATATTTCATTTATCATTATAACACGTTAAGATTAAAGTCAACCACCATACAATTATATTTAACACTAAGTTTTGTGTTTTGATAATATAATTTAATAAAATTTTAGATGTGATATATATAATAATAGCTCCCAATTATATTCAAATCGTTAAACTCATTCAATAATATTATGTTAGATAATTTTAAAAAAAAAATCAACAATTAGATTAAAAGCTACTATGATATTTACAAATTTTGAGATTAATCTATAATTATTTTATATGTCACTATAACGCGTTAAGATTGAAATCAATGGTGTAATTGTATATAATGTTAGTTTTAATGCATCTTGATAACATGCATAATAAATGATTATAAATTAATTTAAAAGATTATACATGTGATCTATATAATAATAGTTTTCGATCCAATGACACAATTTTATTGAATGGGTTTTACATTTAAGTTAAATAACTACATAAGATATTTTGCTGATATATGACTACTTTTTTTAGTTGGATAAATTTTACAGCCAAGGAATTACACTAATTCAATAAACACTATCAGATAAATAATTTTCAAAATTATTCATTGATTGAAATCTACTCTGATATAGATTGTATCTATAAATTTTGACCTTAAATCATAATATTTGTTGATGACATAAAAATGTGTCAAGATTAATGTTATGACATTATTTTAAAGCATTAATAAAATATAAAGTACATGCAAATTAATGCTGGCTCGAGAAGAGAAAAGGCAAGCCATTCTTGTTGGGACACACAAAGGATTTGACAAACGGTATATTGAGGAGGAAAAGTTAAATCTATGCTTTGATATTTGATTTGTTGAATGAAATTATTTGTTTTTTCTTATTTTAGTGTTTGCTATTTTTCCTTTAATTATATTTAAAATGATTTCCTTGTATTTTTAAGTAAAAGTGAATTGTATGAATGTTCGAGATAAGAAATTAATGACATTATATTATAGTAATAGATGTAAATACATGAAACTAATTGAAATATTTTCATAATATTTCAATTAGTTTAATATGAGAATTATTGCTATGTATAATCTATCAAGTAATTTGAGAAATATTTTGGTCATGTTACGGTGACATGGATTTGATTGCTTTCATATGAGATTGAAAATTTAATTAAATGATTTTTTGAGATAAAGTAGTAAAATAAAAGAGAATCGCCACAATAAAAAATGATTGATAAGGCAATGTGGAATCGCCACAATGGTAAATAATCCATTGATAAGATTCAAACAAGTTTTAATTCAAGAACTCAAAGAGGATATACATCTCACTCACAACTCTCTTTAAAAAAATTCTAATTCATTTCAAAGTTCTCTAAAATAAGACTCTTACAAAGTATTTAAAGAAGAATTTAACTTATTCCTAAAATGAGTTAAAAGTCAATTATCTATACTTATATTGGGCTTACATTACTTAACAAAAATTATTATAATTCAAATTAAACACAAATATTCTTTGTTTTTCCTTCTAATCAACTTATTTTAGACTCTCATCGGATAATCTATCTCGTACGGGAGAAATCATAAGAGTTGGGAAGATGTTCAAGCAAATCTATATGGCAATATAGATCGTGGTACTACTACTTACTAAGACTTTGTCGTCTAGTAAGAATCAATGGACTAAACCGCCTACTATTTTTTTTTAAATGCAACATTGATGTTTCTTCACCTATAAATCCAAATGTTGTAATCATTGGATTATGTTAAAGGGATGAGAATGAGACCTTCATAGCTGCAAAATTCATGTGTTGGATGCCTACTAACTTTTAGTATGTATTAACCTAATTATTTGAGTTGGATGCCAAATTTATGTTAAATAGTTTTCATTCCTAATCAATTATTTTATTTAAGCTATTTTAGTGGATTGTAGAGTCTTCCATAGTCTTTATTTTGACATCTCTTCTCTTGGAAAAAATAAAACAAAATAAAAAACAATTTTTTTTTATAAACTTGTATGAAAAAAATAAAATTTAAAATTAACAAGTTGTACAATTTGGTCCGTGATAAATCTAGGATTAAATAGATGTAATATCCCGATTAATCTTAAATAAATGATTTATTTTGACTTGTAGATATTTTGATATTGGGTTAAAAAAATTTTTAGTCTCTATAAAATTTTAAAATTTCATTTTTAGACTCCATGAAATTAAAAGTTACATTCTTTAATCTTTTCAAAAATTTCAGACTCCATGAAATTAAAAGTTACATTTTTTAATCTTTTCAAAAATTTCATGCAAGTAGTTTTAATCTCTTTTGAAACATCAATATATATTTTTGAATTACAATATTATAAAAAAAATTCCACAAAAAATGAAATAAAAATACAATTTCTAAGTTTATATTTCAAGAACTTTTATCTTTAATATGTGATATATAATTAATTCATCTCAAATTAAAAATATCTAAATCTATGTCGATAATTTTCTAATAATGTTCTAAACATTCTTATCAAATATCATCAAAAATTTAGAAGTTAAACAATATTTTGTTTCACCAAAGAATAAAACAGTTCAATAAATAATTTTGAAGAAATTAACAAATTGTGATTTTATTTACATGAACTAAGAAGGAAATTTCAATTTAGAGTTGGCAAGTACAGCTTGTTTTCTACTTTCTCCTCTTGTTCCAACCTTCGATTGCTACCGATTTTACCTATTCTTATTTTTTCTTTTCAACGTTCATGTTAACTTATATTTTTTGAACCGAAAGATAAACAAACAAAAAGAAAGTAAAGAAATTGATCAGTGTGCTGTTTGTTTAAAAAATTTAAAAACTTATATTCACACTTTTATATTTTAGATTATACTTCATAAATTATTTTTATATTTATATTTAATTATATTTCAATTTTCTATTTTAAATTATATTTTTATAAAAATAACTAAATAAATTATTGTTAATATTATATTCCACTGATTTTTAACTCAGTTCATATTGAAAATACAAATTTCAGTTAAAAAAAATATGATATAATAAATTTTTGAATTAACTTATCATATTTTATTAGTCATCAAACATTAAATTTATATAATATAAAATAATTTATTTTTATCGTGTCTGTTATTTAGTATATGCTTATGGAGAGATGTAGTTTATGTTCCAATTTTCTGCACTTGGAAAAAATTGAGTCATTGCTTTAACATAGTTTGCAGGTAGGGCTGACAACAAAATAAAACATACTCGAACATAGTTCAAGTTTCAACTCAACAATTAATCCGTTCAACTCAAACATATGCAACCATTGTAAAAATCCAAGCTTTCATGTATCACATACAAACATAATTACCATTTAAATTCATTAGGTTTTGTTCTTTTCCTTTAGAACATCCAGCATCAGGTTGTGTATTTTATAACATCTAACCAACAACTTAATTAGAGTTTGCGTGAAAAAAAAAAAACTTATACATTATGGACTTTCTTCCTAGCAACACATTCTAAGCTTCACCAATTAAAGACCCATAGAAGATGATGGAAGAAAGTTACTTTGAGATGATACTAAGAAGAAGGACATAAATTGAAATTCAACTTAGTAATGATGGTGGTGATGTGGAAGAGGAGGACTAGCAACGAGCAATGTCTTTTTCAACGTAAACAATTAAATTATTTGTAAAAAATTTCCTAAATTTTATTAATGAATTATGTGTTGATTTTTTTATTCATATTACAACTGTCAAAACACTAGGAATAAATTTATCAAAAAAGTGGTATTTTTTTATTTTTAATTTTATTTAATTTTTAACTGCTTCTATCTCTAATCAAGTTGTCACCCGATGACATTTGCATGGTATTGACATTTGTAAAAGCATGACACTAATTATCCCATTTACTCTTTATTGAGAACCTATGTTGGATGGACTACACAAATGCATACATAACAGGTGATCTTAATTCTAGAAAATCTATTTATGGTCATATAATGACGTTTGCAAGGGCAGTTGTGTTTTGGCAATTAAGATTTTAAAAGTGTATTGCTTTATCTACTATAGAAGCTGGGTACATTGCAGCAACTGATGCTTCCAAAGAAATCTTAGATCTCAAGCAAGACAAGTATGTGTTAATCTGCGACGGTCAGAATGCGATTCATCTTAGCAAGAATCTAACTTTTTATGCAAAATCGAAGCATATTAAGGTGCAGTATAATTGGATACGCACTATATAAGAAATCCCCGCATTTGTGGCCAACTTCATAAATATTTTGTGGCAGAAAAAAACCTCACAAATTAGTGTCCGAAAAAACTCTCACAAATACAAAAATTCAAATTGGTCTTTAATTGTGGCTGAAAAGTCTTCACAAAAGATTAAAATTTTAGCTGAATTTTGTGACTGCTTAAGTCTTTACAAAATCACAACGTTGTCTTTTGTAGTAAATATAAGATGAAATATAAAGGTCTTTTTGATTATACTTGGCGACGAAACTGACATATATTGAGTACAAAAAAGTGAGATATTACAAATTCGAAGTTGTATTTCGATATATTAAATGTCTTAGTAGCTTTATTCTCGATTATGCAGTGACATGTTTCAGCTGCAAACAAACTTATTTGGAATATCAAAACACTCACTGAGTCGCATTGCTAATTTGTAGACGCATAGTAGAAATTTACTTTAATAGTTTACAAAATTGGATCTTTTTGCAAATTTCAACCTTCGGTAAGGTATAAGAAATTCTTTTGCTCAAAACTTTATTTCACTATTTTTTAAAGTAACAAATAAAATTTTATTCCGATAATTTTGATTAAAATGATTTAAATTTATTGAGACAATTACTTTTATAAAGGTTCTATTAGCTATATGATGGTTGATGAAAAATATCAAAAATATTTATGGAAAAAGAATTTTGAGTCTTTGATAAATCAATTGCATTTAGATTTAAAGAGCCAACATCTATCACATAGGTGCGATGGTTGTTATTTTTACTATAACATTGAGTATCTTGTAACTTATTTACTATATATATATCATAGCATGTTCCTATAATTTCATAATTCTATTTCAATTTTACTCGATATATTGCATTAACATGCTAGAAAATATTATGCTTAAATTGAAGTTGTGAACGTGATATTGTTAGTGCGACTTAAAAATATGTAAAATTGTGGCTACAATTGAGATTGCAAACAATAATGTAAAACATACTTTGCCAATTAACTTATTTTATATAATAAACTTTTTTACCAAAAAGGCCATAGAAGATAAGGTATTAAACAACAAGATTATAATTGTTTGATTCATTTATTCTTATCAAATAAGTAAATATTGATATCAAATACCAATACCTCCACCACTAGATCTTCCCCTAGATATTGATGGTACCTCCAAATCCTATTTCAGTCTTGTCTCCTTCACCGTTGTTGTCTCTCTCACCGCCGTTGTCTCTCTCACCGCCGTCTCCTTCACCGATGTTGCCTATCTCACCAAGGCGGTCTGTAAGATAATGAGAATAGTCTATGCCGCGATTGTATCTGGGGTCATAATAAGTATTGTCTCCATTGGCTCTTTTATTACCTATATTTAAATCTACTTCAGGCCATTTCCAATGTTCCATCCTTTTCGATAACCAACTTAAATTAGTTTCTGATAAATCATTTTTTGATGGCTCGGCTGCCACAACACTAATAAGAAAGAGAGCACAAAGGAAGCAAACAAAACTAAAAAACTTCATTTTCACCCTTGCTTCACTATCTAAGTTTGTTGTAAACTATGAATGCTATTGACAAGTATTTATAATGTTCATGCATGTGAAAAATAAAATAATTTTAAAAGATAAAAACACATTTATTAAAAGTTATATTATATAATAGAAAAAGATAATATATATGTATTCCACGGCTGATTGTGAGGGCAATGAGTCATCGTTATCAATGGAGCCATTGAAAGGTTAAATAGATTGGGACATATTTGTATGTTGATGTAAATCATAGCGCTAATATACATGACAAGGGCCGAATTAAATTACACCGATATAATATTGCACTTATGTTATACTATTTAATAACGCTTTAATCTTTACATATTTTATATATTTGATAGTTAGATTGAAAAATTATATCATGTTTATCATATATATAAATTTTTAGATAAACATATATAGCCGTCATACGAGAGAAGTGGGTCATCATGTATTGAGGTATGTCAAAACATGGTGTCTTAAATAACTTAAAAATGCAACTTTTGAAAATAAATTCCAAAATATGTGCATGCAAATGTTGCATTTTGCCACTAGACCAATACAAAACACCTAATAATATGGGAGCGTTATTACTAATATTTTGGGGCTATGTGAGGAGACCTATCCTACACAAACTATGGGTCGGGCTTACATCCAAATTAATATTTTAAACATCTTTAATATACATCATTAATCTTGACGACCTCAATAATGTATTAGATAATTTTTTTATTTATATAAATATTTGTCTAAATAATCTATATAATTTTTTAATCTAATAGTTAAATTTATAATATATATATATATATATATATTAAAATGTTATGGAAAAAGGTATAACATTAAAGTAATGTATACATTCGTGTAATATGATCCCTCCTTTGATATATATGTTATTTAACCTTTTCAACGGTTTCATGGATGTAGTGGAATACATATTATCGTTCTTTTATTTTTTTATCGTACATAATATTTAATAGGTTATATGTGTATGATTTTTATATATGTACAATGTATTCGTAATTATATTATTGAATATATAACACAATAAAGTCGATATAATAGATAATAGATAGATTTAAATAGTCATTAGTCCTGGTAAATATACCATTTTTTGATTTATTTTATTTTTTATAAATTATTTTGTTCGGTTGTAGTCACTCTAAAATAAGAGACGGTCAGCTTTGGTTTTTAATTTCAAATCAACGTTACAAAAAAAAGAACCGACAAATAGCCGTGGTATGTGACCCTATAAATACATATTAATATATTATCTTTTATGATATATTAAATACATACCATTTGTGGCCGCCCAGGCCACCACAAAGGACTTAATTTCTGACCGTTAAAGCCGTCATAAAGGATTTTGTACTGTTGACTTTTGTGGCTACTTTGATCGCCACAAATGATCAACCATTTTCTATAAATATCCTTCCACTACTCTTATCATTTTTCACTTCTACATTCTCTCTAAACCTTTTTCCTAAATTTTCTCTCCATCTTCTCTCTACAAAAATTATTTCTCCAAGTTTTTTCTTTACTATCTTGAATTTTGGTAAATTTATATTATATATTTAGTTTTTAATTTTATTTTTTATTTAAAGTTATTTATTTAATTAATATTATTGAATTTTTATTTTGATAGTGGTGATATTCTGTATTTACTTCGAAGAGTTGTCAACTCTACGAAAGCTTCAAGTTAGACACTACCCAACATCAAGTTAGTATTTTATATATTTTAAATATAGAGTAGTAAAATATGTGATATTATAAATATATTTATATTATGTTTAAAATATAGATTAGTAAAATATGTGTTACTATAGATATATTATAAAAAAAGATAGAAATTATGTTTTTACATCATATATGATAAATAAAAATTTGAAACACATGTAAAATTTATTGATTTTAATATAACTATTTTTTAAAAAATATTATTAAAAATGATGATATTAATATTTGTTGTTAGTTATTAAAAAGAGTTGTAGTTGAGTTCGTACCAAAAATTTATATACTTTAAGTCTCTATTTTTGTTTATATATGTAGGAGTTATTTTATGAAAAATTTCATTAAACATCATTAAAAAATTTATTTCAGTTTATATATTTATAGTCTTGATAACAATTTATTATATGAATACATTATATCTTGTCCTATTTAATTATGGTGTGTTTAATTTTTGGTTTGTAAAACATGATTTATTAATTTTGGAATGTTTTATTTCATTTGATAGTAATTACTTTATTTAACATTAATATTATATTTTAATATATAATAGTTATTTTAAATTTAAATTTAACTTTAATTTTAATTAAATTGTAATATTATATTTTAAATTTAAATTGATATTAATTTATTATATATAATATCAATTTTTAATATTAATTTTGAATTTAATAAAATTATATTTTTTAATAAAGTGAAACTTTTGTGACGACCTAAGCTCCGACAAAGGGAGACATTTTGTGGCGGCTTGGGCCCCACAAAATCTTAATTTTGAAAATCTGCTTGAACCTTTGTGGCGGCCTATGCCCTCACAAAAGGAGGCATTTGTGGCGACCTAAGCCCTCACAAAACGAGGACTTTGTGACAGTCTTTGCCCTCACAAATGGCAACGAAAATTTCAAATTTTGTGGCCGTTTTGGCCGCCACCAAGGTTTGTGACCACCTTATTTGTGACTGTCTAAGGCTGCCACAAATGCCTCCTTTGTGGCTGCTTTCCCCCTTTTGTGAGAGATTTTGCCCCTCACAAATTCAATGTTATCTTGTTGTGATGAGATGCAATGAAAATGAAGTTTTTTTTAATTGAAAAGATTCATATTTATGAGAATGATTCCAATATAACGATGAAAGAAGACCTACATAATTAAGCAGTATTTTCCTACTTGAGTCTTGAGGGGGAGATTCATTGAGTGAACTCACTCCCCAAGTAGAACCCAATAAATTTTAATATTATTATTATTATTATTATTATTATTATTAAAAAGAAGAAAAAAAAAAGAATATGTAGTTTGTTGGACTTGATCAATGTGAAGACAAATAAATAAGGATTTGAAATCCCTTGTTTAGTAGAGCAAGGATATAGTGTGTTGTTACAAAAACAAAATCAAACAAAATTGCAAGGTAACAATAACAAAAGAAGATTAAAAAAAAATTGGTTCTAATGGTGGTAATAAGTGTGTAGCAAACTTACTTCGTTTGAAATACAAATTTAGTATGTTACTTATTTCATAGAGTTACTTTAGAATATCCACTTTAGTTGAAGGTTATAAAGTTTTTGTTATTGTTGATTTATGTTCCCTATTTATTAAGTCTGGTGGCACATAAACGACTTAAATCTCCTGAATTAAAAACTCAATTTTCTACTAGCTGTTAAACTCATTAATTATGATAGTGAAAGTTTTTAATTGACTAAGTCCCATGATATTTATTATTTTAATTTGAGAGAACTTTCTTCACAGGTAAGAAAAAAAAATTATATTATTGAGATAATTATCTCTTATCATCTCTCATTTTTTTCCAACAACATGCTTATTGTCTTTTGGATCGTGTTAATTTGGGGATTAAAGAGATAATGCATCCAATTAATTTTTTCTTTTTTAAATGGTTAATTTATTTGAAAAAATGAAATTTGAAACTATGAAATTCAACAATTTGACGTCGTGTGGTAAATATAGGATTAAATAGATGTAATATCAAATTAATTCTAAATAAATGATATCTTTTAACTTTTAGATGTTTTAATGTTGGGTTAATAAGTTTTTAGTCACCGAAAAATTTTAAAATTTTATTTTTAACCCATATAAAAAATAACATATTTTATTTTCTAGAAAATTATTACGCAAAACATTTTAAATCTCAATTGAAACATCAATATATATTTTTGAATAATGTTATTGCACATGTTTACAACACTATAACATTTCCTCCACAAACACAAAGATCAACAATCAATTTTTTATCCATATTTTTAGGACTTTTATCTTGAACATAATATTTAATTAGTTAATCTCTAATTAAAAACTTCTAAATTTCTGTGGATAAATTTTAAATAATCTATTGAATATGTTTACCAAATATCATTCAAAACTTTAAAATTTGAAGAATGTTTCGTTTCACAATGTATTAAACCAATCCGATGAATAATTTTGTATTAATTAAAAAAAATTGATTCTTTTTCATGAACTAAAAAAAATTCAAATTTATAGAGACAAAAAGTTTATTTACCTCTTTAATATACTATTTGAGAAATTAGTTGAACTTAATACCACTAAAAGAAAAACAAGAATTTGTAGGGGCCAAACGCCCTCACAAAGGGAGAAAAGCAGCCACAATAGGCATATTTGTGGCTACCTTTGGCAACCACAAATAACTCAGTTGCAAAGATTTGTGGCGGCCAAAATGACTACAAATTGAGTTTTTTTTGTTATCACCCATGAGGGCTTAAGTCCTCACAAAATTGTGACAAAACAATCCGCCACAAATTTTTGAGGGCTTAGACTGCCACAAAACACAACAAGAAAACATGAATTTTGTGAGGGCTTTTGGCAGCCACAAAGAAGCTGGGCACAAAATTTTGTGAGGGCTTTTGCAGTCACAAAGTGCCTGAAACAGGTTGACATTTGTGAGGGCTTTTGCAGCCACAAAAGTCTGCCTTTGTGAGGGCATAGACCGCCACAAAGGACAGGCTGAATTTGCCTGATTGGACCTTTGTGAGGGCTTTTGGCCGCCACAAAGGACATACTGAATTTGCTGACTGGACCTTTGTGACGGCTTTTGGCCGCCACAAATGCCAACGTAATTAAAAAATAATATATTTTGTGAGAGCTTAGGCAGCCACAAAATAATTCTTATTTAATAAATTAATTTTTAAATTCAAAATTAATAGTTTATTATAATATTATATATAATAATTTAATATAATTATAATATTAAAATTTAAATTATAAATAAATTAAAATTAAATTTAAAATATAATGTAATTATAAATTAAATTTAATATATAATAAACTAATCTTAATTTAATTAAAAATTTAAAATAAAAAATTAAAATTAAAATTAAAGATTAATAATTAAATTAAAGATTAATTTAAATACTAAAATATTAATAACAAAATATTTAAATTATTAATAATAAAATATTTAAATATTTAAATTAATAATTATAATTATAATTAAACATTAATTTAAATTAATTTAAATTATAAATAAATTAAAATTTATACTTACCAAATTTAAATGAAGCTTAAGAGTAATTTTGTGTAGAGAGAAGGAGGAGAGAATAGTTAGAATGAGGTTTTAGAGAGAAGTTGGATGTGAAAAAATGAAAGAGGAGGAGAGAAAAATATATATAGTGTTACCTTGAGCATTTGTGGCGGCCAAAGCAGCCACAAAGTCCATGTAGGTTCAAAATTTTGTGGCGGCCTTTGCAGCCACAAAGTCCACGTGCGCATTTCTTTGTGACGGCCTTTGCAGCCACAAATGCCACTGGTCACGTCAGTCCTTTGTGACGGATTTGGCCCTCATAAATTGATATTTTGTGGCTGTAAAAGCCCTCACAAAATCCTTAAATATTTAACTGAATTTTGTGGCTGCCTAAGCCCTCACAAAATCACAATGTTGTGATTTTGTGAGGGCTTAGGCAGCCACAAAATCCAGTTAAATATTTAAAAATTTGTGAGGGCTTTTTCAGCCACAAATAAAGACCAATTTCAATTTTGGCATTTGTGAGGGCTTTTTCGGTCACTAATTTATGAGGGTTTTATTCGGCCACAAAATATTTATAAAGTTGGCCATAAAATGGTGTTTTTCTTGTAGTGAAAGACATCAATCATCATAATAATTCCTCTTATTATTAGCTCCACTCCCTCCATCATTATTTGATGAAATATTACTTGAAGACAATAGTCCCTCAAAAGTATTATTGATTGTTGTTGGAGACAACATAGTTTAAAATTACAATTCATCTTCAAGTACACCACAACTAGTCGACGGATCCATAGTTGATTGAGGCTGATTTAAATATGATCAAATCAAGCCTATTGTTGGCATAGTTTGTCTATATGGAGCTTAATTTGCTTGCAGTTGAGGAAGTTGTTGTAAAAATGAGGGAACATACTGATAATTATTAAAATATTGTTGTTGCTGAAATATTGGTTACTGTTGTTGTTGGAAGGCAAAGTTTAGAGGATCATGTTGTTGTTGTTGGAAATTTTGAGGCGGTTATAGTTGTTCGGAGTATTGAGAGTATTGTTGCTGCTTCTGGAACAATGATTGTTGGTTCAAGTATTGAGGCTTTGATTGTTAAACAGGAGCTACTGATGAAAAGTAGGAGGAAATGAAAATTGTTTGTGTTGAAATTGTTATTGCTACTTAAACTGCTGGTGCTGCTTTTAAATCTTTTATTTCCATTCTTTGTTTAGTTTATCAATTGCTCCACGTATCAAATGTTGTGTTTTTTCTTATTGCTCACTTATCCATTGTTCGTTTAATCGATAAACATTGTTTGTCGATGAACGACGAGATTGATTCGTACTAGCATAAAAAGAAGATGTCTCGATCTGAATATATCATGTTGGACCTTTTATAAATGTTGACTAATAAAATAATTAAAATAGTTAATTAATATATAATAATTTAGAAAGTTAATTCACTCTAATTAGAATGTATATAGGTACAGAAATATATATATATATATATATATATATATATATATATAATATCAATTTAAATACTAATTAAATATATATTTATCTAAATCATTTATGGTATTTAATCAATATATTCATTTGTTTCAGGATTAAAATGAAGATAACGATGTATCTCAACCTGAGTGACATTTCTTCCAAGTTGTTTTTTCTAAAATATTATTTGTCAAGTTTAATAGTTGAAATCTAATAATTAATTATAAATTAATAGATTTATATTAATATTAATTACCTTATAATATTTAATTTCTCCAGCAGACATTAAACCTCCCTTGTGAGTATTGATATCCCACTTAAATGCTTTATTAATCTTTGCTCTTTCTCTTTTCTGTTTGTAAGCATTTGTATTTTATTTTCTCCACAAAACACTCCAGAGATTTTCAGCAATTCAATTTGGAAGTTTTTCCTCGCTCTTATTACGCGAGTACACCAATATAGATGGCAGAGCTTGGAGAAACGATGATCAAAAGAAGACAAAATTGCAGCATCATGCTCCATTTTCCAAGTACATTTTGCCTGTTGTTCATTTATTTAAATTAAAAAAAGTATTAAAAATATTATTCAATTATACAAATATATAATCAATAATTAAATAAATTAATTTAATGACTTACTTTGAAACAAAGCAAAAATTGATCGACTTCACTAAATTGCGGTGTCTTATCCTCTTTTATCTCACTACAAGTCAATCATGGTTTTTTATATTTCTCTTGTATGACTTCAATAATTACCTTTGCAGATTATTTAAAATGAAGAAATATTTAAAGTTTACAAGCAAATTAAATTTAAAAATTAATTCATAAAATAATGTAAAATACAATAATTGACAATAATGAAATATTTAACAAGCAAACTTTTGGTTTTCATACCCACCTCTATCTGGAATAATGATTATGCGGTTCTAAGAATCAACACAATCCGGTTCCGTTATTTTATCTATGGTATAAGGCTCGATAGGGACCACATGATATACAAGAATAATTCCATCACTAGTACTAGTCGTCAGTATAAACATGAGAGATGGATTGTTAACAAAACGTGGTTTAATAATTTTTTTCTTACCATGTGATGTTTTGGATATTCTTCGTATTCCAGTTGTTCATGTTCCTCCTGATCCTCATACTCCCAAAATTAAAGCCATGTATACATATACACACAGTTGTTCATGTTCCCCTCCTTTTTTTAATTAATTTATTAATAATAATAAATTTATAATAGTTAGTGGGTCTATTTAATGAACTCATGTTGAGTCCACCGGTTGGAATAAAAATGAATTAGTTGCTCCAAAATGATGTGGTACAACAAACTCCATATAATGAACTCTATGTTGAGTTCACCGTTGGAGATGCTCATAGGCAGTTGATTGGTGAATATCACATCATAAAAACTTCTAAACAAACTCTCTTTCTGCACCCAAAAATGGACTTGTATATTTGTTCTTTATAGTTTTGAGTTAGAATAAGGATTAACTAAAAAGTATGATTTTTGGGATCATATATGCAACTAACTAACAATACTCCAATACTGTTATTTGTCATTGTAATTTACTAACTAACAATGTTCTAACACTAATTTTTCTACAAACACAAACAATTTAACAAGTCCTTGCATTTTTTCACAAAGCAAGTAACTAATTATCATATTCAAACTTCAAAGTATCTTTAACCGTCAAGCTAACATTAACCTCAATTAATTGTAATAACTAAAATAAGAAATAAATTATAATTAAGAAAGGTTTCCGAGAACCACAATGGTGATATATGATCAGTTGAATTGACAGTAAAAGAACATCGCAATCAACAAACATAGAGAAAGGGTTTTCGGCAAGAAAGAGTGGCACTTATGTTATCTTGTTATAATTGGAAAGAAAATATGATGAATATACCTTATATCAATTGTTATTGTTATGAAATAATTAGTTAATGAATACAATAGAGATTCTTTAATTAAAATAGAAGCTAAGAAACTTAACCTCCTAGCATAATAATTAGGAAATAGTTAATAGCATAACTAACAAACTTTGACTAACTAAAAATATAATTAATATCTCTCCTCAAGTTGGGCCACTTATAGTAGGTAAGCCCAACTTAGAAATAAGAGTATGAAAAGGGAAATGATCTAAGGCTTTTGTAAAAATATCCATCAGTTGAACATGAGTAGAAATAGGGAGAAGATGAAATAGTCCTTGTTGCAAATTTTCTCTGACGATATAGCAGATCAAATCAATATGTTTAGTACGCTCATGGAATCAAGAACTAGATGTGATATGCTTTGCAGATTAGTTGTCGCAGTACAATAGAGCTGGTTCAATAGTTGACAACTTGAAGTCATTAAGGAGGTAAGTGAGCGATTGGATTTCGCACACCGTTGACGCCATGACTCTATATTCTGCCTCAGAAGAAGAATTAGAAATTGTTATTTGCTTTTTGTACTTCCATGAAATGAGAGAATCACCTAAAAAGATGTAAACCCCACTCATAGAGCGCCTAGAATTAGGGTAGCTAGCACAATCACTGTCACATAAAGCTTTGAGTTGAACCGAGGATGAAGAGGATAACTTAATGCCTTGGGCTAGTGATAATTTTAGATGACTGAGAATTTATATAGCATCATCATAATGAAATTTTGTAGGGTTGGAAATAAATTGGGAATGTTGTTGTATTGCATAGCTAATATATGGCCGTATATTTGTCAATTAGATCAGCTTCCCAATGAGTCGCTTGTAGGATGATGCATCAGTTAGAATTTGGCCTAAATCCTTGTTGAATTTTGATTTTTTCTGCATAGGCACATTCCATGGTTTAGAGGCAAGCATACCAACATTCGATAAAATATCTAAAATATACTTTCTTTGGGAAATATGTATCCCAAATTTGGACCTAGCAATTTCAAGGCCAAGAAAGTATTTCAAGTGACTCAAATCTTTAATTTTGAAAGAACAATTCAAAAAGGATTTAATTTTGGGTATTTCATCGATGTTGTTTCTAGAAATTATGATGTCATCTACATATATCAATAAGGAAATAAAGGATGAGGAAATGGATTTAATGAATAAAGAATTATTTGAATTAGATTGAGTATACCCTTTTGAAATGAGAATAGAGGAAAGTCTAGCAAACCATTGCATACTAGATTGTTGTAAACCATAAAGAGATTTTTGAAGTTTGCAAACAATATTTGGATTATGAGCCAATGACCCATGGGGCAATTACATATAGACTTCCTCTTCTAAATTTCCATGTAAAAAAACATTGTGAACATCTAACTTATGAAAATGCCAATTATAAGATGATGCAACAACAAGTAAGAGTCTTACGGTAAAAGCTTGGCTACAAGTGAGTGAACATCAAAATAATCAACTTCTTCAATTTGGTTAAAACCTTTGGCAACAAGACGTGCCTTATAACATTCAATAGAACCATCAGCGTTATATTTTACCTTATAAACCCATCGACAACCTATGGACTTCTTACCATGTGGCACCTTAGTAAGAGCCCAAGTGTTGTTTTGACCTAGGGCTGTTAGCTCATACTTCATGGTCGGAACCCAATTATTGTTTGTGGCAGCTTGTTTAAAGCTGGTAGGTTCACAAACAACATAAATAGAGGAAATAAAATGATATAAAAAAGATTAAAAAAAATTAATAAGATAAGGCATGGGATGAATGATAAAATATATTGGACTTATGGTGCCTAGCATGTGCAAAATTACACTCAGAATCTTGTAAGTAAGCATACAAGTTTCAGATTTAGCATTCATTAAAAATACCCATGTAAATCATGAATAATCGTCAACAATAGTTGGAAAATATTGATGACCATCAAACGAAGGAACATTAATAGTCTCCAAATATTAACATGTATAAGATTAAAAATATGTAAAGAAACACTTTCACCAGGGGAAAGCGGATTTTAGACATTTTGCTGAAACAACCAGAGTCGCAAAGGCCCAACGTAGTAATTTTGTGAGGGTATAAGCAGCCACAAAATTCTCCAGAAATTCAAATACTTGTGAGGGCTTTTTTATGCCACATATTTCAATTTTAGTATTTTTGAATACTTTTCAGCCAATAATTTTATTGTTCTTATTTTTTCTTTTCTACTTTCATATTAACTTATACTTTTTAAAGTAATTTTTATAAAAGTTTACTTAAAAATAATAGAAGTTGTTTTAAATTCATTTATTATTGATTCAAATAATAGTCTTAAATTTTCACTAATTTAGATTTTCATTATTAAATATTTAAATATAAAAAAATGTCTTTTTCAAAATAATTTTTTGTTTTAACAATTTTTTTAAAATTTTATTATTTAAAAAAAGTGGTAACAACTAGATAAAATATATAAAATTATCTTTAAAACTAATTTTTCTATTTGTAGCTTTATATTAGTTTAAAAAAAAAATATATTTTAACAATATCATAAATAGTAGAAATTATTCTTTTTTAAATTGAAACAAACTAACCCATTAATGTCACAAAAAAAATTTGGTTTTTTATTTACAAGTTCACACTACATCAAAAATAATATTTTAAAGCACATTTTTCAAGTCATTTATAGTGTTGTAGTATCTAGTGTTGTTAAAAGATACATCAGCGCTATTTAAAATAAACACGCTATAATAGGTGCATATATAGCACACTTCTTATGTTAGTTTTACAACACTTTTCTAAAAAAGTTTTATCATAGGTGCATATAAAGTGCGCTTCTTATACTAGTTTTACGGCGATTTTCTTTAAAAAAATGTTGTAATAGGTGCATCTTTATACTAGTTTTACAACATTTTTTATAAAAAAACGCTGTAATAGATTCATTTTAAAAAGCGCTGTAAATTTATTCTAAAAAAAAAATATAAAATGCTTCTCTTAGACTAGTTTTACAGCACTTTCTTAAAGAAACGCTGTAATAAGTGCATTCTTATTATAGTTTTACAGTGTTTTTTTTTCAAAAAAAAACCATTGTAATACGTACATTTTAAAAACTGTTGAAAATCTATTCTTTAATGCAATGTAAAATGCTAGTTTGTATATACAAGTCTTTAATGGCTTTTTTTCTAAAAAAAAATGCAATGTTTAAATGAGATTTCAATTTTTTTTTCCAAAATACTGTTCATCGAACATATATTGACACAATTGCAATTTTTTAATTCAAACATATTCACAATATGTATTCACAACAATAAGTTCAATTACATCAGTACTATATATTCATAACAACAAGTTCAATTACATCAATATTATTATCAATATCAGTAGTAGCATATTCATAATAATAATTAATTACATATTCACAACAACAATATCATACAAGTAGCAATTTCCAGCATGTCAATTTTCCAACAATTTTTTACTTTACTTTACTGTAACAAAAAATAAAATAAACTAATTAGAATAATGATTAGTTCACACAAAAATATATAATAATAGTTTACAATGTGAAATTCACCTATTAAAAAGTTATATAATTTTCAGTTCGATCACATAGTGACATCAGTCTTTCTTTATTTCAGTTAGATCACTTTTAGAGTATGTTAAATTGAAGTTGTCAAAGTATTATGCGATATATATATATATATATATATATATATATATATATATATATATATATTATTTGAACATAATTAAATTAGAATCAAATATACATATAGTTTATATATAAAAATTAAAATTTAAATAAAATAACGTACCATTTCTGGAATTATATTTTGCTTCATATCAACAATCTTCTTCATGAATCACAATATATAGTATTTGCAGTCTACGTTGTAAGTTTGGCGATGACACTATAAAATAAAATATGTATGCCAATTATAAATATTTATATATGCATTTATTGATTTCCTTTATTTTTATATACTTGATATGATATTTTGATTTTATATATATTTATTATGATTTAATAATTAATATAAAGTTTTGATGTTATATTTATTTATTTTATAATTTCGATTATTCTTTAATGATGGTAATATTTTAATTCGAGTGTTTTGAAAAATAAGTATTTTTATAGTATTTATTTGGAACATCACAATTTTGATTATTAATTTATTTTAAAGGTTAATTATAATATTTTATAAAGTATTAATTTTGAAATATTAATAATATTCTAGTAATTAAATTGTGTTTAAAAAAAGTGTTAGAAAAGTTGTTTCAATAGTTGTTTGTTTTATTTAAAATTAAATAAATAAAAGAAGAAGTACGGGTTAGTTTACAAGGAAGGCTAAAATCTAACTAAATAAATAATAAACAAACTTAATTGAAAAGAGAAAATAAAGAAAAGAATGAGAAATTGAGATGCTGAACATAACTATTGGCGGCAGCACATGGAAAAGGAAGAAAACCAGCACGGGTTATTGATAATTATTATAGAAAATTTTCTAAATTTTTGTTTGAATTTGAGAATGTTATTTCGTCTATTTAGTTAATTAATTAAATATAATTCTCCATATTTTTAACAACTCAATGTCTCTCTAAAATGTCTAACTTCTCTGTTTATAAAATTCATTATTTTATACTATTCTTCTTTATCGTAAGTTTGATTTGAGTGAAACCAACAACAAAATGATCGTGTGAAAAATGCTTATTTTATCCACTGATTGGTATTCTGATTTATAGTAATTTTCGTTGACCGATTTTTAAATTTAGTTTTTAGAATATCTTCTCATAATTTATTTTTGACGGTTACTCATAAACTGTCGAGTAAGATTTATTGAAGGACAAAGAGTCAAAGAACAAAAAATGTTTGCTCGTGTAATCTTATTTGTGTGTGAAAGCATTGAAATAAGAGAAGGAGTGAGAGAGATAAATTGATTAATGTGAAAATATGAGAATTGAGAGATTAAAATGTGAAACAGAAATGTTTATAAGGTATTGATTGATTCAATATTTGATACTTGTGTGACATTTTATATTATTGTGATATTTAATTTAATTTCGTTAAATGTCTGGCATTTAATATTATTTTGATATTTGATTAATTTTCGTTAAATGTATTATATTTGATATTATATTGATATTGGATGTCGAATGAATTTTATGTATATGTTTAATTAGACAAATTTAGGTGATGTGATGATATAAGGTGGATGCATTTGGATAAGTTTATGTGATTATGATGATGTATAATTAATAATAATGATGTTATAAATTTGTGATAAGTTTATGTGATGATGTATGATTGAAAAGAGTGATATTATAAGATTGCGATGAATTTATGTGTGTGATTAATGATAGTGATATTATGAATTTTGATGAGAATATTGAAGTAACCCCATAGTTGATGAAATAATTGTGATTTCAATTTGTGTTTGAGATGATAGTCTTAATGCAGTACCATAGGCCAACGAGGGGAGAAAATAAATATTGAAAATTTGTGAAGTGGAGATTATTTTGTCATCATATAGGTAGAGTCTAACAAGCCTAGTGATTCTGGAGAAGTACCAATGAATGAGTATGATCGTGGTGGTCTGCTGTTGAGCCTTAAAACAAGATTGTTAAACCTTGGAGGTATTCGGGTGGGGAATTCTTAGGTGACTTGGAGGTAGCACTCTAAATGTCGGGAGCTACCATGCAACACATGTTTACCTCGATTGTCACGTATATGTGTCTCGGGTTGTGTTGAAGGGATCTATGAGGACATATCCAATTTGAATTGTCCGTCTACGAACACAATATCAAGCCTCTTATTCAAGTACTTCAGAGTTAGAATGGTACCACGTTGTGAAGTAGAGTCTAAGCTCATGCATAGCATTGCATTTCCTTGATATTCTTTTGTTATGATTGATGTGTTTCAAATATGATAATGATTTTCTTAGAAGATTTGATGTTATAGTGAAATGTATAGATTTTACTTGAGTGGTTTTGACTTTATAATGTTATGTTTTTCCTTGAAAAATATTTATGTAATGATACGATTTATTTATGATTAATTGTATCTTCTCCTTACTTATATTATAGTATTAACATAATTTCAAAACTCACCTCCTTCGTTGTTTGTGTTTGTCTGGCTTGGCCATGCGTTGCAAAATCGCAATTGTTACAGATTAATGAGTCTTGAAGTTAAATTTTAGGAGGAACCCCGCTCTGTTATTATATATATTATTTTGGGGTTACGGTGTCACAAATATTGCTTACGTATCAAAGATATTATTTATATCCGAGTGATTGTTATAATGATCGTGCAGTGAATCTAAATAGTATATAATTTCATAGGTGACATTGATGACAAACAACACTCAATGTTGCCTATAATAACAAAAATTTGGTTGACAAATTTGTTTATACAACTGATAAAGTATCATAAATTAAAAAAGATATAGATAAAAAATATCTAATTACCCAGAATTATATGGCGCAAGAAACAGTTTATCCTTTTCTTTCTTATCCAAAAGTATATCAACAACATATTTTTTTACATTAACTAGATTAAATTTAAACATGGATAGTTTATGGGGAGATAAGAATAACAATCTATATGTCAATTTGTGCATGCACACCAACTTCTCATACAAATACCTTCAATGAAAATATAAATTTAGATTAATTACCAATAAATGTGGTAATGATGTAATTAAAAGTAATTTTTATCTTAAATAAAATATTTTACATTACCTAATGCATATGCTGATGAAAGTAAAACCTAGTTCATTGTGATTGAGAACTTAATTGATCATTTTTATGTCATATTAAATGTTCTTTCGATTGATATGCTCTAACGCGTTTTCCAAAACAACATTTTAAACAAGGACAAATGATTCGATTTGTGTCTTTTGGATTCTTCACTACAAACTCAACAAACTCTTTCACTCTATTTTCATACTCTTTTGACAATCGAACAAATTTCAAAAAAGAACAAATTTTATATGATTTATCAGGTAACAATTTATCTAATATATCAAGTAACAATTTATATGATTTATCAAGATTATGCCATCTACTATCAGGTAATATTTTATATGATTTATCAGTTTTAGTGACAACAACAAATTAATAAATACAATATCTAAGACAACAGTCACTCAGTAGAAATTGACGTACATTATAGGAGGGTTCAACGAGAAGAGGACACATAGTAAACTAGTTGGAAAACCTTAAACAAATACCAGTATTGAAATTAGGTTGGCCTTTTTGCTTCTCTAATTTCTTCTTATTCTTTATAATCGCTAAATTAAATAAAATCTAAGCAAATATTTTATTTTATTTTATTCAAAAAAATTTCAATGCATAAACATTTTGCAAAGAATTCAAGCTAGATAACTCAATGGATTACTAATCCGTTAAGGTTCGTTTGATGAGTATGATATAGTGATAAGATAATATATAAAGTTGGATAAGAATATGATATAATAGTAACATTATAAATATTATGATTTATCATGTATTTTATACCCATCCGATCATGAAATGTTATAATCTAATATATATTATATTAAAATAACAAAATTATTATTATGAATAATTACATATTAGTTTTTTTAAAATTAACTTATTATATTTAAATATTATAAATTAACAAAAAAAAAGTAATTATATATTAATTCCTCGTCAATTATTCTATCAAATTTTAACAAAATTATCAATGTAAATAATTAGATATTAGTTCCTCATTAATTATTCTATCTGAATTTTAAACTATTTTAACGGATTGTATAGAGTTTTATTTTGACAGCCCTCGTGTTGAAATCTCTAGGAAAAAAACAAATATGGTCACTCAAACCTTAACAAGAGTAGCCATATATACACATAACCCTCGCTACATGTATTAAATTTTATATTTTTTTTATGAAATAAAGTAATTTGAACAAAATAACATGACATGAAACATGGTAATATATAAAAAGGCAATTTTAAGTGAAAGATGGTTTGATGATAGAATAGTAGACCATACTTTATTTTGCATAGTACGAGGGAAACAAAACAATACATAGATGCATGTTTCTAGTTTTGAGGGAAGTTCCATGTTTCCATATCCTCATCCCGTACGTTCTTCCCCACCTTCACCGATTCATCCTATCATATTTTCTAGCCCAAGGTCCTTCGGTTTCCGCTCCACCGTCGTCTTCATTACCATTTTCTCCTTCACCACCGTTGTCTCCTTCACCATTTTCTCCTTCACCACCATTGTCTCCTTCACCATTTTCTCGTTCACCACCGTTGTCTCCTTCACCATTTTCTCCTTCACCGTTGTCTCCTTCACCATTTTCTTTTTCACCATTGTCTCCGTTGCCGGGGTTGTCGGGGTTTCTTTTATTGCCGTCTCCTTCACTACTGTTGTCTCTCGAGCCCCGTCCCCATGTTGTTGCCCAACGAATTGCCATATCTATCAAAGCTCTCCAATCTATATATATTCTTGCTAAACGATGTTCGGATTGCTCAGCTTCCACAATAGTCATAAGAAGAGGAGCACACAGAAATAACACTAATATAAAAAACTTTGTTTTCATCCTTATTTAAATTTCTTTAAGTTTATTGTAAAATATGAATAATAACCCCGGATATTTATAGTCATCATGCATGGTAAAAATAAGATCATTTTAAAAGACAAATTAAAACATATTGAATAAATATATATTTTTTGCTAAAAAAAGTAAAAAATAAAAAGACAATATATGTTCCATGGCCAATTGCAAAGACAATGGGTCATCAAAATCCATTGTGCTACGGAAAGGTTACTTCAATATTTTATCTGACAAAGGAATTGAGCCCAATATTTTTACAAAGAAATAAAATGAAATTGGACCGATTAAATAAAGGAACAAAAATGAAAGGGTTTGGAGTCCAAAACATGGTTAAAAGTTAGAATTTTAAAATAAAGACACTATTTATGTGAATCGATAATAATATAAGAATTAAATTTATAATTAATTTAAAGTTAAATAAAAAAAATAAAATAGAACATAAATGCCGAAACATAGAAAGTAGAAAGTTAAAAAAACAAAATCCCTCTTCTTCCAACCTTCCATTGCTACTTATTCTTCTGGATCTTTTTTTTT
>JBBPBS010000247.1:2032590-2073120 GCA_037974835.1 Cicer judaicum
AAAATCAATTTTAAACTTATACTTTTTAAAATAACTTTGACGACAACTTATTTAAAAATAATAGAAGTTATTTTAAATTCATTTGTTATCTATTAAGAAGATAATTTGGATATTCACTAATTTAAATATATGTTATTAGAAGTTTTACAATTATAAAAATGTATAAAAAATTTATAATATAAAAATCATATTTTAAAAAAAATTATAGAAACTAAATAAAATATATAAAATTATATTTTAAAATCAAATTTTCCATTTGGAGTTTTATTAAAAATTTATTTTAAAAAAATAATATAAAAATCATAATTTTCTAAATTTAAACAAACTAGCTCATTAATATCTGAAGCAGTTGGTTTGTTAATTTACAAGTTCATAATGTTGAAAAGAAAAAATAGTCATAACAAGCTTAAAAAAAAGGTAGTTGGAAAAACTAAAACAAATACCAGTTTAGAAATTAGGTTGGCCTCTTTGCTTCACTAATTTCTTTTTATTCTATCTTATCTCTATATAAACTTTGTGGAAGCTTTTTTTTTCAGAAAAATTTCTTTGCAAAGTACATTTTGCAACGAATTCAAGTACTGACATGGAAATGGTTTCAAGCTAGAGATGCGGGCTTCAAGTATTTATTGACTCAATGAATTGATAATATGCTTATGGATAGAGAGAGAATTCTAGCTTATGTTCCAGTTATCTGCACTAGGAGAAAATTACTTTAATGTTCAAGATTTGAATTGACAACTAATTTGTTCTACTCAAAAAGATATGCAAACATGGTAAAAATCCTAACTTTCACCATATACATCATAAAAATACATGTATCACATACAAACATAATAAAAATTAGAATTTTACCATTTAAATTCATCATAAATATCCTTCATCGTGGAAATAGGAGGATTACCTGCATATTCTAATAATATTTTGTTATAGAATTCAAAAAAATTTCAAACAACTATTGTAGACTTTCTCTCCATACATCTTTGGATTGCAATTTTATAAACCACTTGTGTTAGTTGATGAAACTTGGTTCTAAGACAAGTACATGAAGACTTTGTTGCTAGTCATGACACTTGATGAGAACAAAAATATAATTCTTATTATTTATACACCTGTTGATGGATATTAGCCACATATAAAGATGAAACAGTGTATCACAATTTTGAAATACGAAGAATTAAAAAAGTTCATCTAAATAATATTTGTATTAGAATTGAAATAGACGTATGTCAAGAAAATGCGGACTATATCGATTAACTGGTTATACTCGAAACTAATATTAAAATGTTATGGACAACTCTAGTCAATCTATGTAATTTTTTTAAAATTTGTGTTGTTATTTTTATGAATAATTTTAACAAATTATATATTTATATTTTTTTGTTAAGTTTTTTAAAAAAAAATTAGATGTAAGAAGTCCATTTTTCAAAAGACAGCTTCATTTTGGAAACCTACATACCCAACATTAAGTTGTCATTGCAAATGTGAGTTCATTTTGGAAATCTCATTTGCAAAGGAGACTTTCTATTATGGCAAAAAAAATAATAGATTTATATATAGTTTTAAAAAAAGAGTATATTGTTAAAAAGAAAATTCAAAAATAAGTTATTAAAAAATAAAAAATAAAATAAAACTCTCATGTTGTGTATTTTGTAACTTCTAACCAACGACTTGATTAGAATTTGTATAGAGAAAAACTCATACATTAGAAACTTTTCTTTTTAACAACACGTTAAGTTCCACAATTCAAAGAACAAGAGAAGGTTATGGAAGAAAATTTCTTTGTCATGATACTAATTAAGAAGAAGGACAAAAATTTCAAATTCAACTTGGTGACGGTGGTGGTGATGATGTGGGTGTGAGTTTCAAATGAAGGAGAATATTAATTTCTTTTGTGTACGAAGGAGGAAGAGAACTAGCAATAAACACTACCTTTTTTCAACGTAAACAATTAAATTTTTTATTAAAAAATTCATCATAAGTTTTATTTATGGGTAATGTTTTAATTTTTTTTTTCTTAAAATTATTTTATTTTAGATTATAGTAGAGATTGAATATATATTATTTTTGACTTTTTTTTTCTTAATTTTTTCTTAATGAATTTATTCGAGATAACTAAATATATATTATTGAGATAATTAAACATAAAACTATATAACATCAACAAATATAACATATACTATACCAAAAATTGACATTACTAAGTAGCAGCAAGAATCAACTAAGTGATATACATGATTGGTGTTCCGCGAAATTTGTTTGTATAAGACGTGATGCCATACAAAATCACTACTAATTTAATCACTATTTGAATTACATAACATGACAATTTTATTAATGAAAATTATAACAAGAAACATGATAATACAATAGTCCATGCTTAATTTATTTTAGATAAACATGTGATACAATATATATATATTGTTGGGGTTGATTGCAAGTCTCACATCCTTTAGAGTGGGAGAATAAGGAGAAGGCCAAGGCTATATCACTACGCCAAAAATAGCCTTTGACAGCGCTTTTTTTAAGCCTTTTACAACGCTTTTTCAAAAAAAAAAAAAGCGTTGTGGAATCGAGCGCTGTAAAAGCTACAACAGCGCTTATTAAAAAGCGCTATAAATCATGTAAATATAACGCGCGCTTGTTATGCACCTACTACAGCGCTTCTTTGTAAAAAGCGCTATAATAGGCATACCCATAATGAAAATTTTTGGTGTACCTTTTACAGCGTTTTTTTGTAAAAAGCGCTGTAATAGGCATATCCATAATTCATATTTTTTGTGTACCTTTTTACAACGCTTTTTCTAAAAAGTGTTGTAATAGGCACATCCATAATGAAAATTTTTGATGTACCTTTTTAAAGCGTTTTTTACAAAAAAGCGCTATAATAGGTACACCCATAATTCATATTTTGGTGTACCTTTTATAGCGCTTTTTTGTAAAAAGCGCTGTAAAAAGGTACACCCAATGCACATTTTACAGCGCTTTTGCAAAAAAGCGCTGTAAAAGGTGTATTTTTTTTTTATGCCCTATATATATTTGAAAAGCGCTTTTTAGCTTTTTATGGCATGTTTTTTATAAAGCGCTGTCTTTTATCCTTTTATCCAAAATAATTTTGAATCAAACAACAGAACACAACCTAATTGACAACATATATTACCCTGTAACCAGAATCAGTAATTTACTATAAGCAATTCACAAGCAGTTCACACAATATGTAACCTGTATATATTACCATGTAACACAGTATTTTACAACATAAGTAACTACATATACATTGAACCTAATTTACAACATATTCATATTCATGTTTATATATTGTCCTATGATCATATACATATAATAACTAAAAAAATATACATAATATGCACTAGCTACCATATAACATTCAGATCCCTTGCCCAGCAGCATGCTATTTCCCAGAAAATCAAATAATTTTCATTTCAAGCACATATTGACACCATTCTTCCTTTAATTCCATCAGATCTTGCTCAGAATATGATGGACTGGAATTGTCAAACCACTGCAATATAAAAATTGAACATATTATATTAAGTTAGTATCAAATATATAGATAATTTATATATGGAAACATTTAATGAAAATACCGTACCGTTTTTGGGATAATAGTTTTATTCTTGACAACAATCTCCTTCATGAATCTCAATACGTAGTACCCACAGTCGATGTTGTTTGTTTGACGAGGGCACTTTATTGGGATCCATGTAATGTTATTAGACTTTTGCTTCAACACTATAGCACCTCTTTGAGCTCGATAAACTTTTAAGGCACTATCGAATGAATAAATGTGATTATTATAGCATGAACAAACACATTATATATATGTAAGAAATAAATGAATATTACTTACGTGTCGAGCATAGTCTTTACTTCGGAGTGATTGTTGTAATCGCCATGCACGGGATCCAAATAGTATATAACTTCAGAGACCCCATTGATTGCAAATAGCACCCAATGTGCCCTACAACAAAAAAAAATTGGTTAAGCAACTAATAAATTAAATTGTTTATACACAACTAACAAATTAAATGATCATCAATTAAGAAAGATAAAATTTCGTACCCTGAATTATATGGTGCCAAGAACAATTTATCCTTTTCTTTATTTGCTAATAACATATCTACAATATATTTCTTTACATTGTCTGGATCGAGTTTCCACATCGATATCTTGTGCGGAGACAAGAATGAGTATTTATTTGACAATTTCATCGTGCACACGACCTTCTCGTACAAAAATCTTCAATGAAAATTTTAAACTAGATTAATTACCAATACATTTAATTAATTACCAATAAATGCAATTAAATTAAAAGTATTTTTTACCTTATGTACAAGCTCATTACAGTAGCATTGAGCTCCTTATGTTCGAGAAGTTCGTATATGTGCTCCTTTTCGATAAATTCATCATACTCATCTCTGACTATATCTTTATTCATGGGTATGATGCGCGAATCGTCGCTGCTGCCCATGTTCTTTTTTACTTGGATGTCAAGACACGCCCCGTATTTACCAAGGCATTGCTGACTCAATTTAGGAGCAGCAGCGGGGACCGATTTTCCACGATCTAGTTTTTTCTTTGCTGCAAGTTTGGTAGCAGCTGCTTTATTACCCGACAGTCTTTGTGGTTTGGCAGCTTTAGTAACCTCCAATTTTTGAGGTTTGCTGCCTTTTTTTGGATGTGCGGGTGGTTTATTTGTTTGGATCTACAAAAATGAGGTTAAATGTTAGTTTATTGAATCTGAAAAAATTGACAAAACCTTATGCAATAAATGTGACAAACCTTTTCGGGAGATGTGACTTCCTCGTTTCTGGGAGGCATTGTATCGAGGGCAACAAGGCTTGCGGGCCATGCCACATAACTACCAATAGCTTCGCCCAATGTCTGCATATCTCCGTCGTTGTCCGGTATCGGCAACGGTGCAGCTGGTTCGAAGGCAACAGTAGGCGATACCTTGACATGGCCCGCAGGAATTGGAGTATTGTGCAATACTTCTCCCAAAGTATTGTACAATTTTCCTTTTCCCACCTTCCGGTGAGTAGGCGAGGACAAGTATAGGAAGCATGAATTGACACCCTAAATCAATAGTTAAAACATAAGTACAATTAATATATAATATTGTTTAATGCATAAGTAATTAAAGTAAGAAATTAATTACCTCGGGAATACTCTTCAAACCGACATTGCAACTAGCGGTTTCACTCTCCATTTGTATTTCACGTTGGAGCTGTTCCGGAAGTTGCTTGTCTTATTCGTATTCACCAAGAGTGCAACTTGCTCAGATAGGATTCTGAGCTTCTCTAATACTTCCTCGTTGGAAGGTTTTTGGCGCTTCTCTTGAGGAAAAAAGCCTTTGGGAGTTACGCCAAATCCTTTCCCCCTAACTCGGCCGGAATACTCAGGGACATTAAAAACTTTTCCCATAATGTCCCTGCAACTAGCCTTGTTGCCCTCTTCATTTGCAGAACTTTGTTCGATAGTCTCCTAAAATACATGTAACATTAAAAAGATAAGTTCAATAGCATTTTTAAAATACAATATTAAAAAGTATTCAAGTGATTATGTACTTACACAAAGTTCTACTATTTTTTTGACATTTTCGTTATCAACCACCCCGTCTTTATTTACCCGAGCTTTCTTCCACAATATATGACGATCCAATGGTTGATCGGATTGGGTGTCTTGTCGCTATTCGTTAATATCATAAACAAAATAATACAAATTAGTTACACAATATAGTTTATAATACAAATTCCCTCATCATATAAAAGTGATGTTTAATTACTTACAAGTTTTTGCTCGAGACGTGCATATCCCATACGTGATTTTTTGTATGGGTGGGTTGGATTTCTTGCCCTTTCGCGATTTGCCTTACTAATATTCTATATAAAAAAAAATAGCAATTGTGTAAAAATTAAAAATACGCTACGAATATGAATAATAAAACACAAATGCTAATAAATTAAATACTTAAGACAAATGCAGGGTCCGAACGTTTGGATACAAATGCACTCCATTCATCATTTGATATATAATGTTTATATATTTTTGGAGCTTCAGCATTTGTATTTCCTTCTCTACCTTTTAGATAGAAATTAGAGAGGTGAGATCTAAATCCACGGTGGATTTTCCCAGCAACTCTCAATACATAACTCTTTCTCACCTCATCAAGAACAAAAGTAGCCTACAATCGAAATAAAAATATAGTTTGACTAAGTAAAGTATTTCAATGAAAAAAAAATTATAAATAACAAAAGAGTGGATCAGAAAACTTACTTGAATGTCATTCCATAGTATATCTTTGACATCCTTCAACGCCTTATCTCTCCAATCATCAATCGTAATTGGAATATTTTGTCGAACAACAACCCCAATGTAACTTACAAACATTGAGCTATTGGGGTCAATTGGTTGACCACTTTCATTCCATCCAACCTAATAAACTCATATAGTAAGTAGATGCTATTAAAAAAACCTAAAAAAATACACAGCAAACAGAGTATCGTATAGTATTACCTCAAACTTGGTGTCATTGCTCCTTGCTTTAATCACATTTTGCATTATAGTTGCACCACGTTTGACTTCATTTTCATAAGTCTTACTGGTGCCAACTTCTTCATTTTGACATTCTATTTCTTTGTTTGTATCCATTTAACTACAACAAGTTCAACATGCAGTTTAGTATAACATCAATAAGCTCAACATGCATCATGCATTATGTTAAACAAGCTCAACACGTATCAGTATATATATTTTAAACAAGCTCAACATGCATTTTAATGATTACAAAAACTAAATAACATCAATACCTGAATAATGGTTCGAAGAAAGATGAAATGCAAAGAAAAGAGCGAATGGAGAAATTTCACAGCAATAAAGTTCACAGAAAAACGGTTTTGAAGAAATACGTAATGAGGGTTACATATTTCAATGAAAATATAAGGTTCGAAATGATCTTGGATGGAAATAAGGATCGAAATGAAGGAGATGATCGTGGAAATACAGTTCGTAATGGACGGGATTATAGGGTTTGCAAAAGAAGAGAAGAACGATGAAGGTTGAGATGATAGTTTACGTAATGAAGAGGAAACTGAAGAGGTTACTATTATATATATAACCCTTTTACAGCGCTTTTATTATAACCCTTTTACAGCGCTTTTCCAAAGAGCGCTCTAAAAGGCCTAAGCCTTTTACAGCGCTCTAAAAGGCGTCCTTAATTATTTTTTTAAAAGGCTCTTTTACAGCGCTTTTCCAAAATAAGCGCTGTAAAAACCTCATTGATTGAGAATGTTACATAATGTTTTTTTAAAGTCTTTTACAGCGCTTTTTTCAAATAAGCGCTGTAAAAGGACTATTTGTTTTATTTTTAAAAGAGTCTTTTACAGCGCTTATTTAAACAAGCGCTGTAATAGACCTCCCTGTTCAATTATATGTTATATGAATGTTTTTTTATAGTCTTTTACAGCACTTGTTTAGATGAGCGCTGTAAAAGGCTTTATTGTTTTTTGATATTATTTTTGTGTTTTGTTAAGTTATTTTTTAAACTCTTCCTATTCACCAACATCAAAGATTACATGCATGGCTTTTTTAAACTCTTCCTCGTTGGAAGGTTTTTATGCATCTTCTTCACAAACATCAAAGCCATGTTGAACCTCCAAGCAAAACAATCTCCAGGTCTTCAGGTTCCTTCTTAAATCGAAACAACACCCTTTTTATCTCTCTACATTCCTTCTTAATAAATCGAAACTTAGTCTTCAGGTTCATTTGCCATGTTGCGAAAAATTGATTTGAGTCTGATTTTTTTGTTAACAATGTGTTTTTGTTAAAGAGCCTGTTAACAATGTGTTTTTGCGAAAAATGCGTACAAGGTGTTTGAAGAAAATCCTGTTAGATAAGGTCCAGTTAGGTGTCTGATGAATGTTATTTTTAAAACGTTTTATAGCGCTTGTTAAATGAGCGCTCTAAAAGGGGTCATTATTTAATTTTTTAGAAGGCTCTTTTACAGCGCTTTTCCCAATAAGCGCTGTAAAAGGTCTCCAAATATAACCTTTTTTTGTTTTATTAGGTACGTTTATTTTATTCTTTAAAATATAACTTTAATTAATATTATTAATTTGTTTTAGAATATAAAAATTATTGTTGAATACATTAAAGTTATATTATAAATATTAAGACATTTTTGAATTCCATAAATTATATCATCACTTATTTAATTATTGAACAGTATTCAACATTCAATTATTTATTATCATATATTTAATTTTTTCTTTAATATTAGTTACTCTTGAGAGTTAACCCCTAGAATTCACACTTGGAAGGCCTCGGTTCGAATCTGAATTAAGTGAACTTCGTAACTGTAAGCGCTTTTAAAAAGTTCTTTTACAAGAGTCTTTTACAGCGCTTGTTAGAAAGAGCGTTGTAAATATCTTTTTTTTTTTTAAAAGGGCCTTTTACAGCGCTTGTGTTGAAAAAAGCGCCGTAAAAGGCCTCAATATTTGAAATTGTCCAAATTTACATAAACATGCACTTCACCAAAGACCCTTATCCCCCACCCCTCATCAAAATAAAGACTCATCAACCAAACTATCCAAAAGCCAAAAACTTAAGCCCTAATTGAATCACTGGTTATGCTTGCCTTCTTAGAATAAAGACTCATGCTCCTGCACTTATAAAATTCCCTAAAATAATATCCACTAAAGAAACTTGAAACACACGTATAACAATTACAATTGTATTTGATTGTAAAGACAATAAACTCAACTTCCACAAAGGCTTATGCTTCCAAAAGCTTCTGATATGAAATCTGCCATATTAGTATAAAACACTTAATTCAAATTACATGCATATTTATCACAATAATTCAGAATACATGCATGGCTTATATAAAACGATTATACATGTACATTAAGATGCCCTTCTTCTTTTCCTAGTGGGATTCACATTTGTTTGTCCATTTACAATACGAAACGATGGATTAATCCAAATTCCCTCGTCATGATCATCTCTAAGATATAAACCATCATTAGTTAAATCAATTTCATGTGGTTGTTGTGATGTTGCAAATAAAAGATCATTACCAACATCTTCATCATTATTGTTATCATCACTTATTTTATTGGTTGATAGGACAACAGACCATTTATCATCAGAAGGATCAGTGACATAAAACACTTGTTGAGCTTGCGACGCTAAAATAAAAGGCTCGTCTTTGTATCCGACCTTATTAAAATCAACAAGCAAGAATCCTGACTCATCAATCCGAACGCCATTATTATTATCGACCCACTTGCAACCAAATATGGGAACACGAAACATTGTGTAGTCTAACTCCCACATGCACTCGATAACCCCAAAATATGATAGATTTGCATATATTAGGGTTTTGTCTATTGCACTGGAGACATGCATCGCTTCAGCTACGAGAGTGACTCCACTATTTTGCATAGTGGTCTGATTATCTTGTTCTTTGGTATAAAATGTGTAGCCGTTAATAACATAACCGGTGTAAGAAAAGACATGTAAGCACGGACCATTTGCCAGCCACCTCAATCTCTGTGAAACTGATCCGGGGTCTATATCAAATTTTGAATTTATGTGATTTTTTAACCATGTTATAAAACTTCGATTGTGCTCTTGAGTTATCCAATTTTGATTCCTATTCATGTTCAAACGAGATAACTGATCCATGTGTATTGTAACATACGGTTGAACCTCATCATCATTGTGCAGAACATACAATTGTGCCTGCTCCCATTCTGTCCTTGATATAGTCAGCAGTCTCCTTCCAATTATCCCTTCTCTTGATATTCTTCCCGAATGACGAGACTTGGGAAGCCCTATGGATTCAACATTGGACAGATATTTAGTACAAAATTCAGCAGCCTCTTCAACAATGTATCGTTCAACAATACAACCTTCTGGTCAACTTCTACTTTTTACGTACCCTTTTAATATTTTCATATATCGTTCTATCGGATACATCCATCTCATATAAGCTAGCCCACAAAGTTGTGTCTCCTTAACCAGATGAACATTAAGGTGAACCATTATATCAAAAAACGATGGTGGGAAATACATTTCAAGCTCACACAAAGTAACAACAATTTCCCTCTGCAATGTCGGTAATTTCTAAGGGTCGATCACTTTACTACAAATTTCCCTGAAGAAGAAACATAATATAGTTAAGGCTAGTCGAACTTTTTCAGGTAAAATGGAACGTATACCTATTGGTAGAAAATGCTCCATTAGAATATGACAATCATGGGTCTTCAAACCTTTTAACTTGAGGTCTTTCATACAAACCAAATTTTTAATGTTCGAAGAGTATCCTTCTAGAACTTTAACTTCGTGTAGAAATTTACATAAAACAAATTTTTCCTTTCTAGATAGAGTATGAGCAGCTGGAGGTAGATATGTGCGATTTCCTTTCTTTACTGAAGTCAATTCATTTCTTATTCCCATATCGACCAAGTCCAATCTTGCGTTGATGTCATCTTTAGACTTTCTTGGAACATTGAGTAATGTACCAATAACACTATCAAATACATTTTTTTCAATATGCATCACATCAAGGAAATGTCTTATATACAATGACTTCCAATATGGCAATTCAAAGAAAATTGACTTTTTCTTCCACCCAGATTTGACTAGCTCTCCCGCAAAAGGTTTGCCAAATTTATTAGTCATTCCTTGTACTTTTTCAAGTATTTGATATCCAGTCGGTGCTAAAGGAGCTTTACCTTCCTCTGATTTTCCATTGAATGCAATTCTCCACCCACGATACTGATGACTATAAGGTAAAAATCTACGATGTCCAAGAAACACATTCTTCTTACAATGTTTCAACCGCATCCAATTTGTACTCTCTTCACATATAGGACATGCACACTGACCTTTAATGCTATATCCTGATAAATTACCATATGCTGAAAAATTATCAATTGTGCCGAACAACATAGCCCTCAAATTGAAACATTCTTTCTTATACCTGTCATAAACTTCCACACCTGTCTCCCACATACGTTTTAAATCTTCGATTAGAGGAGTCAAGTATACGTCGATATCATTCCCCGGTTGTGTGGGTCCAGAAATTAATAGAGACAACATCATAAACTTAAGCTTCATACATAACCATGGAGGTAAGTTATATATTACCAAAATCACAGGCCACGTGTTGTGTGAGATGCTTTGAAGACCATGTGGATTCATTCCATCAGTAAAAAGTGCAAGTCTTAGATTTCTTGACTCTATCCCGAATTCAGGATACTCGTGATCAATTTTTGCCCATTATGGGGAATCTGCAGGGTGTCGAAACATTACATCTCGTAATCTTTCATCTACATGCCATGTTAAGTGTTTTGAATCTTCTTCACTGCGATACATGCGCCTAAATCTTGGTATTATAGGAAAATACCACACGACTTTTGTTGGGGTAGATTCTTTCTTCTTATATCGAGAAACATTGCATTTCGGACACGCCTTAAGTAATTCGTATTCATTTCGAAATAAAATGCAATCGTTAGGACACGCATGAATCCTTTCGTAACTCATGCCAATAGAACACAAAATCCGTTTAGCCTCGTAGGTTCGACTGGGAAGTTCATTATCATCTGGTAACATATCTTTTATGAGTGTTAGTAATTTTGTAAAGCTTTTATCTGACCATCCATTACTCGCTTTTAAGTTGTACAACTTTAATATCGCCGACAGTCTTGTGAATTTAGTACAACCATTATATAATTCTTTCTCGGCATCACTCAACAAACTTTCAAACATTTTAGGACAATCTCGAAGATCTTCTTCAACTGCTTTTGCAATCTCATCAACTCGGTCCGGCTCATATGTATCTGTATCGAAGTCAGTTGAAGCATGTGTCGAACTATTCTCAAAATTAATGTTTCCTTTTTTTTTTCTCACCATGTCTTATCCAACATGTGTAGCTTTGATCAATTCCATTATATACTAGATGTCCTTCTAATTCATCTTCTCTAACACGTTTTCCAAAACAACATTTTAAACAAGGACAAACTACTCTATTTGGATCTTTTGCATTCTTCACTGCAAACTCAACAAACTCCTTCACTCCAATTTCATACTCTTTTGACAATCGATTGGCTGACATCCATTTCCTATCCATATTATACCACCTATATAAATGCAGTTACAAAACTAATAAGCTTTCAAAACAATTCAACAAGTTTCAAAAAGAAACAAATTAATATCAACTAACAATTTCAAAACAGAACAGATCATGTGGTATGAGTTTTTGACAATTTTTGACAATTTCAAATTTACATAAACGGATCATGTGGTATGAGTTTTTGACAATTTTTGACAATTTCAAATTTACATAAACGGATCATGTGTATATATGTGTAGAATTAAAAAACTAGGGTAGAGAATATTGACAAAAACAGGACAGATCATGTGGTATGAGTTTTTGACAATTTTTTACAATTTCAAGTTTACATAAACGGATCATGTGTATATATGTGTAGAATTAAAAAACTAGGGTAGAGAATATTGACATAAACAAATTAAAAAATACCTGAGACAACGTAGATGGCTGCCCACGTACTTTGTTTAGAATAATATTAGGGTTTAGAATAATTCATGACACAGTACGTATATGAGAGTTTCCAACGTATATAATTATTTGAAAGATGCATTTTACAGCGCTTGTGAAAAAAGCGCTGTATTAGGTAGGAAAATTCAATGAAGCACGTGTATTTTACAGCGCTTGTGAAATAAGCGCTGTAATAGGTAGTTAAAATAAATGAAGGCGCATGCGTTTTACAGCGCTTGTGAAAAAAGCGTTGTAACATAATACACAAAAGCGCTTCATTTTACAGCGCTTTTGTTACAAGCGCTGTAAAATCCTTATAACATTATGCGCAAACGTTATATGAACTACAACAGCGCTTCTTTTACAGCGCTTGTCATAAAAAGCGCTTTAAAAGGCTCCGTGTTTTTTTAAATAGATTTACAAAAGCGCTTGTGTTTAGGAAGCGCTGTAAAATGCGCGCTGTTAAATGTCATTTTTGGCGTAGTGTATATTGGGTTTTGGTCATTTGTTTTAAAATGCACCAGCACCAGCACCAGTCAGCAATAGCACTTTAAGCTTGTATCTGACTTAGTTTAAATATTTGCTTTGTAAAAGTGTGGTTGTATTGGGGTGTTGGGTGTGGGTGAGAGAAGTCTATGTGTTGTAACAATTTTCACATAGTGTTAATTCTCTAAGAGAAGTCTATGTGTTGTAACAATTTTCACATAGTGTTAATTCTCTGGTTGCCGGTTTAGGCAGCGGCCGTGGTTTTTTCTCCGGTTTTGGAGTTTCCACGTTATATTCTTGTGTTGTGATTGTGTCTTGATTCTTTTGAACTTATGCTACTATGCTATTTTTTCCAACAACTGGCATCAGAGCTCTTGGTTCAGAGGTTCGGTGGGATAATTTTTCTTAGTATGCTCTGTGGTTGCAGCTTTGTCTGATCTTCCACATCAGAAAAGAATTATCCTTGGTATTGTTAGGGGAAAGGTGATACTATGAAAGTGCTGTTTAGGGAGGTTCTGGCTAAGGAAAGACTTGGTATTTAAGCGTGTCTGTTGTGACCCACCTCTCTTTCTTGGGAACTTACCTGGTGCACAGTTTACAGTCTGCGTGCAGCTGCTATGTCTTATTCAAGTGTTATGAAGTTTGATGGAAGAATCAATTTTGGCTTGTGGAAAGTACAAGTCAAGGATGTGCTTATACAATCAGGATTACACAAGGCGTTGAAAGAAAAAGACTCTGAGACAAGTGCTGGCAAGGTCTCCCTTGTTTTGGTAGATGATGGTGACCTCATCTAGAAGACAAAGTTTGTCCTTATGGTATTTCCGCTATACCATGAAAAAGTACATGTTATTGCTAGCGGATTCAAAACAACACACGGGCATTGGTTGACATTAATGCAAGGTGTGTGGTAATGTGTCGATAAATTTCAGCAAGGTTTCGACATGAGAAAATTCTTGGAATGGTTTAGTTCTAAGTGGAGAAAATTATTGGGATGGTTTAGTTCCAAGTGAAGTGTACTTTTTATGGTGGAGTATGATTGTCGGTAAGACAATGGAAGCGGAAGCTGTAACTCTTACAATCAAGGTGGAGATTGTTGGGGTTGATTGCAAGTCTCACATCCTTTAGAGTGGGAGAATAAGGAGAAGGCCAAGGCTATATATTGGGTTTTGGTCATTTGTTTTAAAATGCACCAGCACCAGCACCAGTCAGCAATAACACTTTAAACTTGTATCTGACTTAGGTTAAATATTTGCTTTGTAAGAGTGTGGTTGTACTGGGGTGTTGGGTGTGGGTGAGAGAAGTCTATGTGTTGTAACAATTTTCACATAGTGTTAATTCTCTTAGAGAAGTCTATGTGTTGTAACAATTTTCACATAGTGTTAATTCTCTGGTTGCCGGTTTAGGCAGCGGTCGTGGTTTTTTCTCCAGTTTTGGAGTTTCCACGTTATATTCTTGTGTTGTGATTGTGTCTTGATTCTTTTGAACTTATGCTGCTATGCTATTTTTCCCAACATATATATATATAGAAGCATATGCATCTAGTGAAGTTCCATGTATGTATCTATACCCTTCTTCCACAATCACTAATGAAACCTTCACTACCTTATCAACTTTTTGTTTTCCTAGGTCCTTCGGTTTCCCCTTCACCATCATCGTTAGCACCATTGTCTCCTTCACCTTTTTGTCCTTTATTGTTGTCTCCATTACAAATGTCTTTTTTACCCCATCCCTCACTACTTTCTTTATCGTCACCTCCAAATCCCCAACCCGACACCCAACTTCCCCAACTTCTATCATTTTCTACTTCACCATCTTTGGGTGGCTCCATTGCCACAACATTCATAAGAACGAGACTACAAAATAAATACACGAAGAGAACAAACTTTGTTTTCATCCTTGCTACAATTTCTTAGAGTTTGTCGTCAAATATGAATACTATTGGCAACTATATATAGTTAATGCATGAGAAAAATTAATTAATTAATTTCAAAAGGCAAGAAGAGATTGGATATTAAAAAATATATATTATGCAACCAATTGCTAGGATAATGGGCCATATATGTCCATTGAGCCAATGAAAGGTTATATAAGTTCAGACATGTTGGATGGATGTACAAATGAAGAATTAAAGTCAAGTTTCTTGTGACTTTTATTCAGTGTCTATATTTTATCGGACTAATTTTTAAATCTCAACTAGTCCTTTAATTCGAAGGTTTGAGTGTTTAATTAGAATATGACAAAATAAAGATGATACTGAATTACTTTTAAGACAATTCGCTAAATATTAATCATTAAATATTTTTTTTAGAAAAAAAAAATATTAATATAAAATAATTCAGATATATTAATCATTAAACATTGTTTTTATTTTTTGTCCCTATTTCTTTTTTGGAACAAGAGCATATTCAACTTATTACTTATGAGACAAGATGGATTCACCGAACGGATCATGTACTGTGCACCCCTACATGTTTCTATGATGATGTAAATCTTAGTACAAATTTACTTTGCAAAGAAGATTATTTGTATCATGACTTTAAATATGTGTGTAGGGGATGGGGTGTATATGTGATTTTTTATATATGTGTGATATATCTTTTATTATGTTATCAATTATATAGCATAATAGAATGACAATAATAAAACATCAAATATTATTTGATCGCGAGACTCTATTGGCTATTAAAATTAAAATTGTGTAATTTTGTTGCATTATTTACTTTTGACGCTTCTTGTGTCTTATCTCTCTTTCTTTAGGTTCTATATATATATCTAAACTCGAATTTTTATTTAAAACATTTCTTTGTAGTGTGAGAGCAAAGAGGTTAGGAGAATTAACCGCTTAAAATAAAAAATAAAAAATTGTCACATATTTTTGAATGGATGAGTTTAAAGGAAAGAAAGTACTTTTATTAAAAAAAAATATACATAACATATTCACCACTTTTATTAAAAAAAAAAAACTTATCATCACCAAAATATAGGTGAGTGATGATGTAAATATACAATACATAACTTTCCACGTATGAAATATCTATATTATAAAGTCACAAGATATAACACAATTCGAAATTGACATATAGATTAACTTTTATTGGTGAAATTTGATTTTATGAAAGTAGTAAAAAAGTAGATGATGATGATATTGATCAGTTAAGAGTATTGTCCTGAGGTTGGACAACAACAACGACTTCACCGGCATGTGAGCAGCACTTAAACTAAAGATGTTAAAGTTATTTGATTTAATTTATATTAAATCGAAAATAATGATCTCTCAATTAAAAAATTAAACCATATAAAAAATGAAAATTATATATAATATATTTCTTATATTTAGATTTTATTTTTTTAAATATCAAATTAAACTGTACATTTTTTACAACATCGAAAAAACATAAATGTTGGCTACAAGTCTCAAACACAATACCTCTATGTCAAGATTGATTGGCCAAACTTGATTGTAAGTATATTCAAGATATACAATCGACTTAAGTAATCATCATTTGTACATAATGAAATTAATTGATGCATTAATTTTTTAACGGTAACTTTATATTATATTTTGTTTTTAATGGCTTATAAATAAAATAAATAAATTTATTAAGATTTATTTTTAAGAATAAAATTTAAGAGGAGTCATAAAGTGATTTAGTGATTAAGGGATATAGAATACAAAGAAATCATGAATTTAACACATCCCTCTAAAAAAGTTAACAATCATTAACTAATATTAGTTTGTTGAATCAATTATCTACTAACTCAATATTTTGCATAATCAATCATTGATTGATCGGATTCTTAAAACATATATAGTAACAGAAAAGACATTAATTTTGAAAAATGAAAATTGATATTAATTAATATAGTATATATACTACAACTTATTTATTATATTAAAGACTATGTATGATTTTATTAATTTTAAAAAAAATTAAAATTTTATTTTTAATCTCCACAAAAAATATCTCAATTTTTTCATCACAAAACATATCAACGTCCACATAATTGAACTCTATTGTTAGATGAACGAGCAATGACTATAGACACTATTTTGCTTATTATTGAATTTATTACCCCTATCTCCCTCTCTCAAGGACTCTCTCCCTTAATTTCCCTTTCCTAACTTTTCCATCTCACTCCCTTTCCCTCCTTCTACGTCTCTTTCACTCTCCCCGCTTCCCTTTATGTTCCTCTTTCTCTCCTCTCATCCTCTCTACGTCCTTCTCTCTCTTTTTTATTGAATAATTCTTTTTTATAGAAAATGAATTAAAAATTTATTAATTTTGTAGGAATAATTCAATAGTAGGCAAACAAAAAAGTGTCACGTCACACTGACGCGTTATTTATGTTAGTCAATTGTTAGTGACTTAACAAATAGAGACCAATTGTACAATCATATTTAAGACCAAATTTTTTAATTTTTATGGTCAATAAAATTAAAATTTTGTAAAAATTAAAAATATACACATGTACGTCATAATTTGGTCAAGTGATTTCGTGTCCGTCAAAATTTGGTCAAGTGGTTATTTTAAAATATACACATCCTTAATATTCAAGTGATGATCTATGGACTTAAACCAACTTCGAATTTCATCGATAAAAAAAGTCTACAATTTTTTTTATTAAATTTAATTTAAAAAATTATTTTATTTATTTTTAGTCTTTATTTTGATTTAGAATTAAAAGTATCAACTTTTTACAAACAAAAAATAAATACGGAATAAAAGTAAATAAAAAGAATTTATGAAATTAAACATTGAGAATTTTTTGTAGAGACTAAAAATAATTTTTTGAAATTTTATAAGAATTAAAAACTTATTTTACTTGTTTTTTAATTAAGAGACTAATTATTAAAATTAGAATAAAACCTCCTAAATATTTAAAAGATACCTTTTAATTGTCATCGATGTAATATTTAATATTATCCTAAATAAATTATTTGGAATTCTTCAAGAGATAATCTAAGGCTCACCAATAACAAATATTGATAATATATGTATCGCTACATGCTTTTAAATCTACTCTCTATTCCATTTTAACCATAAGTTATTTTGGATAAATTTTGTCCTCACGTGTCAATTTTATACATCAATGCAATATTAATTTTATCAATTGAGATTTACTTATGTGCATTCATCAAAATATCACTTTGTTATTTCTGTTCCAAAAATATTTCTACAAATATCTACATAACAATATCTAATTGGATACATATAAATATTTTAAAATATTATATCATCACTACATAGAAATAATTAGCCTCTTATCAATAATAAATTTGTTTATTAATTGTAAAAAGAAAAATACTAATACCATAGACTAATATACTTTTCATCAAAAGTATATGTTTGTGTGTATACGTGTGCATGGATGAAAATAAAAGTATAATCTATTCATTCTCTTTTGTATAATTTATTGTCTTTACTAACGGATTTAGAGTGTCCTTTATACTCCCTTAAATAAATTTTGTTTATAAAAAGAATATTATCAATTTTTGATCGAGATCATGTTTAATCGTAAATAAATAACATAATTATTAGAAAATAGTACAAAAGAGAATGAAAATATATAAAAAGAAAAATGATATATAACTCACCCTTTTCGGTATAAGAGAAAGTCTCCGTTAAGTCCCTAGCTGAGACCTCTAAGGAGATCATAAGAACCATAGCCAAAAGGGCAAGGATGAGGATTGTTTTTTTCAAATCCTCTAAGGAGATCATAAGAACCATAGCCAAAAGGGCAAGGATGAGGATTGTTTTTTTCAAATCGATTGTTCAAATATTTGGTAGTGAAATTAATATGAGAAAAATTGTAAGAAATTGTGGTCTATATATAGTAGAATTTTGGGATATATACTACCTTTCCTGGGTGTGGTTGGACGGTATATAGTCAATATTAATTCAAACTTATATATATATAAAAATGATTATTACTATGAACTATTCAACTAAATATATAGTTAAATGTTGTTCTTGATCTACAAACTCATTTTTCTTCTTTTTCAAATTTTCAGTAGTAATGATCCGAAGACTATGAAATTATGAAGCAGCAACATCTAGTTATCACTATTATTATTCCATTATTGCCAGCCACGAGAATGAAAGTCATCCACTTGTTTGAGATTTTGTTATCAATCGCCCATTTTCACTTTGCATACCACACATTAATGATTGGATGAATATAATTTAGACCAATAAAAAAATAATTTTTTTTATAAAAAATAAATTTTAAAATAATAATAGAAAAAAGTAAATATACTATTTTATTTAAATTTATTAAAAATTGTGAAGTCGATGTTCGGAATCTTGGTAATTATTTGTAATTTTATTATCCTTTGTTAAAATAATGGTGATTTTTTAATATTAATCTTCTAAAAAGTTCACTTTGATTTGATATTTAATTAAAATAGTTGATTATTAAAAATATGATGTCAAGAAGAAGACGAATGTAGAAAACAATGAAAATAGAAAAAAGAAGGGAGAAGTCTAGTTCTAGAAAATGTGTGTGACAATGAGTCTTTTCTTCTTAAGGAATAAGTGTTGGAATACAATCTCTTCCAACCTTATGCTCAATAATCCATGCCAATTACATGATGAATAACCAAAGGCGGAAGCGTACCTGTGGGAATTGTCATTGATGAAATCCTGGGATGATGATGATAAAGCCAATGGGATGGGTGATCTTCCTCAGCAAAACACCTTGAAGACCTTGCTCTCTTGATGGGGATAGAGAGAACCATAGAGTTTTCTCCTTAGGGTTTGTGAAACTGAATAGTTTTGTTGTGTTTTCCTTGGGGACCACTACCCCTATATATAACTATTATTAGGTTATATCCCAAATTGCAGTATTTCTAATTCAGCCCCTCATTAAATTAGAAACTGTCTGGTATCTACACTATTAATTTTCACAACTATTATGCTCTTTAGCCATAAACTATTATATATTATTTGACCCCTAGTTTATTGGCTAATTATATAATGACCCTAACACACTTTATTAATTAATTACATATGTGACCCATAAATCTTACAATCTCCCACTGGTCACACATGTATCCTTAGGAGTGTGTTAGACTTTATGACGTCAAAAATGTCATTATAATTACCTTGAGCATAATCCAAATTGTCCCGTCCATTAATCATATCAGTACATGGAACCAAAGAGGCTTTCGTCATAATAAGCTTAATCAAACCCATCAATGATCACCCGCACTGACACAACTAAATGACATAGACCCATTATGAAAAGTGTAGCATGAAAATTACATGAAGTTGGTCAATGCATGTCAATTTTCAACTGGTCCTACTTTACCGAATGAGATCATACCATAACTTAAATGTACAAAGTAACCAAAACTAAATATTTTAAACTTTATTTCTGATCAGAAAATCCAAATACAATGTATTTGTATTTTACAATTAAGCATAGAACATAAATTACATAATGGACGAAACTCCCACAAAAATCAAGATCCCTCAAACTGTAGCACACCCATGTGAGCAGTATGCTCATGAAAGACCTTGGGTGGTAGACCTTTAGTGAGCGGATCCACAATCATGGAGTTTGTCCTTAAGTGTTCTATGGATATCTGTCCACTTTGTACCTTCTCTTTAACAACTAGGAACTTAATGTCAATGTGCGTTGACTTGGTTGAGCTCCTATTATTGTTAGAATAGAGCACTGTTGATCTATTGTCACAATACAACTTGAGTGGTCTTTCAATCCCTTCAACTATTTGCAGCCCCGTGACAAAATTTCTCAGCCGAATGCCCTGGTCAGATGCCTCATGAATTGCTACGAATTCTACTGCCATGGTTGATGAAGCAGTAAGACCTTGCTTGGCACTACGCCAAGAAACTGCTCCACCAGCTAACAGAAGTACATAACCTGAAGTTGATCTTAAGTTGTCTTGGCATCCCGCAAAATCTGAGTCAGAGTACCCAATGATCTCTAACTGGTCTGACTTCCTATATGTGAGCATGCAGTTTCTTGTTCTCTTCAAATATCTCATGACCCTTTTGGCTGCTTTCCAATGGTCAAGACCTGGATTGCTTAAATATCTGCCTAAAATCCCTACTATGAACGCTATGTCTGGACGCATACCTACATGGGCATACATAAGACTCCTTATAGCTGAAGCATAAGGGATCTTTTGCATTTCTTGAATTTCCAAACTTCCCTTAGGGCACTATATGAGACTAAACTTGTCTCCTTTAGCAACTGGGGTGTCCCCTAGTTTGCAATCCTGTAACCCAAACCTTTTGAGAACCTTATCGATATAGCTCTTTTGTGACAATCCAAGAATACCTCGAGATTTGTCTCGGTGTATCTGAATTCCTAATACAAAAGAAGCGTCATGATATGGATTTGAGTGTTTCCATATGATTTGAAGGATCTATCCAAGTGATAATTTCAAATAAAGTACCAAATAAGAATGAAGAACACAAAAGAAGAAAATATGAAGAAGTAATAAAATGGTAGAAATCGCCACACTCCACAACAAGGAATGATAAGATCAAGGTAGAATCGCCACAAGAGTAAGAGGCTCTTGATAAGATCTAAATTTGGTTCAAAGAAGAACCCTAGAGAGCATTTCTCTAATATCACACTAAGTGTTTCTTTTCTTTTCAAAATTAGTCCCCTATGTCTTACAATAAAAAGGCATATATAGCCTAACACAAAATAACATGGTGCCTAAGCTACCAAATATTTAGGCACACACAAGTCAACATAATTCCTAATTATAAGGTATGATTATTACACCCCAAAATTAAAATTAAGTCTTAAGATATTTCTATGACCATAAGATTAATATAATGTGGATTAATCTTTTCATATGTCTTAAGACTAAGGAAATTAACAATTTGTTTCTCTAATTGTTCTTTTAGCTTCATAGTCTTCCCTCTAGTCAATGGTCCCGCTCCTAGTTCTTGAAGCTCATTAACCTTCATGTAGGGTTGGTCCACATCATTCCCTCCCTCTTGAAGAGAATTTGTCCTCAAATTCAGCTCCTCGTCAATTGTTTCACCTACATCACAAGGAGACAAGTCACTAACATTAAATGTAGCACTAACTTGATACTCACCGGGAAGGTCTATCTTGTATGCATTATCATGTATCCGCGCCAACACCTTGAAGGGGCCATCACCCCTCGGTTGAAGCTTGGACTTCCTTAAAGAGGGAAACCTCTCCTTCCTTAAGTGAACCCAAACCCAATCACCGGGTTCAAAGACCATTCTCTTTCGAGTTTTGTTGGCATTCTTTGCATAGTGTTCCATTTTTGTCTCAATATTGGTCTTTACTTTAGAATGTAGGTCCTTGACATACTTGACTTTTTCTTCAGCATCCCTATGCAAAACATCACCACTAAGAGGTAAAGGAAGCAAATCAAGTGGAGTTAGTGGGTTAAAACCATATGCAACCTCAAATGGAGAAAATTATGTGGTCCCATGTGGAACTCTATTATATGCAAATTCAATAAATGGCAAACATTCTTCCCAAGCCTTTGGATTTGTATGCAAAAATGTTCTAAGCATGGTGCCAAGAGTTCTATTGACCATTTCGGTTTGTCCATCTGTTTGAGGATGACAAGTAGTGGAAAATAACAACTTTGTACCTAGTTTAGCCCACAAAGTTTTCCAAAAGTGACTCAAGAATTTAGTATCCCTATCCGAAACAATGGATTTAGCTATACCATGCAATTTTACAAACCTCTTTGAAAAACAAGTTTGCAATATGACTTGCATCATCAACTTTATGACAAGGAATAAAATGTGCCATCTTAGAAAAGCGATCTACAACCACAAAAATGCTATCACGACCACTTTTGTTCTTGGGTAGCCCTAACACAAAGTCCATGGACAAATCAACCCAAGGAGATGAAGGAATAGGAAGAGGGGTGTACAAACCATGAGGCATGCTTTTAGATTTAGCCTTCTTACAAACTATGCACCTAGAACAAATTAAATGCATATCATGCTTCATTTTAGGCCAATAAAAATGTTCATGCAACATGTCAAGAGTCTTATGTTCCCCAAAATGACCCATTAAACCACCCTCATGCACCTCTCTCACGAGCAATTCTCTCAATGAACACTTAGGAATGCATAGTCTAGTGCCCTTGAACAAATAACCATCATGTCTATAATAAGAGTCATGTGCCATAAGTTCACAATCATGAAAAAGAGAAGCAAAATCAACATCTAAGGCATACAAATTTCTAACATTATCAAAACCAAGAAGCCTAGTTTGAAGAGTAGAGATTAGTGAGTACCGCCTTGAAAGTGCATCGGCTACCACATTAGCTTTCCCTTTCTTGTGTTTGATGACATATGGAAATTGTTCTAAGAATTCAACCCACTTTGTGTGTCTCTTATTTAGCTTACCTTGCCCTTTTAGATACTTTAAGGATTCATGATTACTATGTATTACAAATTCCTTAGGAAACAAATAATGTTGCCAAGTATGCAATGCTCTAACTAAAGCATATAGTTCCTTATCATAAGTGGAATAGTTCAAGTGTGCTCCACTCAATTTCTCACTAAAATATGCAATTGGATGACCTTCTTGTAGAAAAACAGCCCCTATTCCAATATTAGATGCATCACATTCAATTTCAAAAGTTTTTGCAAAGTTAGGCGAGGCCAAGATAGGTGCATGCATCAATTTTTCCTTTAAATTAGTAAATGCATCTTCTTGATCTTGTCCCCACTTAAATGCAACATTTTTCTTAACAATCTCATTCAAAGGAGCGGCCAAAGTACTAAAATTAGGCACAAAACGCCTATAGAAGCTAGCAAGACCATGAAAACTCCTAACCTCATTCATGTTTTTAGGTGTTGGCCAATCCCTTATAGCCTTAATCTTTTCTTCATCTACTTTAACACCTTGTGAACTTACTACAAATCCTAAGAAAGTAACCTCACTTTGGCAAAAAATGCACTTTTCTAGGTTAGCAAACAACTTCTCTTCTCTTAGGACTTGTAAAACCACCTTGAGATGCTCAATATGATCATGCATGTTCAAGCTATACACAAGAATATCATCAAAGTAAACAACCACATATTTTCCAATGAGGTGTCTTAAAACATGGTTCATCAATCTCATGAAAGTACTAGGGGCATTAGTTAGGCCAAATGGCATAACTAACCATTCATAAAGGCCAAACTTGGATTTAAAAGCCGTTTTCCATTCATCGCCCTTTCTAATCCGAATTTGATGATAACCACTTTTTAAGTCCATTTTGGAAAATACACATGCACCATGCAATTCATCTAACATATCATCAAGTCTAGGTATAGGATGTCTATATTTGATGGTAATGTTATTAATAGCACGACAATCGGTGCACATGCGCCATGTGCCATCTTTCTTTGGTACTAAGATTACTGGCATGGCACAAGGACTAAGACTCTCTTGAACCCAACCATTTTCCAAAAGTTTGTGGACATGTCTTTCAATTTCTTTAGTTTGTTCCGGAGTCACTCTTGTTGAATCTGAATCTTACTTGCTACGCAAAGGTTCAAGTCGAAAGACACCTTTGTTTATGCATAATCTTATTGAAGCGTCTGACGCTATTCAAGAACCTATTTTTAAATTCAAGTGGGGGATTGTTGGAAATGATGGACAATAAATGGTATTGATGATGGAATTAAATGTTGTGAATTGAAAAATGTGAAGTCCCACATAGGAGGGAATACACACTTTAAGAGCAAGAGAGTTTGGTTTGAAAAATGTGAAGTCCCACATAGGAGGGCTTGACTTGGTTTGGTTTGGTTTGGTTTTTGTATTAATTATTTTTAAACATATGAAAATTAATTATTTATTTTTTAATTAATTAAATGCTTGCTTCCTTCACAAGATAGTGCATTAATTACGAGATTGCCCTACACCGAGTCAAACATCAATAATCTGATCCAGTCAAAGCCCTAAACAGACTAATCTTTTGTTTTGCCCAGTCAAAACCCTAAAGCTGAGTCTTTCCCACGTTTCCCACGTTTTCTTTGTTGCCCGGTCAAGAAATAATGGTCAAATCACGTTTCCTAATTCTGAGGTATAGTCAAATCACATTTCCTATTTTTTAGCGCACTTCTTGTGGTCAGCTGATGGACCTCGTGCTTAATGGATCTCTCAGATTTCTCAGATCCAGTTGCTGAACTCCTCTATAAATAGAGAGTTCACCTCAGTTGAAAAAGCACACCAAAAGCTCTCTGTATCTGAAGCTTTTCTCACTTATCCCTCTTCATTCTTCTTCTATTTTCTTGAGTAGCCTTCGTGCTATATTACGAGTGTCAATCATTCGACTGCCATACAAAGGGTGTAATTCTAGATCGGTTTTCTACAATGCAGTAGAAATCCGTTACAGAGTATCTGAGCTGTTTTATCCTGGGGACTTCGTGGTTGATAGTCTGCCTTGCACAATTTGGGCAGTGCCTCTAAACGTCTTAAAGAGAGCGACCTAGTCCGCGACTCAACCCAGTAATTTTTATCGGTGGTATTGTTATTTTTAAAAGTAAATTTTTGAAACAATAATTTTAAGACGTTTTTTTGAACTGCCATGTCTACCGACGAAATTACTGGGACAGGTTCTTCTGTTTCTGACTTCAACAAACCGTTTCGGTTTGAGGGTAGTCACTTCAAACGTTGGCAACAAAAGATGTTATTTTTTCTAACCACAAAAAACCTTGCCAACGTTTTGAAGGATGATAAACCTGTTGTTCTAGAAAAAGCTGAACAAACAGAAAAGGATAAGATAACTGCTGAATTAACCCGATGGGAACATAATGATTACTTATGTAAGAATTATATTCTTAATGGACTTGTTGATGATCTGTATGATTACTACAGTTCCGACAGCAATACTGCTCGACAGGTTTGGGATGCTTTAAAGAAGAAATATGATATTGAGGAAGCTGAAGCTAAAAAGTATGCTGTGAGCCGCTACCTCAAATATTAGATGATAGATGATAGATCAGTGGAAGCACAGTCTCATGAAATCTAGAAAATAGCACACGAGATTATCACTGAAGGTATGTTCCTTGATGAACAATTTCAAATTGTTGTTATTATTGACAAATTGCCCCCTGCTTGGAAAGAATTCAAAAATTCTCTTAGGCACAAAACCAAAGAGTTTTCACTAGAAAGCTTGATAACTCGCCTTAGAATTGAGGAGGAATCTCGTAAGCAAGACCAGAAAGATGAAGTTCTTTTTGTGGCAACAAAGAAGAAAAAGAAATTCATCGGAGCAGTGCTGAAGCCAAACGGCAAACCACTAAAGAATCAGCATCGCTCTTCTAAGAACCGCAACAAGAATGGGAACCCTTCTAAGGTCCCTACTGCCAGACAGCAACCACCTCCTAGAAATGGCCCTCTCCCATTTACTTGTTTCAATTGTGGGAAAGAAGGTCATATGGCACGCAAGTGCAGGAACAAGCCAGGCCCTGCAAATCAGGCTAACTTGACAGAAGAGCAATTCATTGCTATGATAACTGAGATCAACCTTGTAGGTGGATCAGATGGATGGTGGATAGACACTGGAGCCTCTCGCCATGTCTGTTATGATCGTGCTATGTTTAAAACATACATTGATGCTGAAAATAAGAAAGTGCTATTGGGAGATTCCCACACCACTAATGTTGCTGGTATAGGAGATGTGGAACTAACATTCACATCTGGAAAAACCTTAATTCTGAAGGATGTCATGCACACTCCAGAAATAAGGAAGAATCTTATTTCTAGTTTTCTTCTCAATAAGGCAGGGTTTACTCAATCTATAGGGGCAGATTTGTACACCATTTCTAAAAATGGTATTTTTGTAGGGAAAGGGTACGCCACTGATGGCATGTTTAAATTAAATGTTGAATTGAATAAAATATCTTCTTCTGCTTACATGTTGTGTGATTTTAATATTTGGCATGCTAGACTTTTTCATATGAACAAAAATGTGATTTCAAATTTAAGTAATTTAGGTTTAATTCCAAAGTTATCCCCAAAAGATTTCGAAAAATGTGATTTTTGTAGTCAAGCTAAAATAAAAAAGAAATCACATAAATCAGTAATTAGAGAATCTGAACCCCTAGAATTAATACATGTTGATATATGTGAACTTGATGGAACATTGACTAGAAATGGAAAACGTTATTTCATAACTTTTATTGACGATTGCTCTGATTTTACTTTTGTATATCTGATGAAAAATAAAAGTGAAGCGCTTGACATGTTTAAAATCTTTATGAATGAAATTGAAAATCAATTTAATAAAAAGATTAAGAAGTTTCGTAGTGATAGAGGAACAGAGTATGATTCTAATTTGTTTAATGAATTTTAAAAAACCCATGGAATTATACATGAAACTACTGCACCATATTCACCTGAAATGAATGGTAAAGCTGAAAGAAAGAATAAGACTCTTACTGAATTAGTTGTTGCTATAATGCTTAATTCTGGTGCTGCATCTCACTAGTGGGGGGAAATTATTTTAACTGTTTGCTATGTTTTGAATAGAGTTCCAAAATCTAAAAGCAAAACATCTCCTTATGAGATAATGAAGAAAAGATAGTCCAACTTGTCTTATCTTCGAATATGGGGTTGTTTGGCCTATGTCAGAATCCCCGATCCCAAGCAAATTAAACTCGCAAGTAGAGCATATGAATGTGTATTCATAGGATATGCTGTGAACAGTAAAGCATATAGGTTTTATGACCTAAATGCGAAGGTGATCATAGAGTCAAATGATGTTGACTTCTACGAAAATAAATTCCCTTTTAAATCGAGAAATAGTGGGGGCAGCGAACCCAGTCAAGTCCCGATGATAAGAAGCACTGAAAGCAACAAACAAGACGAAACAGAACCTCGAAGGAGTAAGAGAGTAAGAGTTGCTAAAGATTATGGACCAGAGTATATGGCCTATAATCTAGAAGAGGATCCTGCTATTCTTAAAGAAGCTCTGCCATCTTTGGATGCAGATTTATGGCAAGAAGCTATAAATGATGAAATGGATTCTCTAGAGTCTAACAAGACTTGGCATTTAGTAGACTTGCCTCCTGGTTGCAAACCTATAGGTTGTAAATGGATTTTGAAAAAGAAACTAAAATCCGATGGATCTATTGATAAATACAAGGCTCGCCTTGTAGCCAAAGGTTTTAGACAAAGAGAAAATATAGATTTCTTCGACACTTTTTCACCAGTCACTAGGCTAACATCCATTAGGGTGCTAATATCACTTGCGGCAATACATAACCTGGTGATACACCAGATGGATGTTAAAACAGCATTTTTAAATGGTGACTTGGAAGAAGAAATTTATATGGAACAACCTGAAGGTTTTGTAATTCATGGACAAGAAAACAAGGTCTGTAAGTTAGATAAATCTCTGTATGGTCTTAAACAAGCTCCAAAACAATGGCATGAAAAATTTGATAATTTAATCATGACGAATGAGATCAAAGTGAATGAAAGTGACAAATGCATATATTACAAATATGAAAATAACATTTGCACTATCATATGTCTCTATGTAGACGACTTACTCATATTTGGATCAAACATTCATGCTATAAATAAAGTGAAATCATTGTTAAGTAATAACTTTGATATGAAAGACCTTGGAGAAGCAAGTGTAATCCTTGGAATTAAGATTACTAGGTCAGAAAATGGAATTTCTTTGGATCAATCTCACTACATTGAAAAGATCCTAAAGAAATATAATTACTTTGACTGTAAACCTGCTTGCACACCATATGATCCAAGTGTGAAACTTTTCAAGAACTCTGGTGAAGGTGTTAGACAAACTGAATATGCAAGCGTCATTGGCAGCCTCAGATATGCCACTGATTGCACTAGACCCGACATAGCCTATGTCGTTGGATTATTGTGCAGGTTTACTAGCAGACCTAGTATAGAGCATTGACACGCTATTGAAAGAGTCATGAGATATCTTAAAAGAACCATGAGTCTCGGATTACACTATCAAAGATTTCCTGCCGTCCTTGAAGGATACAGCGATGCTGATTGGAACACTCTATCAGATGACTCCAAAGCAACCAGTGGCTATATATTCAATATAGCCGGTGGTGCTGTGTCGTGGAAATCAAAGAAACAGACTATATTGGCTCAGTCTACTATGGAATCTGAAATGATAGCACTAGCTACTACTAGTGAAGAAGCTAGCTGGTTGAGATGCTTGTTAGCAGAGATCCCTTTGTGGGAAAAACCATTGCCAGCTGTGTTGATCCACTGCGATAGTACCGCGGCTATTGCAAAAATTGAGAATCGTTATTACAACAGTAAAAGAAGAAAAATTCATCGTAAACACAACACAATTAGAGAATTACTTTCTAAAGGAGCTGTTATAGTGGATCATGTACGCACTGATGGTAATCTAGCAGATCCTTTAACGAAAGGATTAGCTAGAGAGAAATTCCTAAATACATCCAAAAGGATGGGACTATTGCCTATAGATTGATGAGTCACCTGTGATGGTAACCCGACCTAAAAGACTAGAGATCCCAAGAATTAGGTTCAATGGGTAATAACAAGTCATAGTGATATGAGATGGACATGCTATATAATGTATAAAGAAAGCATGAGTCCTGAAGCGATGAAAGGATGAGATAATATAAACTCTTAATGATATCTATACTCTATGTGGAGTGGAGTACCTAGCTACAGGAGTACTCTTGATAGACTCACCTATGTGAATGTGGAAGTGGGGGTCGCTTCCTATGGAATTTTAAGGCAGAAGTCCTAGAGCGTTCACTATACTGGGATACACGTGCATGGCCCTAAATGCACGGGCTTTTGAGAATACACCCAATGAAAAGGTTATGTGTGGGTTTGATGTCAGAGATAGAGTTCAAGACTACAAGTCACTCTTGTTGAATTTGAATCTTACTTGCTATGCAAAGGTTCAAGTCGAAAGACACATTTGTTTATGCATAATCTTATAGAAGCGTCTGACGCTATTCAAGAACCTATTTTTAAATTCAAGTGGGGGATTGTTGGAAATGATGGACAATAAATGGTATTGATGATGGGATTAAATGTTGTGAATTGAAAAATGTGAAGTCCCACATAGGAGGGAATACACACTTTAAGAGCATTTATAAGGTGTAGATATGACACTTGGGTTGGGCCCCAAGGGGCACCACAATTTTGTGAAGGAGGGAGAATGCAAGCAAATGGACCACCACACGCGCGCGCGTGCCGCCGCTCGTCCGACCGGCCGGCCCGGCCCGGCCCGACGTGGCTTGGTTTGGTTTGGTTTGTGTATTAATTATTTTTAAACATATGAAAATTAATTATTTATTTTTTAATTAATTAAATGCTTGCTTCCTTCACAAGATAGTGCATTAATTACGAGATTGCCCTACACTGAGTCAAACATCAATAATCTGATCCAGTCAAAGCCCTAAATAGACTAATCTTTTGTTTTGCCCGGTCAAAACCCTAAAGCTGAGTCTTTCCCACGTTTCCCACGTTTTCTTTGTTGCCCGGTCAAGAAATAATGGTCAAATCACGTTTCCTAATTCTGAGGTATAGTCAAATCACATTTCCTATTTTTTAGCGCACTTCTTGTGGTCAGCTGATGGACCTCGTGCTTAATGGATCCCTCAGATTTCTCAGATCCAGTTGCTGAACTCCTCTATAAATAGAGAGTTCACCTCAGTTGGAAAAGCACACCAAAAGCTCTCTGTATCTGAGGCTTTTCTCACTTCTCCCTCTTCATTCTTCTTCTTCTTCTTCTTCTTCTTCTTCTTCTTCTTCTTCTTCTTCTTCTTCTTCTTCTTCTTCTTCTTCTTCTTCTTCTTCTTCTTCTTCTTCTTCTTCTTCTTCTTCTTCTTCTTCTTCTTCTTCTTCTTCTTCTTCTTCTTCTTCTTCTTCTTCTTCTTCTTCTTCTTCTTCTTCTTCTTCTTCTTCTTCTTCTTCTTCTTCTTCTTCTTCTTCTTCTTCTTCTTCTTCTTCTTCTTCTTCTTCTTCTTCTTCTTCTTCTATTTTCTTGAGTAGCCTTCGTGCTATATTACGAGTGTCAGTCATTCGACTGCCATACAGAGGGTGTAATTCTAGATCGGTTTTCTACAATGCAGTAGAAATCCGTTACAGAGTATCTGGGCTGTTTTATCCTGGGGACTTCGTGGTTGATAGTCTGCCTTGCACAATTTGGGTAGTGTCTCGAAACGTCTTAAAGAGAGCGACCTAGTCCGCGACTCAACTCAGTAATTTTTATCGGTGGCATTGTTATTTTTAAAAGTAAATTTTTAAAACAACAGAGAAGTTAGAAGAAAAGTCAAGCACATGACTCTTAAAAAATATTCTAATTAATCTAAGCCATGCAATTTTATCCGATGGCAACTATTAAATTAAACATAGAAACTTATTTATTATATTATTAATAAATATCACCATAACATGAAAATAAAATAGATAGTTTATTAAATAGAATATTATATGTGATTTAACGGACATTTCTTTGCAAGAACACTTATAATTTGCGGATTACATCATTTAAGTCAACATTCAGTCATGGAAAAATATCTTTTCTAATAAAGCAACTCGCTGCATCTTTTTGAAATGGCTTCTGAATTTAATTTTCATAAGAGTTGGTTGGTCGATGTAATAGTAAAAATATTAGAAGAGTCAATTGGATAAAATGGAAAAAAGTTTGTCTTGATCAGATAGAAATGGGAGTTAGGGGTGTAATACATTAACACTTTTAATTTAGTTTTATTAAGCAAATGAGAATAGAGAATTTCAAATGAGAAAAATAGACTATGGTACAAAAATGTTAAATCTAAATATGGTGAGCTACATATAAAAATTGGAAATGAGGGAATAGTGGAGTCAATTTGGTAATGAGAGGCTCCTTTCATTGTCTATCGATTTTATTTACATCTCATATCCTGTTTGCATTTTTACTCAAGTGTTGACTCCGTCTTGCCTCTTATAAAGGATATTATTTTTTCACCATTATTATATAAGGTTCATATTAACTTATTTATGAAATTATTTCAATAACTTTATTTGAGTTTATCATACTAATTTGGAAATTCCTTTTATATATATAGTATGAACTTATATTTCAATAAATTTATTTAATAGTACTATAAGTATTTATTAGACTGTTTCAAGAAATTTATAAAAATAATTTAAAGATATATTACTAAGTAATTTTTAGTTATTTTTCATAAGCACGCTAAAATAGCTTAAATCTTATTTGAAAACAAATTAATTTAATTTCTCTTTAACTATAAAAATTATTTATATAAATATTATATGATAAAACTGTATGTTATAATTATTTATCCAAATAAAGTGTTTGTTAATATAAGTCATATAATTTTATTGAATTATTTTTTAAGGAGATTCCAAATTAAAATTCAAAAATACTAACTTCAAGTTAATTTATTTATATTTATCTATGGAAAGAAAAGATATATATATCACAATTTACAACAGTAAGAAAGTGCCGTCTCTTTATTAATACTTGTCTTGATCAACCCACATCATTATAGATCGATGAAATTTATTTTATTAATGTATAAGAAAGTCGATGATTGATGATGATATTGATGAGTTAAGAGTCTGTTTCTAATTAAGTTTGCAAATCAACAGGTTGACCGGCATATGAGCAACACTTTGTGCAAGTCCGATTGTAAGCATTGCTACAACATCCATTGGGGCATTCCGGGCTGTATCGATGTCCACCATTTCCATTACCACGATTACCAGGATATCCATTATGTTTCGGATCATTTTCTACATTTTTCTGTTCACCAATCTCTGCAAATACATCGTATATTAATTATTTATATTTAATTTATAGACTATTTTGAAGTATTTTTATATTTTAGAGATTTCTCATAGATAAAATTAATGGAGAGACTAATTTCATTAATGAATAAATAGTTTATAACCTTTTAGTTAGTTTTAATAGCGATTATTTATTCATTAAAATTTGATATTAATTAATGTATTATACAATTCATTTTTTATATCAAGCGGTAAATATGTTTTATTGTTATATAATCTTATGCTAACAACAATTGACGGTATAAAATAACATGACAGTTTAATGAGACACATTTTATTCTTATTGAATCTGTTCCTACAAAATTAACGGATATATAATTTAATCTCTAATGAAAAGTTCTGATGAAAATATATACAAAGAAAAAGGATATATAACTCATCCTTTTCGGTGTTAGAGGAAGTCTCAGTTAAGTCTCTAGCTGAGACCTCAAAGGAGATCAAAAGAAGCATAGCCAAAAGGCCATAAACAAGGATTGATTTTTTCAAATCCATTGTTCAATATTAATTTGGTAGTGAAATTAATATGAGAAATATTGTGGTCTATATATAGCGGAGTTTTGGGATATTTACGGACCATTACTTGTGTAACCCAATATGAAGGAACAAATGTCAGTTTCAGAGGGTATGAAATTAGGAAGCATCAGTTAAATTATTCTTTGTTAAATTATTGCCTGCGACCAGAATTAAAGTCATCCACTTTGTTTTAGTCTTTCTTTTCAATCGCCAATTATCGCTTTGCATATCACACGTTAATGACTAGTGAGTCTACTGTTGACTTTTCAAAATATGTTATAAAAATTGGACTTGTAAAAAAATATGATATATTATTAAAATTTATTAAAAATATCAAAGTCTTCTTTATATTAAAATTATATTAAAATTTTAATTATTTACAATTTTTATTATCTTTTATTATATAACGGGATTCAAATTATAAATAAATTTAAATTCTTTTATTTAATATTACAATATAACTCTTTAATTTATATCTCAAAGTCTACTCAATAGATGACTTTGTCTTTGAACTATTAGGGTCTATTTGATAAATAAGGTAAAAGACAAAATATAATTAAGTTAATTTTATTATTATATTTTGTTTGTTTAGTTAAAATTTCTATAATAAATATTAGCTGAGTTATAAACCAACAACATATGATAAGAATAGTAATTTACTCAATTATTCTTTTAAAATATAATAAAATATAAATACAAAACAATTTATAAAATATAATCTAAAATATTAAAATATAAATATAATCAAATAAAAAAATAATTATTACAATTTGATATTAAACTTAAAAATAAAATATTAATAATTAATTTAAAAAAAGTTTATAATTTTACACAAGAATAATTTTGTATTTTTATATAATTTAATAAATTAGTATTTACAATTATAAAAATATGAAAGTTAATTAAAATTTTAAAATAAATATACTTTGTTTACAAGGTATTCTTGCCATTTACATATAATATATATTATTCTAACAAATAAAATATAATTATTTACTTATACATAGTTCTATTTTTAAAATTTAAATTTTTTATTTAGTAATGTCAATCGATAGTTTAAATTATTTCATTATTTATTTAATTTTTTTATTAATTTATAATATTTAAAATATAATAATTTAATTTTTTTTAAAAACTAATTAATATGTAACTATTCATAATTATAAAACAATGTTTATTATATCACCAATATCATTTATTATTCCATTATAATTTAATTTTATATTAAATTTTGTCTCTTTCTATTGTGGATCATATGGATCATACGCATCTTATACCTTAAAGAGTGCATCAAAGGGATCCTTATATCTTAGAGAGTGAAACACTTGTGAAGTAAGTGTAAGAGAGTCAGAAACAGAGATAGGGTGTTGTTTGTAAAGTGGAAGGGCTTTCCAAGATGTTTCGTGGGATACGACTTCCTATTTATTTTCCTCTTATTGTCGATCAATGTAAAAGAGACAGTTATAATGGACTATCAATAGTGCAGGTTTAAATTAATTGGGAGCTCCCTTTTAAATATTATTGGATTATTAGGAGTGATTTATTTGAATTTATTTATTGAATTTGTAAAATTATTTAAAAGGATTTATTAAAATAATTTATAACATATTTATAATTTTTTAATTAATTTTCACATATTTTAAAATTATTTACAAAAACAATTTAACGTAAAGATAATTAAACTTTATTTTATCTTTATTATAAATATAATGTATACATAAATCTTTATATGAAAACATATGTTCCATTTAACTTTTGGTTGTTGACTTAAATTTCTTATTTTATTCAATTCTATTTTAAGAATATAACTTTTAACACAATCTCCTTTTCTGATTGAAATATAAATTTGATGCGCTAAATATATAAATAAATTATGTGGGTTAAATTTAAAGAAATTAATTTTCATCGATATGAAGTTGAAGATATAATAAGTGTGTTAATATATATATATATATGGTAACAAAGTACTGACTTAGAAGGTATTTGAAATATGACGTGGATGATATTTAGATAATACATTGTGAAATATTAATACAGTGGGCATCATAGATTGCTATCTACCTATTTATACCTCTCTTACTCAACACTACACTTTTTATTGATGAAATTTTATCTTATTAAAGTAGTAAGAAAGTGCATAATTATTATGATATTGATCAGTTAAGATTCTTGTTCTCTCCATGTCCACCGTGACCACCTCCATGACCACCGCCGTGACCACCATTTCCGGGGTAACCACCACCATGACCTCCATTTCCGGGGTAACCACCCCCATGACCATAATTACCACCGCCATTGCCACCGTGGCCATAATTACCGCCGCCGTTGCCACCGTGGCCATAATTACCACCGCCATTGCCATAATTACCACCGTTACCACCATGACCATAGTTACCACCACCATTGCCATAATTACCACCACCATGACCATAGTTACCACCTCCATTGCCATAACTACCACCACCATTGCCACCGTGACCATAATTACCGCCACCATGACCGTAACTACCACCGCCATTGCCGTAATTACCACCACCGTGACCGTAATTACCACCGCCGTGACCGTAGTTACCACCGCCATTACTAGAGTAACCACCATGATAGCCGTAATTATCACCATCATTATATCCATCATATTTGGCATCATTGACTTCATTTTTCTGTTCAGCAACATCTGCAAACACATTGTAAGAGAGGTTAAAAGGCGTTAGCCTATATAAGCAAAATTATATCAGTAATGGTATTGACATAAGAATTATGACACTAATTTTGAGCGGTTATTAAGTGTTTAAATAACTAATCATTTACTTTATTGTTGTTTTTAACGTTAAATCCAATAGTTATTTTGTCAACGAACCAATTCATAAAGTCAAGGGAGATTAATTTTCTATACATCAATCTTTTTACAGACTCATCTAATCAAATCATATTATCAAACAACTTTGTTATATTAATTTTAGAAATATTGTTACAAATATCTACATGTCAAAATTTGATAGGATATATCTATAAAAAAAAAGTGTACACTCTTTGTGCTGAAAAGCTAATATCTTGACAATAATACATTTGTCAAATTATTGCAGAAAGTATACAATAATTTATTTCTTTAAATATTGAAGACTTCTGTTGTACATTAAACAACTAACATGCTTTGGAAATATCAAAATTAGATCGTCATTATTTGAATGATCGATATATTATTTATATATTAAAATTTTTAAATTAACCAATTTTAATATATATTATAACTATGTTAACCTGAAAAGATTAAAAAAATATTATTGATAAGAAAGATCATAGTACCTCGTACATATTATGTTTTATATTGTACCATAGAATTTATCACAAATATTTTAATTTTCATCGCTGACAATAAAATTTAGAAATTTTTTAATAAACATGCGTCAATTTAACATGTATTAATACATTTAATAGTTTAGTTAATAGTTAAATAATTTTTCTTTTGAATAAAAACCACTATTTTTTTATTTAACAAATTATAATCACTAAAAATTATTTATCAAAATTGTCAGTAAAATAAAAATTAATTTGTTTTCATAGGATTTTTATAACTCATAATAGTGAGTATTTGATAATTTTTACAATACAATGTAGAAACTTGATTTAATGCTTATAAAATGAACTAATTTTTTTTATGAAATAATTTTTTCTAAAATATAAAAGTTAATAAATAATTCTTTGATTCCTCGTTAGTTATTAATCTAAAGAACAAATATTTCAAAACACATTAATTTATGAATACACGATAGAAATTCCCTAAAACTTATGGATTTCTTTAGTACATGTAAGTCTTAAACGGTATTCATAAAAAAAAAACTGAGATAGTATATACGTTTTTCTGTGTTCCGTAATATATATATATATATATATATATATATATATATATATATTGTGTGTGGTGTGGTGTATGCATGGAGGATTATAAAAGTTATATCAACTTTGATAATGTTTAATTGTAAACACATATTACATAATCATGTAGAAAATAATAGAAACTACATATAAAATTATAATGAAAATGTATACAAAGAAAAATGATATATAACTGACCCTTTTCGGTATTAGAGGAAGTCTCCGTCAAGTCCCTAGCTGAGACCTCAAAGGAGATCAAAAGAACCATAGCCAAAAGGCTAAGGATGAGGGTTGTTTTTTTCAAATCCATTGTTCAATATTTGGTAGTGAAATTAATATGAGAAAAATTGTAACAAAGTGTAGTCTATATATAGTGGAGGGAGAGGTTGGGATGTATACGGTACGTAGCTTTACTTGGTGGTTGGGATGGTAGATAGTAAGTATTCATTAATTCAAGAAAATGTTTCATGTACCCACCACCATGAAGTATATCATTTGAAAGTGTCAAAAATAAAAGATAATTTTGTGATTAGTTGATATTGTAATAAGAAGAGAGACATAAATAAAATAAAATGTTAAATTCGTGTTATAAAATATAAAATGTGTGTTTATCATTGTTGTTAATTTAATTTTATCTAAAAATTACTATTATTAAATGAACTAAAAACATAATAGTATTTTTATTTTTGTCTTTTAATAATTGAGTTATTTTATCATTTTAAATATATTAAAAATATATATAAATAAAAAAATATTTTTATTGATGAATTAACAATATAAATAATATTAATTAAAGATTACAATTAAAAAAATACATTCAAAATTAAAAATAATAATTTATTATAGTATTTTTTTTAAATGAATTGAAGGCGAGTTACTAATATGTATATACGTTTCTTCTTGATGTCCAAAGTGACATTTTGAGTAGTAGAGGTTGGATGGTATAAATGAAGCAGCAGTTATTGTCACTGCAATCCATGTCTACTTGCTATTCGCTGAAAGAGACAGACAGTATAATTGAAAGCATACTTCTATATATACTTTAAAAATAAAAAAATATATACTACTTCTGTCTTAAATTATATAATTACAATTTAGAAAAGAATTGTCCTAAATATTTTTTAATTTATTAAGTTTATTTATTACTTTTTAAAAAATATATTCCCTATTAATCAAATTTAACATATTTAAATATAAAAATTATTTTAAAAATGTTAACATATTAAATAAATAAATTTATTAGTTTTAATTGATTTTTTTTTATCATTTTTGGGCATACAACACTCACAGTGATTTATTCTGAAAAAAAATTAAGTTTACTGTTTAATTTTTTTCTATGACTAATAAATTAGATAACTGAAAATATAAAATGTCAAATTGAATAAAAATATTTTAGAAATATCGTATTGAAATAGGAGAATAGTTGTTCATTTTTGGTTATATAACATTACTTTATATATATAAATATATATAAGTTAATTTTACCGTTTAATTAATATTATTTATACCACATCAAAATTATTATTTTATATTTTATATTTATGATTATGAAAATCAATTAATGATTAAAAAGGTTAGTTAAATAATATTATCAATTTTTTTTTTACTTTTTTTAGTAAATTTATTTATTTATGTTCCAATTGCCTGGCTTTGCATTTATAAATGTCAGAAACACATTATTGTTAATAAAAATAAATCAATTTAGTAAAAAAAAATTTGTCTTTTTATTGTATTTATAATATTTTTTAATATGTGTGAATTATTGAGTAAAAATAATGTGTGAATCAAAGATGATATTTATATGGACAGAAAGAATATCAACCAACAAATTTTATCTAGCCAATTGATTTTTTTTATCAAAAATTTTAAAAAAATATAATAATATTAGATTTATTAATAGTGTATATTTTTCCAAGTTTTATTTTCGATAATTTATATTTTTTATTATTGTATTTATTTTTGGTAAAACAATATGTAATTTAAATCTAATATTGAAAATTTGAAAGAATTTCTGTTACGAAAATGAATTGTATAGAAAATCCATATATCCATCTATATCTAGAGTTATTTTTGGACTTATTCTATAATTAGGGATGAAGCCATAAGTAGTAGTTGTCATTGCCCCTAATTGAGCAGTGAAGCATTAAATGTGATAACATAGTCGTGAGAAGAAATCAAAATACTGGGCAGGTGATTAGGTGCCCAATTAATTCATTTCACACATAGTTTGGACATATGAGGCATGAAATGAATATCGACATTGTTTTACGACAAGATTCACAATTGGCGCGCCACATAACGCTACAAATTATACATCCATTTGACTTTACACACATTATAAATCTTAGATTGGATTGCATTTAATGAAATGAGCATCTTATTAAGCAGCTTACTTTGTCAAAATAGTTTTTATTTTTTAAAATTTATGTTAATTTTATTTATTAATAAAAAGATAAACCATTTTTAAAATAATTAAATGATTATTTATAATTTTATTATTTTAAAAATACATATTCATTAACTAATATTTTATCTTATTTTCAAGAAAATGATCTACTTCAAGATACCGACTTTCATTAAAGTAAGATAGATACATATCACTATTATAAATGTAAAATTAAATGTCATATTTTGGAAATAGTTTACATACATATAGTTAGAGATGGGAATAGGCTAAGCCATTCGTAGAGATTTATGTTCTAACCTATTTATATCCTGACCTAACCTGACATGTTTAATAAAAATGTTAAGTTCAAGCTGTTTTTAAAACCTATTTATGTAAAAAGGCCAGACTCAGACTTATAAAAAAAACAATTAGGCTTGACAGGCCGACTTATATATATATTTTATTATTTATTTATTTTTTATTTTTTTTTTCTAATTTCCGTTGCACTCACTCCAACAAACACGTATGTAAGCAACATATTTTTTTTTATAAGGATCAATACTATTTATTTGTTACCTTTATATTTTATAAAAAAACAATATTATTTCTTTGTTATCTTTATATATATTATTAGTATATAAACTTGGAAATTCTAATTGTTTATTATTATTGAATATGAATTTGTTTGAGAGTATTTATTTAGAGGTAATATTCGAAGTTGTTTGAGAGTATTTGTTTAGAGGTAATATTCCTAGTTGTTTGAGAGATAATAATTGATGCATTTGTTTCAATAAAAAAAATTATTCTTTTAAATCAAAAATCATTTTTTAGGGTTTAAAAGGTGTTTGTTTCATATTTTTTATAAAATCATTTTATTAGAAAA
>JBBPBS010000247.1:2073573-2083936 GCA_037974835.1 Cicer judaicum
ATATATATATATATATATATATATATATATATATATTAGTATTAATATATGGAGAATTATGTAAATCAATATGAGTAGAGCATCATGTAAGTATATGGAGTTTATTTTGTTTTATTTATAATTATTGAAGAACTTTTTAGATTTTGTTAATTATGAATTTATTTTTTTTTTATAGAAAGGTTGTTGCCTTACAAACTTGTTATTAATTATTTTATTAGATTTGATTATAATTTTATTAGTTTTCCTTGTATATAAAGGCCTAGTTTAATCTTTTTTTTTAAAAAAAAGTAAAATATAACATTTAAATATTTTAATGTGAATAAAGCTTTTAAATAGGCTTACAGGCCAGACCATGATAGGCCGTAGACCAGGCTCAGGCCGAAATAAAAAGCCTATGATAGGTCGTAGGCCAGGCTGAAGCCTAAAAAATTCATCGTAAATCAGACTCAGACCTTTCAAAGCTTGACCTAGCCTATTCCCACCCCTACATAAAGTATTGATTAGAAGATAAAATTAAAAAAAAAAAAATAATCTTACATTGAAAACTGATAAATAATATATATTTTATAATAAATTTTATTCATTAAAGTGACAATGAGAGAGTAATTTATTCTACGTTCTATATAAATAGTAAAAGTGTTCTTTTCTCTATTTTATACTACATTTATCTTATAGTATGTAAAAATTTCATTACCACAATTATCTTATAATATGTAAAATGATCAAATAGGTCATCACTCATTGTAGAATTGTGGAATGAAGTAATTAACTTTTATTAAAAAGTTATAGATAAATTATTAGGGGTGCAACGAGGCAATCAAGGTAACCAAATGAATGTGTTATTTTAATTTTCAAAGAAAGATTAATTGTTGTTTTTTAAATTTATCTTTTAATTAATATAATGTACGTTATTCTTAAGTTACAATAAGAAAATAATATCTAATGGTATTGGGTGATCAGTACTAAATGACATAAAACAAGTATATGAAGTATGAACCAATAGAAGTAGGATTTATTTAATATATTTTGGACTCCAATATAAAATAAATTAATTTAATTCGTTTGGATTGTATTAGATTATTCAGCTCGTCAGGTTAATTGTTTGATTTTTAAATCTCTAATTAAAAGAAAATAAAATGTACATGTTTATTATAAATTATTTATAAAAAGTAATCATTTTTTCGTAATTAAACATCACTTTAAGGAGTTTTTCAATATTTTGGTTATAAGTATTGTGCTTGGTGTTTTAATGAGGCAGAAATAAATTGACATGTTTCTTTGGAGGACCCTTGAAGTGTGGCAAGGGGTTGGTACGTGGGAGATGATCCAACGTGTAAAATTGGAAGTTGTTGTTTTTTCTTCGTTTGTTAGAATTGAATTATGTTAAAGAGATGAGAATGAGGCCTTCAATAGCTACAAAAATCTTGTGTTTATATTAAGTTTTTAGTTTGTATCAACCTGATTATCTTTGAGTTAGATGTCAAATTTGTGGTAAATAGTTTTTATTCCTCATCAATTATTCTATCTGAAATTTAAGCTATCTTAACAAATTGTAGAGTTTTACTTTTACTTGCTCTTTATTTTGACAGCTCTCGTATTGAAATCTCTATGAATAGCCACATATATACACATAACCCTACATGTATTAAATTTTATAATTTTTTTATGAAATAAAGTTTTTTTTTTTTTCCTAAACACTACAAAAAAATTGACAAATCGTGACACGCAAAATGTGTCACTAAAAGTTATAAACTGTAGGTACAAGTCAATAATACATTGAGTGACACTCAAATTCAGCGCCAACATTTTGAAGACTGTCACTACATGTTCTGAGGAGTGTCACAATATGTTTTTTTATTTCTACCTACAATAACAACTGTCACTAAAACCTAGAAAAATATAAATAGAAATTTAAGCTATTCCTACAGTATTGTCTGTCACTAAAACTTATTATTATTTATTAAATTAAATTTATTTTATCTCCCTATTAATTGTAATTCTAAATTATTAATACTTGTAAATTAAATTTAAATTTCTAATTTATTTTTATTAACTAATGTCATTGAAACATACAATAAAATATAGTTTAATTTTATTAATTCTATTAAAACATACAATAAATAGTTATTTTGCTTTAAAAGATTCAGTAAATTTTCAAAGGAAGCTAGAATAAGTTTCTTAACATTTATTGTGAAACAATGGTACAAAAATAGTTAAAACATTTAAAAAACAAAACAATCAGAATTCTATTGATATTAAGGAACTTCCAATGATATCTGCAACCGATATCCATACACGTTTATTAATTGAACTTCTATGAACAAAGCAATCACCTGCTCCGTAGAACAACACATGGCATGCCAGCCCGTTCAGCTCCAGCTACTCCAGATTGGCTTCCTGCAACAAGGACACAGTTGCTGATAGGTATCCCTGCACATTCGGCTCCCACATGTAGTGCAGCCACAATCTTATCTAGACTGGACAGATGATTTAACAAATTAAACGATATTTGACTATAACACTGGTATTTTAGAATAGCCATGAGTTGATAGAGAAAGCTAATTAATATGCCTATGCAAATAAATCACAGTTTTAAGGAAAAACACTTTTTAACTGATATTCAAAATTCTTAATTAAAATTAAAATCAATTATGTAAGAGAAGTGAAACACGGAAAATTTATAAAAGCTGATAGAGCCTAATGGTTATATAAATCTGAAGGAACACTTTCTATCCAATGCCTCTAAAAAATTCTTAAAGATTTTCGGTTTGGTTTGGCTAGTCACCTAGTCCAAGATCTGCTGAAGCTGTCACCAATAATTTTGGGCACTATCACTTTGTACAACGCAGTGAGCCATAATTCAGCTCACTTAAAGGAATGAATTATTACCTTGACTAACAGTACGCACGAAAAACAATAATGAAAAAGAGGACCATGAAATCTTATTTTTGTGAAAAATAAGTCAAGAGAAATGAATAAACCTTTCCGATAAGCTGGTATCAATCTCAACACTCAACTTTAACATGGATGCTACCTCCTTTGCTAATCTTTGTCTCTCAGCAGAAGCTAGACAAAATGGTAGAAAAATAAAGCACCACAGCAAACAACAAAGTAAATTATATGCATGCATGAGGTACACAGACATTGAAAAACTAAAGAAGTATATACCTGCTCTTGTGGCTTCCTTGGCAAGCTCTTCATCCAAACCAGAAGCAATCACCTTTCCTGAGATGAATTGGGCATATAAACTTTGATCAGCCTCCTTAATCCCCACAATACTCACCTCTTTTATTCGATCATTGCCAAGCTTGTCCATTACACTCCTAAAAGTTTTGGTAAACGCAAGGCAAAATGAAGGAAATATCAGTGTGCTCACAAACGTGGATGTTAAACAAGCACAGAACAAAAATCAAAATAGTGGATTGTGAACCTCAGATCCCCTAAAAGAGTATCTGTTATATGGAATTTGAACTCATAAATCATGCAAGTTCACTTAACCAAGTACGGTCATCAAATAAGGTGACCATGAGGTAAACAAGGCATGGAAAGGTTTTCTATTTATGTGTCCATGGGGTGCCAGCTCAATGGTTAGACCACCTGAAGACCAAACAATCCTCTTACAAGCTAGAGTGTACATATGATGTGTTCTAGGTTTTTGCTAAATAAAAGATACCCAATTAATAATTAAAACTAAAGATAATTAACCAATTTAGTCGAATCAATTATGATGATTTAGATTGTAAAATAAAAAACAAGGAAAATCTCTATATTTACGAAACGATAAATTAGTCACTAAAATTAAAATCCTAAGTCAATTTAGTCTAACCAAATCTCATGAATTCGGATTGCAAAATAGAGATTAATGAAAACTTAAAGACAATTTTCATAAATTTGAATGACTAAATTAACTGGTGCAATTACAACAAGAAAAATAAGAATGAAGTCATGTGATATTGAAAATAAAAAATGAGATTGTGATGATATAAATACCTGAGAATTTGGCAGCATGATGGGAGAATCAAGCAATGCAGTAGGACTAATTCCAGGAGGTATTGTTAGTCATGGAGATCGAACTGAAGGAGAAGTTAGTATCATAGTTATAAATAGAAGATTGCAGAAAATAGAGAACGCCAATAATCCACTGTGTCAAATAGAGGATAGCTTTAGCGTTGCAGTAGTGGACATGTTGCTTACAAATAAAAAAGGAAATGATTGTAGAGCACCAGCTTAAGTATTATTGCTGCTACATTTGCTAGCCGAAACTATAATAGTGACAGCTGCTTTCCTAATAGCGAAATTAGGATGGCGTCATTGTTTTCATTGAATTCATCAAAATTGGCTATGATATAGCCCTATAGCGCCGTAATTTGACAACATTGGTTAAAACATAAAAGCCTTTTCTTTGATCCATGTATAGAAAATAAACAAGCTCATCTATCTTTTATTTATAAAATAAACCATTATGAATGAGAGACAATTATCTAGTAACGGAATCATACTTGATAAGAGTCCGCCTGAGTTGACGTACTTCCTTTGATCCATGCTTTCGGAGAGGATTGACAACCTTTCCAATCTTAGTTGCTTGAAAAGGTTAATTACTAAGGATTAGAGAACATACTTAACCTTCAGAACATCAAATAAGGTAGTTTTTAGTGAAGTAAAGGAATTTGAAGCATTTTGTTTTGAGTTGTCATGTGAAGGAGGCAATTTTTCTAGTTTTTGAGGATGTACGTATACTGTTTGGATTAGTCTCTTATTTACAGTTCTGCTACGATAATACGCGATAGACTGTTAAATTTTCTTCTCCTTAATTAGCTCTAGGTAGCTAGGATTGAGCTATGAAAGTTTACACTTCTGTTACTGCCTGTATTATGCTGAGTGTATTGATAATTTGGTATGCAGTTGCGATACAAGATGCTTGGATATGATAATGCTAGCCTTGTTTTGATATAATTCAGAATATAATGTATCCGATAGTTAGTATTGAATACTAGCTCTCTCTTTTACCAAGGGTTATATTTCCTTATACTAAGTCTCAGAGACTATTCAATATGCCTCCTTGGATTGTTGAACTATTAAAACAAGACATGCATCTCAATCAATGGCCTGAAACGTGCCTGCATTTTTCTCCTTACAAGTAGTCAAACATAGTTTGTAAATGAATCTCAGCATCCTATGTCAAATCATTGAGCTAGAATCTATCTCTTGAATTTAATTACATTTATGCAGTAAGGTTTAGAGATCATTTTGACCTTATAAGAAGATTCTTTGCTTTTTATTAACAGTAGTTTTAGGTTATAACAGGTTGTTTTCCCTACCCCTCTATCATTCAGGATAGAGCTAACTAAAACACTTCAATTTCAAATCTAGATATTTTCTATCAACAGGGAGACAATAATCCTACACCAAAAAGCCCTTGGTATAAAAATACGTACAACTTATTCAGTTTCAGCTTTGTAATGAACAGTAAAGATTTTGTTGAACACTTCAAAAAAAAAATGACATGTTCATCAAATAAGTCTCAACAAAAGATTTCAATTCAAACCTTCAGAAGATCCACAAAGAACTCCATCAGCTCAAGCCTCCTCAATGACTCAAAAAGCACAGAGTCAGACTATAGCAACATGAAACAAGCAAGTACTAATCAATGTTCATAAAATGTATTCAACCTTCAAAGAAAAACAAAAACAAAATGCCATCCAATTAAAAACCATAAATCAATATCGTTTCCTTCCAAAAAAATCTCATCAAACATCCAACAAAGTCAATCAAAGAAAGGGAAGAGAGAGAAAAAAACATACCTCTTCTTCACGGTTATTGAGAATGTCTCTAATCCTCAAAACCTCACCAACAAACTGAGATTCTTATTCAATCTCATCAGTCAAAGCCTCAGCTTCACCAAAGCTATAATTGCTAACAAGGTTCCCATCCATCATCAACCCATGATCACTCACCTTACTCTATTTGCTTCCACCAGCTCCAAACTCAACACCATCACTCTTGCACCCTTCATGATCATCATCCCCATTCATAGCCAATTCAACCTTATCCCATCCAAACAACGAATCAACTTACAAGAGAACAACCTCTCAGCGATCATATCTCTCCTCAACTTAAATTCCTTTGGACAATCAGCAGCAGCAACCACAATTGCATAGTCAATTATGTCGAAAATATACGAATTTGACGACCTAAAGTAGTTCCTCCACTAATCCAGTGACCCTGACTTAATTTTCATTTTCAGCAGCAACAAAAAATTCACAACCTCCAATCAATCCTTCAACAGCTAGATCTAAATATAGAATCAAAGACTAAACACTAACCCTTATTTATGTTAACACTAACCCTTCTTCATCCTTGATACTTCAAGTTTTTCAAAGTGTCTCTAAGATTAGACAGTTGAATTTGTCATATTTTATAATCTACAAAATCTCATAAATTAAGAAAGGGAAATAGCATAATAGGTTCGCTATATCTCAAGTGCTTCATATAAAGAAATAGCAAAAAAGTTAGGATGAACACAATGAAAAAAGAATTAGAGACTTTGCAGCCTAAAAATAATGACAAAAATTAGATTAAGGCATTCTAGGTGTTCCAGCAAACAATATAAACCAACTAACAATTGAGAAGTGTTTATTATTTTCACAATGCTTTGAAATCTATTTTATTCACTTGATGCTAATCAGAATCATAACCAAAGGATTTAAAATCAGAAAAGCTAGAGCTGGATTCAAAATTAAAATAGCTATAACTGGAGCTGGATTTAGAATCAGAAGAGCAGAAAACAGAAAACAAATATACATTAATGAGCATATCAAAATAATGCAGAGATAATCGACCAAAATTTTAATAAATACCATAAAATTTGAAAACTCAATTAAGAAAATAATATGCACAAGATTGCAACCAAGTTTCATAATTTTAGTCGATCATACTTCCTAATTAAGCCATAATTTTATGTCACTTAGAATCAACTTGAATTTTTAGAGTAAACCAGAAAGCATCAATTCAATGATTTCAAGATGATTAAGAGTTACTTTTAAAGTAATGCAAAAGCAATAGTTAAACTAGTGCATAAAAGCATCGATTAAGCTTAAATATAGTCAAATAATACAATCAGTATATGATGACTCTTCATCATATGCATAATTTTCATTGATTTTAGCCTTATTTATCTTTAATCATTAGTTAATTTAACGAGTTATTTGATATATTTTGTTGATTTTAGTTATTTGATTTAAAAAAACGTTTATGTTCTTATTTGCTTAATTAAGTAGAGATTTTTCGTAGTTTTGCGTTGTTACTTTGTTTTAGTGCAGTGCTTAATTTTGGTGAAAAATCAACATGACTCATATGGAGTATTTCAGCCATATCTGGAGTTCTAGATGTCCAATTAGTGTCACTCCAAGTGATAATGAAAGCTAAGATCCATATCTACAACTTTCATGAAGACACCGGGACCAAATTCTGACGCAAAAGATGCGAAAAATGAAAAATACATCAGACAGCAGATGCTGTGCGCCTGGAGCGCATTTCTCGTGTTTTTGTTCTGTCAACGCGCGCCTGGGGCGCGTGACGCGCATCAGCTATCATAAAAACGCAATTTTTTACTGTTGAGGGATCTTTTTGACTCTTGGGAACTTGGGAGACTTGTTGTGACACCCTAAATCCCAAAATAATATATATAATAATTTATATCATATTCCTATAAAATTTGCAGCCGATAAATAAAATTATATTTTCAAGAAAATAAAATCTTTTGTAACTAGTTTAAGATATCACGTTTCTCAAAGTACACATGCAACAATTCAAATTTTATTACTCAAATAAAACAATTTAATCTCAATGAACTTGATTTAAGTATAATTACTTGATTTAATTCTAAAAACTTACTAGTACTTCTAAGGTTTTCATACAAAAATTTGATTCAAATTAAATAAGTAAAATACAAATTAAAACCCTTATTCCCGGTATCACCTATCAGAGCGGGGTTCCTCCCAAACTTGAACTTCAAGACTCATTAACCTGTAATAACTGCGATTTCGCAAACGCATGGCCCAACCAGTCAAACACAAACAACGAAGGAGGTGAGTTTTGAAATCATGTTAATAGTATAATATGAGTAAGAAGAACACGCAAACAATCATAATAGAACCGTATCATAATCACTTTACGATATATCAAAATATTTAATTAAATAGTATCATACTATAACATCCAAGTCACTCAAGTAAAATAATCATCTCATTATAATATGCATCAAATCATCTAATAAATATTACCTTTGAAACACATCAATCACAAGGAAATGCAATGCTATGCATGAGCTTAGACTCTACTTCACAATGCAGTACCATTCTAACTCTGAAGTACTTGGTTAGGAGGCCATGATACTATGCCACCATCCCGGTGGACGGACAATTCAAATTGGCCCTGTCCTCATAGATCCCCTCAACTCAACCCGAGACACATGTACGCGACAGTCGAGGTAAACGTGTGTTGCATGGTAGCTCCCGACATTTGGAGTGCTACCTCCAAGTCACCTAGGAATTCCCCACCGGAATACCTCCAAGGTCTAACAATCTTGCCTTAAGGCTCGACAGCAGACCGCCACGATCAGGCTCATTCAATTGTACTTCCCCATAATCACTAGGCTTGTCAGGCCCTACCTATATGATGACAAAATAATCTTCACTTCACAATTCACCATGTTTATTTTCTCCCCCCGTTAGCTTAGACTACTCCATTAAGAGAACCATATTTAAGAATCATCACTATCTCACCAAGTATGGGGTACTTCAATATTTTCATCACAATTTTATAATATCATTAATCATAAATAATCATGATCATCGTATAAATTCATCACAATTTTATAACATCATTATCATCAATCAAAAATCATCATTATTATCACGTAAGCATATAGCAAACCATGCATCCATATTTTAATATCACATCACATAATTTCATCTAATCAAACATGTACACATAATTTCATTCAACATCCAACATCACAATCATAACAAATATCAACTACCACACAAGTATCGAAACTTAAATCAATCAACACCTTATAAAAATTTCTATTTCACATTTTAATCTCACAATTCTCATATTTCAAATTAATCAATTTATCTCTCAAAGGGCTACTGCCGTACGTAGCAAGCCCCAGATGAATCGTTGGGAAATACGGTTTTCCCGTTCATCTCACAATATATTATACTCATGAATTCAAACGCTCTCTCACCCCTTACCTTATTTTGATGCTTTCACCTATGAATATGATTCGATGCCCAAACATTCTTTGCTCTTTGACTCTTTGTCCTTCAACTAATCTAACTCGACAGTTTATAGGTAAACGTCAAAAATAAATTATGAAAAGATAATCTAAAAACTAAATTCGAAATTCGGTTAAGGAAAATTACCATAAATCAGAAACCTAATTAGTGGATAATATAGCCACTTTTCACACGGTCGTTTTGGCGTTGGTTTCACTCAAATCGGACTTACGGTGAAGGTGAACGGTGCAAAATAAGGATTTCTGTAAATGGAGAAATCGGGTATTTTAGGGAGACATTCGGGTTGTTAAAAATCTGAAAAATTGTGTTTAATTGACTAACTAAATATAAGAAACAACATACTCAGATTTGGAAGAAAATTGAGAAAGTTTTCTGGAACAGTTATTGATCACCGATGTAAAACGATAAAGTTGTTGTTGTGTTTCCTCTTTGGTTTTACGGCTGTCCTTCCAAATCTCTTCCCTTCTTTTGTTTGTTATATTTTATTGACAATTAGGGTTCATAGAGTCAAACCCATTGGTCTCTTTATTTATATTTTATATTATTATTTTTATTTTGTTAAAATAAAACTAATAATTATTTAATCTCTTTTTTTAATATCCCTCCAAACACCATTTAGTTTTCCAAACATTACTAATATTTTATAAATTAGAGTAATTAAAATAATCAATATAAAAAACATCTTACTAATAATCAAAACTTTCACATTCAAAATAATCTCCACAGATATACTTATTTCTCAAAATACTCACATTATAATAATACCATCCTATTAGAAAATAGTCAAAATTATAAAATAAATAAATATAACATCAATATTTTATATTAATTACTAAATCATAATGAATATATATAAAATCACAATACCATAAAAAGTATTTAAAAATAAACGAAATCAAACACAATATCAATTCTATATCTAGATAATTGTTTATAAAAAAATAACTAAAAATAAAAAATAGTTATAAATAATTGAAATATAACTATATATATATATAATCACAATTTCAAAATGAATATATAAAAACAAAGAAAATCAAACACAATATTACTACGATCTC